>JAWDJE010000003.1:371769159-372256659 GCA_035047345.1 Bradypodion ventrale
TAAATATTTTTTAATAGGTTGTAAGCCGCTGAGAGTGGGAAAACATTCCAGATGGGTGGGTATAAATGTAATAAATAAATAAAAATAATTAATAAATAGCCTAGAAAATTAATCTAAAAGTCAAAGGAGAAATGTTTGCTCCAAGGAATTGAATTCTGTTCCAATGACTATAGTTTTTTGTAAGGAAGGCAAAAAGGCTGAAGTGATGATGGGCAGGATAATAAAGGCAGCAGGCCCTCTCTACTCTTATGAACAAATGAGATAGTGAAATTTTAAAATTTCATTATTGTCTGTAGTTAGCCTTCGTTATGGTAATCTATCAGACCATGCTGGAGTTCCAGCTAAAAAAGCAGCCTCCTTAGTTTGCTAAATGTTTGTTGCTGGCTGAGACTTTAAACTAGTAATTTGCTCTCCAAGGAATTAAAGACAAAGAATAAGAAGGGTGAAGAAAATAATTGCAGAAAAGTTGAGTGTTCCTTTCTTTGCTTTGATGTGCTAGCTACAGAAAAATCTGTTTAATACTTTTTAAAATTCAAAACAGAATTGTATTTTTCAACTGTTTAAGTAAATGCCTTTATTCAATAAGTGTTCAGTGTGCTTTTGAATGGACTCTATGTGTACTTAGTCAAAAGTAAGCTCTCTCAAGTGCATATACAGAGAGGACTACTCATTTAGCATAAATCAGTATCTTATGGCTAGTACTGTATTTAGTATATTTTCCCCATCTGCCATGCTCCTCTTTCTAATTATGAGTGGAGGCTATTATTCCATTTATTTCTTGGAGGGGGGGAGAGAATACATTTTGAACGTTGAGAACCATTAGTAACCACTGGCAACCCATGCACATTAGCTTCATCTCTTGCCAAATGTTGCGTTCTTGCAGAAGACCTGAGGAGCAAAGTCTTGGCCCTTTCATTTGTTGTGCAAGTTCTTGGAAGACAAAACAATTCGAAAGAGGGCAACTTCCCACCAACTCTCTTTCAATACACTGTGCAGCCCAAGGGGCCATGGAAATTTACACTCACCCTACATTGAGAATCTGGAAGTTCAGATGACTCTGTCTCAGATCCGTTACAAATGATGGCTTTACTCAGTAATATCTGAAGTGTACAATGTGGAATTCACCTTTGCCATTAACCTTTAAATCCCTAAACAGCTTGAAGCCTGGCTAGCTAAAGGACCATTAACCTACCCTAATGTTAAGGTCTTCAAAACAGCCCCCACCCCACCCCACTTTTTAAATATTAACCATTTATGCCCAAGCATGTGGGAGAGGGCCTTCTTCTACGCGGCTCCCACTGTGGAAAGTACTCCCTTCAGGGCTGTGGTCAATTTCCGATCTGACTAATTTTTTTAAAAGTGTGAAATGCATTATTTTTAAGATGGGTGAATGATATCTATTCTGCCCTGCTATGTTGTTCTTAACTGCATACTGTGAAGTCAATTTTGACTTATGGTGACCCTTTTTCAGGGTTTCCCAGGTAGATTACTCAGCCATAGTTTAACACTCCCTTCTTCTGGGGGAGGGCACCCTGGGACTATGCTCGTGATGGTGAACCTAGGCATTCCAGGTGTTCTTGGACTTCAATTCCCAGAAGCCTAAGTCTCTGTGAATCCACACGAATGGGTTTACTAAGCATTTACCTACAAAATATAAGGCTCTGGTGGCTAACCTTGGCACTCCAGCTGTTCTTGGACTTCAATTCTCAGAGCCCAAGTCCCCGTGAATCCACATAAACGTGCAGTAAACCCATCGATGTGGATTCACAGACTTGGGCTTCTGGGAATTGAAGTCTGAGAACATGTGCAGTAAACCCATCCGTATGGATTCACAGAGACTTGGACTTCTGGGAATTAAAGTCCAAGAACAAGTGCAGTAAACCCATTCGTGTGGCTTCACAGGGACTTGGGCTTCTGGGAATTGAAGTCCAAGAACACCTGGAGTGCCAAGGTTCACTATGCAGCTTGCCCAAAGCCACCCAAGCTGGGAGGCACAGTGGGGGAATTGAACTGCAATCCTCTGGCTCTGAAGCCAGATACCTAAACCACTTGATTGTCACGTTTTATGGTGGAGCTAATTTACCTGACTTTATTATTTTTAAATTACATTTGGTTTTACCTGTTTTCATTCTGATGAAAACCACCCTGGGTGCTTTTTTTAAGCAGAAAGTTGGGGGCATAGATGTTCGTAAGCAGTAAACAAACAAATTTACCTCCATAGGTGCAGGATCTGGCAATGGTTTCAAGACTGGCTCTGGCTCGGGAGAAGAGTCTTTCACCTCGGGAATTACAGGTGATTCTGGGACCCCTGAAGGAAGAGAAAGGAGTTTAAAAGTCACTTTGGAATCAAACCGCCGCGAGTTTTTTTAGAGGCTTATTTTCATACAGAAGGCCTGGATCATAGAAGGATGTCAAAAAACAAAAAGCAAAATGACCTTTTTTAAGAAATAAGATATTATTCATACCATTACAGTGGAACCTCAGTTAACAAATGGATCGGTTAACATAAAAATTGCATAACAAAAGGAAATCCATAGAAAATAGTGGCTAGGTTGACAGATTTGTTTTCTGGAACGGATTAATTGGTGTTCAACGCAGTCCTATGAGAAACTGTATTTCGGTTAATATATTTTGGTTTTCAATGCATTCCTATGTGAAATTTAGTTAAAGTAATTTATATTGTAAGAAACATCCCGGAGAACGCATTAATTATGTTAACCGAGGTTCCACTGTATTGTATAATGGACAATGTTTACAGTTGATTGGTTTTGTTTTTATTTTTACGTTATGCAGCAAATAATTATTATGCCATTTATCAATGACAGATGTGTAAGTTTAATTTAATTTAATTTAATTTTCACGCTTATATACCGCCCACTCGGGTGCAACCCAACTCAGGGCGGTTTACATGGCGGACAATAAATACAATATAATAATACAATGACACATAATAATACAGTTCAATTACATCAAAGAAATTCAGGGGAAAACACAATATCAATACATCACATAATACATAAGTACAAAGCATCAAAAGTAATCAATATTAACAAAATCCCCAAGGGATGAAGCACAGCTCACATCCCATATAGTGCCCAGCCCAACTTCTCCAGCTGCGGCATGGTCTGAGCATGTATGAATGGTCTGAGCATGTAATGTTTATGTTAACAACTCATCCCACATTGATTCCAGTTTATGGTGACCATTTCATAAGGTCTCCCATTCCCCAAGATTTGCTTGACATAGGGCAGTGATGGCGAACCTTGGCACTCCAGCTCTTTTGGAACTTCAATTCCCAAAAGCCCTGACCAGCAGGAGTGCTGACTTGGGTTTTTAGGAATTGAAGTCCAAGAACACCTGGAAGGTCAAGGTACGCCATCACAGGTATAGGGTAACTACCATTCCCTACTACTGAGGAAATAACAATAGCAATTACAGTTCTATAAGGACAAGCTTGGAATCCCATTTCTCAATGAAACCACTTGTAGTTTCTAAGGTTGCTTCCAATCAAAGGCTTTTTTGAATATCAGCTGTACAGACTCAAGGCAGAAACAACACTGTCCATTTATTAACTGTTAAAGTGTCAGTGTGAGTAGCCTGTTACCTATTCTTTATGAATAGAACTATTTCTTAGAGTTGTAGTTTGGTGTTGAGTTGAACACACAGCAATGCATAAATCACAAGTAGAACCTGACAATAAGCCTTGTCTAGCTCAGTATTCTATTCCAGGAGGAGCAAAACTTGTGCCTCTGGAAAGCCCATCAACACAGGCCCGAGCATGATAGCACCCCCTGGGGTGTCTAATCACGGAAGGGCGTGAGGAAAGTCCTGAAAATCCAAAAATTCCTTTTCAAGGGAAGATTTGGCGATATGTTGGTTTTGCAGCCATTTAACAGCAAAGAACCCTGATGGCGAACCTTGGCACTCCAGCTGTTGTTGGACTTCAATTCCCAGAAGGCCAAGTCTCTGTGAATCAACACAAATGGGTTTACTGCGCATGGTGAACCTTGGTACTCCAGCTGTCCTTGGACTTCAATGTCCAGAAGCCCATATCCTTATGAATCCACACAAATAGGTTTACTACGTGTTTCTGGGAATTGAAGTCCAAGAACTGGAGTGCCAAGGTTCACCATCACTGGCAAAGAAGCAGGAGTAAGAGAAGTTAGCTTCTGCGGCAGATGCATGGTATTGTTGTCACTCTGTATTTTCAAAGAGCCTAAAATGCACAAGAAGTTGACCAGAAAAGTCACTGCAGAGGCATGGACTAAATTGGTTTCTACTCACCTTCGCTATCACTGCTGTCAGATTCAAGCTGTTTGATTCTATATCTCTTTTTCTTCACATTTTCAGCTTGTTTCTCTTCCTCATCTGACATCTCAACCCTTTTTACTCTGCAAAAAGAATGAATGAAAGAAAATAATATATAAGCTCCTTTTAATAAAAAAATATGGATTATTTCATCTATTTTTAAAAAACGCAAATAATGAGATAACAAAAAAGCAATAAAAATTCATTTATATTTCTTTTTGCAGATTACCTTCACCCAAATGGGTTTACTGCGCATACTGCCAAAGTTTGCCATCACATTCCTCCTCTACTTAACATGCTTAAAATGAAACAATTCCACCCTGTTAATAGATGAACCAAGCTGCTCTATAACCCAGACCAACATGTGTAAAAGCTATTGAAATCCCTGATGTCCCATATTTTTGGTACCACTGAGCCTGAGGAAGAGTTCTAGAAAACTCAGAAGCTTATAGACTTTTTCGTGGCACTTTGATTGGCTTCAGTAAAGTGCCCAACTTTGGTCAGAAATGTCTATTACCTTTTTTTCCCCTTCAGGTGGACATTTGCTGGTTCAGATTTCTTCCTGGGTTTATCAAGACCTGGAGCACCAGAAAATGCTTTGGATTCCAATGGAGGAGACTCAGCTACGGCTTTCTTCTCCCTTTCATGTCCGGGCTCAGCGCTGCTCTTCCCTGTGCCTGTCAAAAAAGAAAGGCCACAATGTCATAGATTAGGAAGAGCAGAACACAGTTCTTTTTTTTTTAAATAGACATTTTATTATTATACAGAAAAAATAAAACAAAGAAGTATAAAAATATGGTAATGAATAGCACTTGATCGTGTTTACAGCAGTAACACCCATCTATTCTAGTACACTCTATTGCGTACCATCCTAAGCGTCTACAAAATGTCATTTAAGTAGCTTGTAGTTTCTTTTTTATATGTCCAAATAAACATTGTTAATAAGTAATCAGGAAATCACAGTTTTCCCATAAGAAACTTACTTACATATTTAATTTTCAACAAACATGTGCTTCCTACACCATATAGGTCACCCTTGCTCGAAAGCCAGTCATATCTAACTCTAGGGTTCAGTGCTCATCTCTGTTTGTAGACAAAGAGCCAGCACTGTCTGCATTTGCAGATGTTTCCGTGGACATGTGGCAGGCACGCGCACGGAATGCTGTTTACCTTCTCATCAAAGTGGTGCCTATTTATCTACTTGCAATTTCTTGCTTTCAAACTGCTGAGTTGGGACAGAGATGTGAGCTCAACCCGTCATGCAGCACTTGGGAATCGAACTCCGACCTTCCAGTCGTCGAGTTCAGCATCTTAACCACTTGAACCACCCCAGTTCCTACACCATATGTGGGGCCACTATTTTCATTGTCAAACTATCATCTTCAATATTTACCATTACCTTTCCAAAATTTCAACGTATCCTGTACAGGTTTAAATCCACAATTCTTCTTCATTACATATTTGATAAGAGGTTTCCAGATTTCTGAAAAATTGATTTTTCTTAACCAATCCTCTTTCAACTTTAGGTTCCCATGTTAGTTTATCATTTAAAGCAGGGGTTCCCAGCCTTTTCAAGCCAGGGGACAGGTCATGCTCTCTCAGTCAGCTTTGAGGGCCGGACAGCTATTTTGCCCTGCCCGCACAGTGGAGGTGGCCATTTTGTCCCAACAGCTTCAAAGAGGGGTGATCATTTTGTTTCTCGAATGCCCTTGGAGGGGGTGGGAGCCACATGGAATGACGTCGTGGGCAGGATCCAGCCCATAGGCCTTAGGTTAGGAATCCCTGATAGAAAGCAATATCCCACACCTCTTTATACCTTTCTTCAATTTTAAGATTAGGAATAAGTTTCCAGTTTTTAGCCATCAGTAGTCTTGCAAGGGTTATAAATGTAATTCATGAGTTCCTTTTTGTCTTGCGTAACGTTTAACTCATCTAGTTCCATTATTATGGCCACCTTTTGGGTTTAGCTTCAATCTTGTTTCCACAGTTTTGAAGATCCCCACGAGTGGTTTCTCACCTTTTGAAGTGATTCAGAAGCTATAAGCCACGCCAGATCTAGACATGCAAGTAGAGCTCCTTTTATTCCTCTCGTGTTGTTGTTGTTCAGTCGCACAGTCGACTCCGACCCTTTGCGACCCCATGGACCATTTTCCTCCAGGCGCCTCTGTCCTCTACCATCCCCCTCAGCCCTCCCAGCTCTGTGCCCATTGTGTCTACAATACCATCTATCCATCTCATCCTTGGCCTCCCCCTTCTTCTTTTGCCCTCCACCTTTCCCAACATCACGGCCTTCTCAAGTGAATCCTCCCTTCTCATTTGATGTCCAAAGTACTTTAGCTTCATCTTTACTATTTGACCTTCCAATGAGCAGTCAGGGTTAATTTCTTCTAAGATTGACCTGTTTGTTCTCCTCGCTGTCCAGGACACTCTCAAAACCCTCCTCCAATACCACATTTCAAAGGCATCTATTCTTCTGCGTTCAGCCTTCCTAATTGTCCAGCTCTCACATCCGTACATTACTACTGGGAAAACCATTGCTTTGACTATTCTAATTTTTGTTTGCAATGTGATGTCTCTGCTTTTCACTATGTTCCCCAGGTTTCTCATCGCTTGTCTCCCAAGAATCAGTCGCCTTTTTATTTCATGGCTGCAATCCCCATCTGCAGTGATCTTTGATCCTAAGAAAGTAAAATCTGTCACTGCTTCTACTTCTTCCCCGTCTATTTTCCAGGAACTGATTGGGCCTGTTGCCATTATCTTGGTTTTCTTGATATTGAGTCTCAAGCCAGCTTTTGCACTCTCCTCCTTCAGCCCAATCAAGAGATTCTTTAGGTCTTCCTCACTTTCTGCCATTAGGGTGGTATCGTCTGCATATCTCAGATTATTGATGTTTCTCCCAGCGATTTTAATCCCATATTGTGATTCCTCCATTCCTGCACTGCGCATTATGTGCTCTGTGTATAGGTTGAATAAGCATGGTGACAAAATGCAGCCTTGTCTTACTCCTTTTCCTATTTCAAACCACTCTGTTATTCCATGTTCTGTCCTAACTGTTGCTTCTTGGTTCATGTACAGATTTCTCAGGAGGCATATGAGGTGCTCTGGTATTCCCATCTCTTTAATTACTTGCCACATCTTGTTGTGGTCCACACAGTCAAATGCCTTAGTGTAGTCAATAAAACAAAAGTAAACTTGTTTCTGGTATTCCTTTGTTTTCTCCATGATCCAGCGTATGTTGGCGATGTGGTCTCTAGTCCCCCTGCCTCTTCTGAAACCAGCCTGCACCTCTGGTAATTCTCTCTCCACATGCTGCTGAAGTCTGTCCTGTATTATCTTGAGCATCACCTTGCTGGCATGTGGGATGAGCGCGATTGTTCGATAATTTGAACATTCTTTGGCATTGCCCTTTTTTGGGATTGGGACGTATACTGATCTTTTCCAATCCTGTGGCCACTGTTTTGTTTTCCAAATCTGCTGGCATATTGAATGCAGTAATTTGATGCCATCGTCTTTTAGCGCTTTGAAAAATTCAACTGGGATACCATCATCTCCACTAGCTTTGTTGTTTGCAGTGCTCTTTAGGGCCTTTATGACTTCGCTCTCCAGGATGTCTGGCTCAAGTTCAATTTCTTCATCATTGTGATTATCAGGAGTGTTGAGGTCCTTTTTGTAAAGTTCCTCTGTGTACTCTTTCCATCTTTTCTTAATTTCTTCTGCATCAGCTAGCTCCTTTCCTTCTTTGTCCCTTATCATGGTCATTTTTGCTTTAAATGTTCCCTTGATTTCCCCAATTTTTTTGAAAAGATCTCTGGTTCTGCCTCTTTTGTTGTTTTCCTCTATTTCTCTGCACTGTTCTTTTAGGTAGTTTTCCTTATCTCTCCTTGCTTTTCTTTGAAATTCTGTGTTCAAATGGTTGTAATTTTTCCTTTCTCCTTTGACTTTTGCGTTCCTTCTTTCCTCTGCTATTTTAAGAGCCTCATCAGACAACCACTTTGCTTTCTTACTCTTCTTTTCTTTTGGTATGGTTTTCTTTGCTGCTTCCTGCATGATGTCCCTCATCTCGGTCCATAATTCTTCCAGTACTCTGTCTACCGAGTCTAAGCCATTAAATCTGTTCATCACCTCCACCGTGTATTCTTTAGGGATGCTGTCTAGGTGATATCTTTCTGGTCTCCGTGTTTTCCCTATTTTCTTTAGTCTAAGCCTGAATTTTGCGATCAGTAGGTTGTGATCTGAGCCACAGTCTGCTCCAGGTCTTGTTTTTGCTGACTGTATGGAGGTTCTCCATCTTTGGCTGCAGAGTATGTAGTCAATCTGGTTTCGGTGTTGGCCATCTGGTGATGTCCATGTGTAAAGTCGCCTCTTGTGTTGCTGGAAGAGAGTGTTTGCTATGACCAGTGTGTTCTCTTGGCAGAACTCTATCAATCTTTGCCCTGCTTCATTCTGTGTTCCAAGACCAAATTTGCCTGTTATTCCCTCCACTTTTTGATTTCCTACTTTGGCATTCCAGTCTCCTAATATAATTTGGACATCATTTCTTGGTGTCTGTTCTATGAGGTGTTGTAAGTCCTCATAGAACTGGTCCACTGTGGCTTCATCTGCACCAGTGGTTGGTGCGTATATTTGGATCACAGTGACATTGAAAGGTTTGCCTTGAATTCTGACTGACATCATTCTGTCATTTTTGAGATTGTATCCCATTACTGCTTTTCTCACTCTTTTATTGACAATTATGGCTACTCCATTTCTTCTAAGGTTTTCTTGCCCACAGTAGTACATATGATGATTCCTCTCGTAGGAACTTATAAACTGTACAAAGCTATCTGACACAATCAGCTCAATTCAACAATTCCCATACCTATCAAGTTTCGGGAAATTTCTGTCAAACCCCCATATTTTACACCCTTTCCCGCCATCATCCCATATTAGTTAGACTGCAATTAGACTGGAGGCCAGCGCAGGATAAGCATAGCTATCCAGTTTCCCATTTTGGCAGGGAAATTTCCCTTATTTGACAGAAATTTCCCGAAACTTGACAGGTATGAATTCCACTTGTCACAAAAGCTTCTTCCAGTTCCTGAATTCTCCAAGAATTTCCCAGAACTTGAGACCTGTGGCTCCCTTCAACACTTGACAGGCAGACACAAGAACTTCACGGTCCAAGTTGAACCAGCTATTCTGCTGTTTAAAATTGTTTTAATATTTGCAAGTCATTCTGTCCTTTGGGTGAACTTGAATTTTGTCTATGACATTCATTATCTGAGGCTCTTCAAATTTAAGTAAAAAATAGTTAAAAGACAATACTTTTAACTTAAAGATTTATAGTATACCGGACTAAAAATGCTAACTGTGTAAAATGTGAAACATACATTCTTCATTTAACATTGTTTTTAATCTCAAAATGATGAATTAGCCTGTATGTCCTGGCATACTTTATACTTTTTGAAATCGTGTCAGAAGCACACACAAAGGTTGAAAGGTTTTTTGGAGGAACTCCACTCAGGGAATGCCTGAATGAGGCTCCTTTTGCATCCATAAGAACATAAGAAGATCCACAAGATCTTTTCCCACTGAAGTGGTCCCTATTTATCTACTTGCAATTTCTTGCTTTCAAACTGCTAAGTTGGCAGGAGCTGGGACAAAGACGGGTGCTCATTCTGTCATGCAGTACTCGAGTCTTGAACTGTCAACCTTCCAGCTAACAAGGCGAGCTTCTTAACCACAGAGCAAAGCATATTTTATACTGCTTTGCTATCTACTAGGACATGATTGCTAGAACTGGCTTCAGTTTCACGAGTTGGGAAGAATGGAAAGCGGCAGAAGCAAACGTGTGATATGTGAGAGGAGGAAACCCAGACAATTACCTCTCTTGAGCAAAACAAGAGATGTGTGTAAAGGTGTGATCACATGGGGAAATAAACAGCACTCCAGAAGTGGTCTGGTACAACTGATTCCTAAGAAATTATACAACTCACAGGGATATGCGGTCCAGCCTCACCCTGATTCATTCCCAAACTGGACCTTTATGATCCAGTTTTAGGACTAGTGCTTTTTCAAGAACTCCCTGGGAGATGTAAAGATTGCTTTGTCAAGGTGTGCAATGATGCAGGTACAGAATGTTAAAATAATATTTAAGCATGGCATAGAAAAATTAGCTATGCAAGTGCTTCGAGTAATTTACTATAGCAATTATCCAGCTGTCTAGTTGAGAGCAAGGTCACTTTATCATAACATTTTGACACCTTATCTTGGAATGTGTAAACAAGGAGAAAACATAAGTACAGTAAAACCCCTACTTACGCAAAAAGTCAGTTCCGTAGGCTTTTGCTTAAATCAGTTTTTTATGTAACTCGAAGCAAACCCATAGGAAAAATGATTTTTTTTATGTAAATCGAAGCAAACCCATAGGAAAAATGAATTTTTTATGTAAATCGAAGCAAACCCATAGGAAAAATGAATTTTTTATGTAAATCGAAGCAAACCCATAGGAAAAATAATTTTTTTATGTAAATCGAAGCAAACCCATAGGAAAATGAATTTTTACATAACTCCAAGCAAACCCATAGGAAAAATGAATTTTTTATGTAAATCGAAGCAAACCCATAGGAAAATGAATTTTTACATAACTCCAAGCAAACCCATAGGAAAAATAAATTTTTTATGTAAATCGAAGCAAACCCATAGGAAAATGAATTTTTACATAACTCCAAGCAAACCCATAGGAAAAATGAATTTTTAATGTAACTCGAAGCAAACCCATAAGAAATCGTGTTACGTAAATTTATGTAAATCGGGACATTTATGTAAATCAGGACATGGTTTTAACACGAAATCATTATGTAAGTCAAATTTTATGTAACTTGGGGGCATTTGTAAGTCGGAGTTTTACTGTACTGACGTTTACAAGTTATTGTAACATTTTATCTTGCAGTTGAAAAGACAGGAATGTCATTAGCAAACTCCTTCAGATATTTCACAATGGTTTAGTGCTGGGTGGCCAACCTTTTTGCACCGCGGGCGTGACCACGGCCCCGGAACAGCTGAGCAGGCCAGACCACGGCCCCAGGAAGCAGAAGCATTGATGGCTGTTGTAAATGCGGCCACTTCCACGTGGGCGTGTTTGCACATGTGCGGGCGCATTTATGGCTGGCGTAAATGTGCCAGCTTCCACTTGTGGGTGCGGGGGAGACGGCAATGGGCTGGATTAAATGGCACTGGGGCCTAGGGCCAGTCCGTGGGCTGTAGGTTGGGCACCCCTGATTTAATGCTTCAAAGTTAGTGTGTTCCAAGGACTGTGATGCAATAGAGACTAATTATTACAAACCCTTCACCTATGCAGAGCTCTACTCAAAACAAGAACCATTAATGTCTTAATGGCCGCAGGCCAAATTTTACATTCTAGTCCCCTGAAGTACCAGAAAGTGCCAAATCAATACAAATTCATATTTAAAAAATTATTCTGGTCCAGCAGGTCCTGGAGAAAATATTGTTTACAGTTGGAAGGAAAAAGGGAAGCATCTGATATACCGATAACTATAGGGAGATAACGAGACACACATGGCGGATTCCATGCTTCATGTGTTGTTGGAATAATGTAGCAAAGCAGTAGCAGGAAAAAAATCATAATGGATTTCACTCCATGGAGCCATAGATTGGCTTGGCTGTGTAAGATAGCAGAATAATTTTCTGTGTGTGTTTATTTTATTACACTTAAAGTTCTAAGTTGTAATGTTTTTTAACTTTATGTAATTTTATTTTTAAAGATTTTGTTATTCTCTGCTTTTTCAATGCACCTTATTAAGTTTTTTTAACAGGTTCTTGCATTCTTAGAATGTAATTGAAGCATTCTTTTTTGAATCATTCTGCTTTTCATTTATTTATGTATTAAATTTAATTTAATTTTTCAACTTGTTCGCCGCACACTCAGGCAAGCCCGACTCAGGACGGCTTACATAATCTAAAAAACCCACACAATAAAAAGGGTTAAAAAACCCCACCCACATTAAAATCCCACCCACCCCAAGAAGCAAAAAGAGGGTGCATCTTATGGTAAAAGCCAGCGAGCAGGTGCCACATAGCCCTCAGAGCCCCACACCTGCCCCGCCAGCCAGGTTTTAAGACCTTTCCTGAAGGGCAACAACTCCGTCCGGAGATGAAGCTCTGTTGGCAGGAGGTTCCAGAGGGCCGGTGCGGACACGGAGAAGGCCCTCCTCCTTGTGCCACAGAGGCGAGCCCCACTGGCTGATGGGACAATTAGGGAGCCCCTCCAGTCCGCTCTGGTTGGACGGGCAGATGTTCTTAGGGCAATGCGGTCTCTTAGGTAACCTGGCCCACTACCATATAGGGCTTTAAAGGTCATAACCAGCACTTTGAATTGCACTCAGAGGCAAACTGGTAACCAGTGCAGCTCCCGGAGCTGCGGCGAGGCACGGGCAAAACGCCCGCACCCCATCACTACCCGGGCCGCCGCATTCTGGACCAGTTGCAGCCTCTGAATGGTCGTCAAGGGCAGCTGCATGTAGAGTGCAATGCAATAGTCTAGTCTGGAGGTGACCAGAGCATGTGTGACCATAAGCAAGGAGTCCCTATCCAGGAGCAGGCGCAACTGGCGTATCAGTCTGAGTTGTGCAAAGGCCTTCCTGGCCACGACCGCCACCTGCTCTTCTAGCAGCAGTCGATAGTCCAGGAGGACCCCCAAGTTGTGCACTGGGTCTGTCTGGGGTAAAGTAGCCAAGGATGACAGCTCCCGGAATGGCGTAGGACCCTGAACCCACAGCCACTTAGTCTTGCTGGGATTCAATTGTAACCCATTGGCCCCCATCCAGACCCCCACAGCCTCCACACACCCAGATAGGACTTTGACAGCATCACTGGGGTCCCCACGGGCCTAGATGTACAATTGAGTGTCATCTGCGTACTGGTGGTATCGCACCCCATGGGAACGGTTGATCTCCCCCAGCGGCTTCATGTAGATGTTAAATAGGAGAGGAGAGAGCACCAAGCCCTGAGGCACCTAATGGAGGGTCCTAGGGCTGGACCTCTCGCTCTCCAACCACACCAACTGGGTCCGGCCCTTCAGGAATGAGGAGAACCAGGACAACACAGTGCCCTGGATCCCTAACCCCTTGAGCCGTCCCAGAAGGGTACCGCGGTCGATGGTATCGAAAGCCGCTGAGAGGTCAAGGAGAGCAAGGACAGACGGGTGACCACCGTCCCGCTCCCTGTAGAGGTCATCCATCAGCACAACCAATGCCGTCTCTGTGCCATACCCGGGCCTGAATCCTGACTGGAAGGGGTCCAGATAATCCGCTTCATCCAGGACACCCTGCAACTGACGCGCCAATGCCTTCTCCAATACCTTCCTTAAAAAGGGGAAGTTGGAGACTGACCTATAGTTAGATGGTACCGTTGGGAAAAGAGATAGTTTTTTTGGGAGGGGGTGCACCAGAGCATGTTTCAGAGGTGCGCTCCCGTAGATATGCATTTATTATTCCTCCGACCCAGCTAACTATCACCTTCTTGGTGGCCTTCACCAGCCAGGTGAAGCATTCTGCTTTTTATGATCCTGTCTTTTGGACTGAATTATGTCTTAAGTATCAAGTTTAGTTTTTGTATAGTTTAAGTATTTGTATCTACAGTTGTTCATAGTTGTAAGACCTCTGGCTGTTCCACAACTTCAATGCATATTTTGTGCTTATGGAATACTAGCAAAGGTTGCCCGGTGTTGCCGGGCTGTTTTAAATGGTGTTGGAAAGTTTTTGTTGTTGTTGTTGTTGTTAATGTTTGTAAAGAAGAGGTTAGTCTATAATTGAAATTTTTTTAATTTTTATTTATACAAATTTTTTTGATGGCCTGTTATAAACTGTGAGGGTTTTGTTTGGTGTTTTGGTTTTGTGGATGAAAAAAAGAATAAAGGATGATATACTTTTTCGAAAAACTCTTGGGGCCTTTTGTGTGGGGCTATTGTGTCTTTTTGAATTTTTTTTTTATTGTGGGCAGCAAGTGCTGCTAGTAGGGGTTATCTTGTATTTTGACTGTTTTTTCTCTCGTGGCCTCTGGGTGGAGCTTCTTCCAGTAAGTAGTCTCTTTCTTTATTCATTTCTTTTCCAGTCGTTGTGGTATGAGGTCGTGTGGTGGTGAGTTGGCTGTTTTTCTTTATTTGTGGTGGTGGTGGTGTTTGGATTTTGTGGTTTTTGGCTGGGTGCTGGGTGTGTTTGGAAATGTTTGTTGTTGTTTACTTTTTTGGTGTTTTTTTTGTTTGTTTTTGTGTGTTTTTGAATGTTTCTGATTGTTTGTTTTTGTGTTTTTTGGTGTCCTACAGGGGGGATCCCCTCTCTGCCGTCTCCCTTGGCTCTGGAAGGCTTGGGGGAACAGACCCCTTTTGTCTCCCCAAACCTTCCAGACTCATGGGACCCAGGAGAGGGGATCGAATCCAGGCTACCCTCTGATATTAAAAGGGAAATCTCAATTGGGGATTCCCCTTTAATATCAGGGGGGGGTGTGTGATCCCCCTCTCCGCTGGCTTCCTTGGGTTTGGGAGGGTTGGGTTGAGAAAATGGGTCTGTCTCCGCAACCCTTCCGGACCCAGGAGAGCCATCGAGAGGGGGATTCCCCCCCCCAACCTCCGTTTTTAAAGAGAAGTAACCGCTTGGTTTCTTCTCTTTAATATGGGGCGTGTGTGTGGAAGGGGAATCCCCTCTCTGCCGGGTCCCCTGGGGTCAGGAGGATTGGGGAGACAGGCTCCTTTGGTCCCCAGAACCCTCTCAACCCCAGGGGAGCCAGTAGAGAGGGGGAGCACAACACCCCCGCACCCACCCAGTGATATTAAAGGGGAAACTCCGATTAGGAGCTTCAGGCGCCGATGGGGAGCGGGGCTTTGGTTCCCGCAGCTTGGTGGACTTGCTCTCCCGGTGTTTTTGTTGTTGTTGTTTTTTGGGGGGGCGCCGGCTTCCTCAGCATTCTGCGCGCTCATGGCGCACAGGATGCTGAGGCTTGTAGTTATGGGTTTGTGCTTTGTGTTTGTGCTGCGTTTTTTTTAACGGTTTTCTTTTGATTGGCTGCGGCGCGTTTCCGAACGTTCCTTGCACCGCGCCGTGCGAGAGCCTCACAGCCTGATTGGCACTGGCGTGGCACGGCGCAAGGAATGTTCAGAAAGGAAGTTGTTTCCCTTTTTTCGCGTTTGTGGGGCTGTTGCCCCACTGCCTGTTTTCTCAATCCTTTGTTGACCTGCGGACCCAGATCGGCCGTGTGCACGAAGGGTGAGTGCAGGCAAGTAGGGCGAGGCATAGCAACCTATAGCAAGTTCCAACGGTTAACCCTTAGTTTTATAGGTTAAGATAGAAACAATGTAGGTAAGTAAAGCTGGTAGAAATAGACAAACTGATGTTGCTTGGAATTATTGCAACAAGATGGATTTTGATATGATGGGAAATAAAAATCTGATTTCATTCCGGATTATCTATTTATTGGGACAAATGCCAGCTCTAATGAACAGAGGCTTCTGAACATTTCCTAGGGGTCTAGTCAAGTTCTGTATGGCTCTTGAGATAATGATCAGGCATAAGATTCTCTGACATGACAGCTTTAAAGGAAACATCTCCTTGTAAAGCAGGGGTGCCCAAACTTTTCGGGCCACAAGTAGGTCATGTGGTTCAGCAGGCCAGTCACATGGTTCCTCCTATTGGAAGCGGAAATAAAACACGCCCGCGCAAAACGCTGCCGTAAATGCACCCATGGCTGTCATAAACACATTTACGACAACCAAGGGTGCATTTACAGCAGCGTTCTACGCATGCACATTTTACTTCCACTTCGGGGAGCGGCGTGGGCCAGAAGAATTGCTGTCGTGGCCGGATCTGGCCCATGGGCTATAGTTTGAGCATCCCTGCTGTAAAGTGACCCTTTCTGATGTGATCAGATGACCCTTGAGAGTAATAACCTGGACATGCTACTTCTTTGGACTAGCCAAAAAGCAACCAACCAACCAATCAACCAAGGGAACCTGGAACTTGTAATTCAAAAAAAGAAAGTATTTCCAAGCTTCAATGAGACTAAAATCCAACCCAGTGTCACTTTACATGCAAAACAGGTAATATGCAAAAAGAAATTGTGAATCCCACCATTTTTTTACTGACTGAAATCGTACAACTCATCCATATTATGTCACATGTACAAATCATACTTTGCTAGGAAGAGCCTCTGTTCTCAGTGGATTTACTTCTGAACAGATAATGTTTAGATACAAATTGTTCATTTCACCTCCAGGGAACGGACCATTAGTTTTAGAGAGCCAAGAATCTAAACAAACATTGCAATAACCTGCCAAGACATCTTGGCACAGGAAAAATAAAAGACGAAGTTAAAATACTTACTCAAAGCAGCCTTTCCAAAGAAGTTGTTCAGTATATTTCCTTTAGCAGGTGCCTTGCTGGTTGCCGTGGAGGCCTGGAAAACATTGTGAAGCATTGTTAAGAAAAACCAAAGCCATAATCCACCCAAAACTCCTCCTTGCAATTCCCAAAGGTGTTGCAGATAAGATGAGAACCTGTTCCTTTTAACAGGATTTGTGCAGAAGTTGCTGATAGAAGGTATGCAAAGCTCATTTTTTTCCACATTTATCAAGAATTTCTACGCAAACACAGAAATTATAATGGGGGGGAAAAATTTCTGTCCACTGCAATGCCAGGAAAAACCTCCGTATTTCAAACTTGGAAGATAAATGGAAGTTAAAGGAGGATCTCCTAAGCCTTGGAAGGCTCTAGGGAAATTTCAAGACATTGTTCTTGATGCCTTCCAAATTTAGTGTAGTCCGAGAGGCAGCTCTGTCCCTCTTTCTTCAGAAGAAAGCTACATGTAGTCAGAACACTCATTATAACGATGGCAAGGTCCTAAAAATAATAATAATAAAGTTCAAGATCACAACTGTGACTTTGGGCTCATGTGAACCAGACTTATTAGTGTTTATGTTGCCCTCTGATTATTCTGTGCACACCACCACTTCACAAATAAAGCAGCAGCAGCACACCTGCATAGCAAGTCTGAGACCAAGTGCTGCCTGCCAGCCTTAGTTCACCAGAAGGGGGAACATTTGCCATACAAGAGAGCTTTACCATCAACAGGTAAGCATCAACATCAGCTGGAGCAACCCTGGCTGCCGAACTGCAACACCCTCGGGCTCATGCCCCAATGCCACCGGGGGCTGAAAAGCCAAGGCGAGGTGAGAGGCGGCGAGAGACTCGGGCTCCGGCCCCAGCTGGAGCAACCCTGGCCGCCGAACCGCCAAACCCTCGGGCTCACGCCCCAATGCCACAGGGTGCTGAAAAGCCAAGGCGAGGTGAGAGGCGGCGAGAGACTCGGGCTCTGGCCCCAGCTGGAGCAACCCTGGCCGCCGAACCGCCACACCCTCGGGCTCACGCCCCAACGCCACCGGAGGCTGAAAAGGCAAGGTGAGAGGCGGCGAGACTCGGGCTCTGGCCCCAGCTGGAGCAACCCTAGCCACCGAACCGCCACACCCTTGGGCTCATGCCCCAACGCCACTGGGGGCTGAAAAGCCGAGGTGAGGTGAGTGGCAGCGAGAGACTTGGGCTCCAGCCCCAGCTGGAGTAACCCTAGCCGCCGAACCGCCACACCCTCGGGCTCACGCCCCAACGCCACTGGGGGCTAAAAAGCCAAGGTGAGGTGAGAGGCGGCAAGAGACTGTATCCTTAAGGCTGGTTTTGGTCGGGGAGCTTTCTTTTTCTGATTAGTTTATTTTGTTTCGCTGCCCTATGATACTGTGAATTTTTGCATACATTTGTTATAATTATGTCTTTATCGCTTTATACTTGCTTTTTGTTACTTATAATATTGTATTTTATATGTTTTATTGTATCAAGTGCTATTTCTTTCTTTAAGGCTGGTTTTTGGTCATTGAGTTACGTCCGCCCATTTTCCTTTTGGATGAATGTATTTTGTTTTTGTTTGCTTTATGATCTTGTAATTACTTTGCACATTTCCCCCCCTGTACTTAGAGCCTTTATTGCTTTTGTATTTTTTGATATTATTGATATTGTATTGATATGTTTTATTGTATATAGTGTTATTTCTTATTGTATTTTTCATGTTGTTAACTGCTTTGAGTTATTTTGTATAAGAAAAGCAGTATATAAGAATAAACAAAGACATAATAATCAGACAGTGTATGGAAAACTGCAGTTCAGAGTCAAGCTGTGATTCCCTGCACCTCAGTTCATCTCTTAGAACCATCTAATGCTACAAATTGTTATGCATCATTACGTCACCTCTGACTTACAGTGGTCCTATGAATACTACATCTCCAAAGTGTCCTATTCTCAACAGCCCTGTACCGGTCATGAAAACTCGGGCCGTGGTTTCCTATATAGAGTCAATCCATCTCATGTTTGATCTTCTTTTCCTGCTATGTTTTAGCCAATAAAACGAATGCCTCAAGCCCTTAAGGGTCATTTCCCAAACTTTGTTCCATGGAACACTGGTGGGCTTCAAATCCCAGAAGCTTGTCAGTACATTGGCTGATCAGTGCTTTGGGGAAATGACGTGGGCTTCTGGGAATTTAAGTCCACAAACCAAAGGTTGGGAAACAGTGTTCTGTATATACACATAGTAAACCCATTCGTGTGGATTCACAGAGCAGTGTTTCCCAAATTTTGGTTCATGGGCTTTAATTCCCAGAAGCCTCAGACAGTACATTGGCTGATCAGTGCTTTGGAGAATTGACTTAGGTTTCTGGGAATTGAAGTCTAAAAAAACCAAAGTTTGGGAAACGCTGGATAAGACACGGGAGTGATGCTTCCCATGACATCAGTATTCTGGCTCCTTGTGCAACCTAAAAACCAAGCTAGGTTCAAGCTGGAGCTCAAAGGAGGATTCTAAGTTGCAATGCTGCTCTACAGACCCAAGATCATCAACAGATCTCCTAAACTAACACCCAAAGTCTTTCCCACCAGTCTGGCCTTCCAGGTGGTGTCATTGAGCACGAGCAGGCAGATTATCACCTCAGTCTGTGATAAAAAAAAAACAGTGTCCAAAACAGAAAGCTTACACTTGGTGTCTCTTTAGCCTCCAGTTTAGTTTCTTTGTGTTTGTCCTGGGATTTGGTTGCAGGTTTTGCTGCAAACATTGCCATAATGCCGTTGGCTTGCTGGGAGGCCTGTTTTGAAGATGTGCTTGAACCATGTCCATTCACTACTGGAGCAGTAACTGCACTGGTGGTACGCAATGGCTGAGACTCGACTGGTGCAGGGGCTTCAACCTGAGACGTTTCAACTGCTGTTCTGGCCACTGCAGCAGCACAGTAAATGGCACTAAACCTGGAGATGGAATAAATACAGGAGTTACTGATCTGATATTTGTCATCTAGCTTTACTTCTGTCCTCTGATGCCTGAAGCTTTCTGGTAAAGGTCGCTCTTGCTTATACGTCAGTCATATCTGACTCTAGGTTTCAGTGCTCATCTCTGTTTATAACCAAAGAGCTGTCTGCAGACATTTCCGTGGACATGTGGCAGGGATGACTAGACACCGGAGTGCATGGAATGCTGTTTACCGGATTTTTCGCCGTATAAGACGCACTTTTTCTTCCCCAAAACTGGGGGGGGAAAAGTTGGTGCGTCTTATACGGCAAATATACGGCAGCCGCGCTCTCCCCGCCCCCACCATCGGCGGGGAGATAAAGGGAGCCGCGCCGCGCGAAGCCGCGCCGTGTGAAGCCGTCCCTCCCTGCCACCGGGCGGGGAGGTTAAAAGGGCTCCCTGGCTGAGGGAGCCGCCGCCACCGCCACCGCCGCCGCGCCGCGCGAAGCCGTCCCTCCCCGCCCCCTGCCACCGGGCGGGGAGGTTAAAAGGGCTCCCTGGCTGAGGGAGCCGAAGACGACGCCGCCGCCGCGCCGCGCGAAGCCGTCCCTCCCCGCCCGCTGCCACCGGGTGGGGAGGTTAAAAGGGCTCCCTGGTCGAGGGAGCTGAAGACGCCGGCGCCGGCGCCGCGCCGCGCGAAGCCGTCCCTCCCCGCCCCCTGCCACCGGGCGGGGAGGTTAAAAGGGCTCCCTGGCCGAGGGAGCCGAAGACACCGCCGCCGCGCCGCGCGAAGCCGTCCCTCCCCGCCCCCTGCCACCGGGCGGGGAGGTTAAAAGGGCTCCCTGGCCGAGGGAGCCGAAGACACCGCCGCGCCGCGCGAAGCCGTCCCTCCCCGCCCCTGCCACCGGGCGGGGAGGTTAAAAGGGCTCCCTGGCCGAGGGAGCCGAAGACGCCGCCGCCGCCGCCGCGCGAAGCCGCCGCGCCGCGCGAAGCCATCCCTCCCCGCCCCCTGCCACCGGGCGGAGAGGAGAAAAAGGGCTCCCTGGCCGAGGGAGCCGAAGACGCCGCCGCCGCGCCGCACCGCGCGAAGCCGTCCCTCCCCGCCCCCTGCCACGGAGGTTAAAAGGGCTCCCTGGCCAAGGGAGCCGAAGACGCCGCCGCCGCCGCCGCCGCGCCGCGCGAAGCCGTCCCTCCCCGCCCCCTGCCATCGGGCGGGGAGGTTAAAAGGGCTCCCTAGCCGAAGACGCCGCCGCCGCCACCGCGCCGCGCGAAGCCGTCCCTCCCCGCCCCCTGCCACCGGGCGGGGAGGTTAAAAGGGCTCCCTGGCTGAGGGAGCCGAAGACGCCGCCGCCGCCGCGCCGCGCGAAGCCGTCCCTCCCCGCCCCCTGCCACCGGGCGGGGAGGTTAAAAGGGCTCCCTGGCCGAGGGAGCCGAAGACGCCGCCGCGCCGCGCGAAGCCGTCCCTCCCCGCCCCCTGCCACCGGGCGGGGAGGTTAAAAGGGCTCCCTGGCCAAGGGAGCCGAAGACACCGCCGCCGCCGCGCCGCGCGAAGCCGTCCCTCCCCGCCCCCTGCCACCGGGCGAGGAGGTTAAAAGGGCTCCCTGGCCGAGGGAGCCGAAGACACCGCCGCCGCCGCCGCCGCGCGAAGCCGTCCCTCCCCGCCCCCTGCCACCGGGCGGGGAGGTTAAAAGGGCTCCCTGGCCGAGGGAGCCGAAGACACCGCCACGCCGCGCGAAGCCGTCCCTCCCCACCCCTGCCACCGGGCGGGGAGGTTAAAAGGGCTCCCTGGCCGAGGGAGCCGAAGACGCCGACGCTGACGCCGACGCGCCGCGCGAAGCCGTCCCTCCCCGCCCCCTGCCACCGGGCGGGGAGGTTAAAAGGGCTCCCTGGCCGAGGGAGCCGAAGACGCCGCCGCCGCCGCCGCCGCGCCGCACCGCGCGAAGCCGTCCCTCCCCGCCCCCTGCCACGGAGATTAAAAGGGCTCCCTGGCCAAGGGAGCCGAAGACGCCGCCGACGCCGCGCCGCGCGAAGCCGTCCCTCCCCGCCCCCTGCCATCGGGCGGGGAGGTTAAAAGGGCTCCCTAGCCGAAGACGCCGCCGCTGCCGCCGCGCCGCGCGAAGCCGTCCCGCCCCGCCCCCTGCCACCGGGCGGGGAGGTTAAAAGGGCTCCCTGGCCGAGGGAGCCGAAGACGCCGCCGCGCCGCGCGAAGCCGTCCCTCCCCGCCCCCTGCCACCGGGCGGGGAGGTTAAAAGGGCTCCCTGGCCGAGGGAGCTGAAGACGCCGCCGCGCCGCGCGAAGCCGTCCCTCCCCGCCCCCTGCCACCGGGCGGGGAGGTTAAAAGGGCTCCCTGCCCAAGGGAGCCGAAGACGACGACGACGCGCCGCGCGAAGCCGTCCCTCCCCGCCCCCTGCCACCGGGCGGGGAGGTTAAAAGGGCTCCCTGGCCGAGGGAGCCGAAGACGCCGCCACCCCCACCGCGCCGCGCGAAGCCGTCCCTCCCCGCCCCCTGCCACCGGGCGGGGAGGTTAAAAGGGCTCCCTGGCCGAGGGAGCCGAAGACGCCGACGCCGACGCCGCGCCGCGCGAAGCCGTCCCAGTATTTGGGTGAGAATCTTTTTTTTCTAGATTTTCCTCCTTTAAAATTGGGTGCGTCTTATATGCCGGAGCGTCTTATACGGCGAAAAATACGGTACTTCCCCACCAAAGTGGTAACTATCTACTTGCAATTTCTTGCTTTAGAAATGCTAGGTTGGCAGGAGCTGGGACAGAGTTGGGAGCAGTACTAGGGTCTCGGACTGCTGACGTGTCAACCTTCCAGTCATCAAGTTCAGTGTCATAACCACTAAACCACCATAGTCTTTCTGGTATCCTTGGGTAAATTGAAGCAGAGTGAGAAATCCCTGTCCTGCCCCTTAAAAATATGTTAAAACTATTCTTCCCAATCTATGGCCCTCCTGGTTATTATTCTTGACTATTGTTTTTTTTAAAAAAATATTTTGGGCCAGCTTTTAAAGGTGAACCAACAGGCAGCATTTGAGGAGTTGCTAAGATAACACTATATTTTGCTGAAAATCAACTACTCAGCAGCTAGAATCCTATTGGAAACTTACACCAATGTAAGTGTAATTGTATGTGCTGTGACCATGAACGGCCACTGATTAGTAAGTTGCTCCTTGCACTCCTGGATGTGTGCCAACACTTGCAACTGATACGTGACCAGGAATGTGAGTGGCAACTCATTAACTAGTGGCAATTTGCCAAATTACAGTGTAAATCCCAACCAGAATTCTACGCTATGTATTCAAATGCAGGTCTAAAAGGGAATTCATTGCTTTGAAATTAACCAGCTTTTGACCTGCTTGTAATAGTTTCTTGTTGAAGCACCATAGGGAGGAGAAGAAAGAACAAGATCAATTTCAATTAAGACAATAGGAGTTATGTAAACACAATGCTTTGTTAAATGGGAAATGGCACAGCAGTAACAGGGAGCAGAGCAATTCAACTCATTCAGAAATTCAGAAAGCAACATTTGGTACTTTTACTACACATTTGGGACTGCTCAGGATCAGTAAAAAGTTAGCATCATAATGTGTTTGGTGTGGGGAGAACAGAACAATTTTTTTCCTACTGGAGGAAAGGTACTGTGGTCCCAGAAAAACAGCACCCATGAGTGTATGGGAATGGGTGCTGAATATCAATTTTAACTCAAATATAATACTGTCTGGCCAGGTTATCTGGCTATGGTAATAGAGTAGACCATACTGCCAGCGACTCAACACCGAGTATCAGATGGTGGTTAACTAACCCGACAACCCTGAGGACTAAATGGCCTTAGGTGGAGAAGTCCACAGAGAAGGGTGATAGTCCCCAAGTGGATTAAATCCCACTTGAATCCATCTTGAAGGAGGGCAGCAGCTTCATCAATCCTGGCCTGGGGCTGAGGAGGATTTTGTGTGCCAAAAGGGCTCAGGAAAAAGTGCAGAGGAGGGCAACCAAAATGATTAGGGAACTGGAACACCTTCCTTACCATCTGAGGCTGCCAACGGTTGGGCCTCTTCACTCTTGGATGACGGACGGCGTCTAAGAGGTGACCCGATTGAAGTTTATAAAATCATGCACGGTGTGGACAAAGTAGATAAGGAAAAACTGTTTTCCCTATCGCATAACACTAGAAGTAGGGGACACTCCATGAAACTTTTGGTTACTAGTTTTCAAACAAATAAGAGAAAGTACTTTTTCACCCAGAGGATTACTGGTCTATGGAACTCCCTGCCAGAAGAAGTGGAGACAGCTGTCAGTCTTGACAGCTTTAAGAAAGGATTAGACAAGTTCATGGAGGACAAGGGTATCAATGGCTATAATTATGGATACCTAAGGACAACCTCGGGGTTGGAGAGATAGGCAGGATAGCTCTCCATGCCATTTCCAGGGAATCCTAAGCAGGTGAAGGCATCTCCTTGGGAATACCCTGAAGGAAATGGTGAACCACTGTGTGAGACAGAATGCTGGACTGGATGGGCTCCTGTGGCCCGTTCCAGCAAGGCTGTTCTTATGTAGGACCAGAAAGTGACTTGGATCAGTGGTACTATGGGTGTCATGCTGTGATGTGGAGGGCAGATGAAAGGCTATTGCATTATATTCTAAGGACAGTCTTCATGGCTGATTGTCATGATGATCACCTGGGATTCGGATACGGCAGAACAAGAAAATAACCTGAAACAATAGTAACTAGAGCCAGGCTCTTCAGAACATACAACAAATCTGTTACCAAGTTAAGACTCACTTGTTACAGTTCTGCAGGTTCGCTTTGATAATATCATAGTCTGTGCTGTAGAGCGGACTGCTGTCCTTCAGGATGGCCTTCTGGATACTGTAGACATGTACGCTGGCAACTGTGGACAGCTTTGACTTAATTGCTGAAATGGAAAGAGAAGATCTCTGAAGCAAAAATTCATCTCCGAGAGGTGATGGTTTTACACCGGGGAATTTCAGGCCTGGTGACAAGAGACTGGACACACAGTAGGCTACTGGAAGTAGTTTGGTCACACTGACTGGGCAGTTATGGGAACTGGGGATACATGAAGGGAACTTTTCCAAATTCTGTTTGGAGGAACACACTTGTTGCAAAAACAACAACAGTTTGTGCTAGTCTTTGCCTCTGTATGCTGGTGAGTAGCGGTACATAGGGCTGCAGTGGCTAAGTGGTTAATTAAGACATGACTGGAACTTTGGCAGGTCAACAGTTTCAGACCCAAGTGCTGCATGACCAAGTGATCTCCCACCTCTGTCCCAGCTCCTGCCAACCTAGCTGTTCGAAAGTAAGAAATTGAAAGTAGATAAACAGGTACCATTTCAGCAGGAAAGGCAAACAGCATTCCATGCATGCTGGTGTCGTCATGCTGGCCACATGTCCACGGAAATGTCTGCAGGTGCAGACAGCGCTGGCTCTTTGGTTGTAAATTGGGATGAGCACTGCACCCTAGAGTCAGATATGACTGACGTTCGAGCAAGAGAGACCCTGACCTAGTAGTACACAGGGTCATAATAGGGGGCTAAGGCAGTCTTTCCTCAAACACAGACAAACATAAACTTGTTACCATCTTATTGATTGCTCCGCACTGTATATTCACTTGGAACATTTATTGTTCATGGTTTCTAACTAGCATTTAGCATCTGTTGCTGGACTGAGTTACGCTTCACACATTCTTTGTCCAAACTGAAGTTTAAACCATCTACTTCATCATAAGACCTGTCTTCTGAGTGGCCAGATGTGCAGTGATATTCAACATGCTATTCTGTCTCCACAGCTGGGAGAAGCTAAAAAGGTTTAAAACTTCTGGGTGCAAATAAGGTTGCTAAACCACAGTTTGATAGACATAATTGTGGTTTGGGGGAAAACACAGGAAGGGCGGTGGAAACTATGCTAAGTCCAAAGCTCCCACCTGCCAGGTTTACAGTAAAACTGCGGTTTTATATTATACAGGAACTAAAGCCAATGCATTTAGTTAACAATTGGAGCTAAGCCCTCTACACCCACGCGGCAGATCTCTAGACAACGCTGTGTCATGCCTTGGATAGTTTGAAAGTTGGTGAAGCCACGAGGCCTATTGATGAAAAAGCCTATGCCAGTGACGGCCAACCTTGGCGCTCCAGATGTTCTTGGACTCCAATTACCGGAAGCCCAAGTCAGCACTCTTGCTGATCAGGGCTTCTGGGAATTGAAGTTGCAGAACACCTGAAGTGCCAAGGTTCAGCATCACTGGCCTATGCCATGCTTCCCATCAAATAAATGTTTTCATCGAATGGTGGCTTTATCCTAGCATAGCAATGGTGAACCTTGGCACTTCTGCTGTTCTTGGGACATCAATTCCCAGAAGCCCAAGTGCCTGTGAATCCACACGGATGGGTTTATAGATTATCCCTTCTAATCAGCCTTCCTCAGACATCTCGAAAGAATTTCAAATTGCAATTCCAGTCCTGGCTAGTATCGTGGCCGTCTTTCTCAGCTACCTCTGCAGCTTTCCTGTGCCACGGATAGTTTCTGGGCAGCTTAACTGGTGGAGTCTAACACGTTCTTGAGGCACCTGCATACCTGGAAGGAACCATCATTCAACAGGATCTAGCCAGTAATGGTGAACCTTGGCACTCCAACTGTTCAATTCTGGGAATTGAGGTTCAAGAACAGCTGGAGTGCCACGATCGCTATCACGGATCTAGGCCTTAGCGTGGTGAGCAGAGCTCAAGGCAAGACATGTTTTTCAGCTTAGTGTCGCAATTTACTACCTCACCACCACCACCACTGAATCTTCTCCTGGAAGTTACTCATTATTTCTTATTATTTGCACTTGTGCTCCATTAAGCCCTTACAAATCAGGACATTTTGCCATCTTTGCTTGTGCCAATCATTTGGGTTATAAAGACAAGAAGAGTTTGCATCGCATCAGAAACAGAAGCTTTTGAAATGTAGATAAAAAGAGCAATTGTAAGGCTCTCAAAAAGAAGCTGGGAGATGTTATGAGCTGAATGTCTGCCTTTACCTTCAGGATATTCTCTGCACTTAATTGCAGCACAAACCACCAGTTGAGAGCCTTTATGTTAAAGTCAAAGGAAAGACAAAGAATAATTCCCACTGGATCGCTGCAGGGATCTGCTATAGACCTCCTAACCAGATTGAGAATCTGGATGATAGCTTCCAAAATCAGATTATCAAATGTTCAAAGAGAAGAGACACAGAGATAATGGGAAACTTCAACTACACTGCTATCTTTTGGAAGTCCAACTTAGCAAGAACTGAAAGGTCCACCAAATTCCTCACATGCCTTACTGAGAACTTGATCTTCCAGAAGGTGGAAGAAGCAAGAGGAGGATCAACTGTCTTGGATCTGGTCTTAATTAAAAGGGAAGAACTAGTCAATGAGGTGGAAACAATGGGAACTTTTGATGAAACTGACCATGGCCTCTTGGGATTTGTTGTTCTGAAAAAAGGAAATCTGAGAATAGTATAATAGTATAATGGATAATCTTGGCACCCCAGGTGTTCTTGGACTTCAATTCCCAGAAGCCCAAGTCTCTGAGTACGCACAGTAAACCCATTTGTGTGGATTCAGAGACTTGGGCCTCTGAGAATTGAAGTCCAAGAGCACCTGGAGTGCCAAGGTTCTCCATCACGGATATAACGGGTCCTTTTAACTTTACGAAGGTGGATTTCAAGAATCTTAAGAAAGTACTGTGTGAGGTCCCATAGTTAGAAGTACTCGAAAGGAAGAGAGTACATGATGAGTGGGAGTTTTCTTCAGGGTGAGTTACTGAAGACATAGTCACAAAACTATATAGTCACATAGTCACCAATGCTAAATCAAAGAAAGCTTAACACTAGGAGCATGCTTGTTAGTTAGATTCATTACCTAGACATATGGTTCTTAAATAGCCTCATTTCTGGCAGATAAACATTTTGGCTGTCAAGATACAAACAACCCAAGACAGTCTAACATAGAGCCAAGTTATGGCTACAAAAGCGCTTGCAGTCAAAATGTCTAGTTGCACGCCTATCCCTTGAGATGGAGAAACATTAGCCTTGGGATAACAATCTCAGAGTCTGAAGCCAAAGAACTTCTGCCAAGGCTGATCATATCATACCATGTACAGCCTGTGCAAAGCAGGATTTGGGTGGAAAGTCTGCCTCATCTTAGTAACTGGCTATAATTTCAGATATTCTGTTTTCTCAATCCATCCAAAACCCAACACCCACAAGTGGCTGGTTGGCTAAGATTGCTGCTTTTGCAGAAAACAATCATACACAGAGAGAAATCTCTAGATTCTAGCTAACCTTTATAACCAGTGGAATTTTAAATGGGCCAGCTTGTGATCTTAGGGGCATTTTGCACTTCAGAGGCTGTTACAGTGCTTCACAATATACACACAGTGAGGTTAGGAACAGTCCATGCTCAGGAGGTGCTGTACTACCAAAGCTCCATGGGCTCAGGATTGGAGCTAAGGGAAAGGTGCTACAGCCGTCAAGCAGCCTTCCAGAATAGCTCAAAATTCTCTAAAGCACCACAGAAAACAAACCACCGCCCCTAATTCTGAGAGAAGATATGCTACTTTATCTGGACAAGGAAAAGGGAAGGTGCCAAAAAGAGAAAGAGGGGAGGGAAAAGACAAAAGACTTTTTAATAGCAGGGAGAAAGGAGATTATCAGGTCAAACATGAGCAAGCACTCTCGTTCGATTGCAACCCAAAAGGGAACTGTTCTTCAAGAGAGAACTTCAAGAAAAATGAGGTGATTTAAGGTTTCCCCAGTAAGAATGAAAGAATCAGGCTATTTCATCATGGCGATAGTCTTAACTACTCAGAATCTATCTTCCAAGAACATTCCACACTTGTTTTTCAGGTTCTTCAGCCACGAGGTCCGTCTATGTCCAGGGCATCTCTTCTCAAGATCTTCCTTAGCATGACGAGTTGGAGTATTCAATACTCTATGTTGTTCCTTATGGGCCAAGGTATTGGAGCTTTCTTTAACAGTCTTAAACAGTTCTTATTCTTTATCCATCGGTGCAACACATACATCAGGCTACTAGAGACACCTTTCATTCAAAAGGAGGAAAGGTTTAGGACAAGCTGGAATGCAGGCTGTATCTTCTGAGGCAAGAAAAGGGACTAAGCATCCAGAAGACAGAACTGAATTAGATATGAGCTAACGCTGGACAAAAGGGAGTTTTCTGCTAAAAGCCTCTTAAAAGTTGAGAGAAGAAACTTAAGAAAACACAGATTCATTTTGTCTCTTATGCACCAGCCTGGCGAGTAATCAAATCTTCTGCTCCTTGCATCCAACCCCAATAGCAACGTATTTAGAGTCAGTATCTGAAGCTAATATTCTATCCTGTATTTTATATTTCACCTGAAATATTATTATTTTGACACCACTCTTCATAAGTATAATATCCAAAAGCAGCTTAAAAAACATGTTAACTTCTTTTTAAAATGGGCAGATTCTAAGCATTTTCAGGACACACTAAACTCAAGGCAAACTTACACGCACATTTATCTGTATGTCATCTGAAATTGTGTTTAGGTTGTTTTAGTATTGCTTTCAAGGAACCTACCTTCTAGCTTATCTTCCTTCACTACTGCTACCTTGTGGCACTGTGAAGAAATGACAGCAGTTTAATGCAGCAACTATTTTCACTTTTCCAACAAGCCAACATTCTGATCCTCAACATGTTATGTCTATCATGTAGTGAAGAGTTCTTGATTTCAGTAACATATTTTTAAAAGCAACTCACTTAGGACTGCAACATCAACCCTTTTCCCAATTTATTTACTTTTCAGAGACTTCAAAAAAGTCAAATAGGCATGAAAATAAAGGCATACTCCTAAAAGCACCAGATTTGTGAAAGCTGCTCTACACAGGTCAAAATCCTTTGACTTGAGCATTTCTATTTTTGCATCACAGCATCTCCCTCTGCTGGTCACAAAATTTTACTGGAAGAATTCTGACATTTCAACTCATTTTGCACTCATTAAAACATAACATTGGCAGAACAATCAACTACTGTACGTGCAACCTTCTAATAGATGCAATGCTAGTAATAATACAACTCTGTTAATGTAAACAAGTAATAAAAATGTGAACTCTTCCATGGAAAGGCAGCACATTATGTGCACAAAGCAAAACTAACAAATACAAAAAAGGTGATTTTTTAAAAATTGCCACACTTGATACCACCAAACATATATGCAGTAACTGTTCTCTGTCAGTGTCCTGACAGTCTATTTCTTTTTACAGAAATTTATGAGGCTCGATTGCCACCATGATCTTGGGAACCAACATGTTACTGCTTCAGCTTGTACAACTGAGCTGTCCTCTTATTTCATTTTCACATTTAAGGACAGCTTCCACGCTGGTTACAGCAGATCACAGCAGATCACAGCCACAGGAGTTGTGGTTCAGTTTAGATCAGTACTTTTGCTATTTTACCCATCTGAATAGCTTGATCATGAGACCTAGGCAATGATAAGCATTTTTGCTGCAGAAGACGAGTACTTACGATGTGGCCATTTTGGACGAGGTTTCCTGCCACTAAATAAGTGACGTGCAACTGGGCTCCAGCATTCTCCTTCCGTTTTCTTTCCACGTAATCATACAACATCCTGCGTGGATAAAAGCGAAAACTCATATTAGGAAAAGCAAAACAATTAAAGACCTTTTGAACACCTTAGAAATTGTTCACTTAAGAACTGACTCAAGCACATATGATTTAGCTCATTCTTTTTTGGCACAAAGTAATAACAGGTAGAAAGGATTAAAATTGAATTTTGCTTTTTGTTCTCATAAACATTAGAAAAGCTCACAGGAATTATCTGTTCATTACATCAAAAGCAAAACTTCACAAAGAAGTGTTCAAATCTAGCTCTGCTTCTGAAATCATGTTGCCTAGAATGGCTTATGCTAAATGGGCAGGGTAGACTTAGGCTAAATGGGCATTGAGTTACAGGAGGATCTGTCCTAGAGTACCAACACAAGGGGGCTTGCGAAGAAGGCGCAGCAGAGACTGTATTTTTTGAGAACTCTAAGGAAAAACCATCTTCCGCAAAAGCTGCTGCTTGCCTTCTATCGCTGCGCTATTGAGAGCGTGCTCACTTATGGCTTATGTGTGTGGTATGGGAGTAGTAATAAGTATAGGATAATGTTGCACAGAATTATTAAAACAGCAGAGTATTATCGGCTATCCATTCTCCACTTTAGAACAAATTTACACCATCAGGTGCCACAGAAAAGCATTAGATATAGTAGGAGACTCATCGCATCCTGGCCACTGCTTCTTTGAGCTTCTGCAATCGGGACGGAGATATAGAACAATGAAGGTAAAAATGAGCCGTCTCAAGAACAGTTTCTTCTCCAGAGCAATTTTGGCCTTAAATGGAAACTCTGGACTCTGAAGTCATTTTATCTTATTTTAAATTGTACTGTATGGTACTATTTCAATTTGTGTTTCTGTAGCTGTTTTAAATTATGGGGTATGCCTTATTCGAGTTGATATATAGCAACCGAGAAATTTCGTTGTTCCCACAAGGGGACAATGACAATAAAGATTTATCTTATCTTTATCTTATTTTAGGAATACAACAAACAATGGGCCAGTATGAAGATGGATCCATAAGGCGTAAGACCCCGGGAAAGTTTTTACTCCATGAGCCTGAGATGTTCCTTATAGAGATATACGGTGCCTAGCATGATGTCAAACCTTGAAAACAACAGAAGACTACTGTATTCTCCACAGGTTATAGCCCCACTATGTTATTCACCAATGAAGAACCATCTTGTGGTTAGCAACCGAAGGAGGTAGAGGAGGCTTTGAGGGTGTCAATGGAATAAAAAGCCACTGCACCTCAAAGAGTCGTTGTCATTGTAGTCCAATTCCTCCTCCTCTTTTCTCACCCCTCAATTCAATCCCGAGTTTCATTTGGTTCAAAAAAAAAATACCTTTCTCCCCTTCCCTTCTCCTTGACCAATCCTCCCCTCTATCCAAATTCTCCTGAGAAGCCTCTCCTGGATCCCTTAAGTTGGGATCCAGGAGCAAGCCCTGCCAAACCGACACATCCAGACCTACAGGACCAAGCCTTCTGCATCTCTGCATTGGATTAGGTAGATATAATATTTTAGTGTCTGTGTGAATCATCTTTTGATATTTCCACTTGAGAACTTTTTTAGGCCTGCTTCAACTAGAAGGCTCATTTCGTAGGTTTTGATTTTGCATACAACATATTTAGTTTGTTTGTGATTGAATCCATTTAGAGGGCTCTAGTGAACAACAGAATCATAATCTACTTTGCTTGGGAAATTCCTGAATGTTAATAACTGGTTTAATTTCTTTTGAACAATATCACTCTCTTCATGGAATGCTGCTGTTCTGATTTCTACTTGGATTTGTTTTCATCCTTTTTGAACTAATAAAATACACTTATAATTTCTCTTTATTCCTTATAACAACTTTAAATAAAGTTTTCTATTAACCGTAATTGAAATAGCCTAGTGTCATCTCTGGTTAAGCTCTCATTCCCAATGGGGGCAAAAAGGACATTTTCAAAAATCTCACTCAAATTTCATCCACAGCTGAATACAGCACCAGTGGGCACAACACAGTCCATCTCTCTGCACTTCGTAACCACTGGTTAAAGCTAGTTAGAGATGATAGGAGCTGCAGACCAACAACATTTGAAGGATGGTACACTGCCAATCCCTTGAATATAAGATGTATAAGAGAATCAATACGTACTGCTTGGCTTGGTTGACATGAACACCTAATGTATAGCTCAGCCATTTGTACGTTACCTGCAACGAAAAACATTCTAGTGTTAGCACTGAACAAACGCCAGCATGCTTTTAAAAACTCCAAACAAACCTGCCAGTGTCATAAAGAACCATATCTATTATCTCCTCTGTTGTACTGTCATATAGCAATGCCAATAGTTGCAATCTGCTTGTAAGCCACTTTGAAATAACCCTGTTAAAAGTGGTTACAGGTACTGGGGTAGGTGAAGAATTTCCATAGGTAAAGGTCGCCCTTGCTCGAAAGCCAGTCGTATACGACTCTAGGGTTCAGCGCTCATCTCTGTTTATAGCCAAAGAGCCGGCACTGTCTGCATCTGCAAACGTTTCTGTGGACATATGGCAGGCACGACTTAGCACTGGAGTGCATGAAATGCTGTTTACTTTCCCACCGAAGTGGTCCCTATTGATCTACTTGCAATTTCTTGCTTTCAAAATGCTAGGTTGGCAGGAACTGGGACAGAGACGGGAACTCACTCCATCATGCAGTACATGGGAATCAGACTCCAACCTTCCATAGCAAAACATAATATGCACCTATCCTGAGTCAGTTAAAGCGAGTCATTATATCACAGCTTGCATGTTCATACTCTTTATTTGCTTTTAACTGTGTGAACTGGGGTACACAGAATATTGTGGTATTTTTGAGACACAATCTGGCGTATCCTGGTAATGGCAACCTCGTGTTGTGGGTCAATCTTTCTTATACTTGGTCAGGCCAAAGTAACTGCAGAATGGACTCAAGAAAAGGTGGCTGCATTTTGGCAGTTTCACGCCTGGCCGACATGGAAGAAGAAAAATTATGTAAATTGCCAGAGTAGCTTTGAACTAAAAAATGGACAGTATGGGTGAAACTCGGAAAATTAGAATATTGTGCAGATGTTCATTCATTTCACTTAAAAGGTGAACCAAACTCACTCCATGCAAAGCGAGAGATGTCATGCCTTAATTCTTTATAATTGTGATGATCATGGCATACAGTGTAAATGAGATTATGTGGTTATGGAGTACATGACATGGGGCGGTTGGGGTTTTCATAAACTGTAAGACATGAGCATCAGTATTATAACAAAGTAAGGCTTGAACTATCTCGCTTTGCATGTAATGAGTCTATCTCGTATATTTGTTTCACCTTTTAAGTTGCATTACTGGACTGAATGAACATTTGCACAATATACTAATTTTCAGAGTTTCACCTGTATCTACACCCATCTGCTTTCCCACCCCTCACAGACATCCACACACCTACATTCTCCCTTTCCCTATCTTTCTATCTCACACACAAAGCTGCATTCCCTCCCCCCTCTCTCACACACACACTTACACTCATTCCTGCTCACGCCCGTACACAACTGCATCCCCCTTTTTTCTCTCTCTGGCACCCGGGTACCTGCATTTCATACACACACAAGCGTTCCCTCACGCACAAACACACACATTCCTCCTCACACACGCATTTCACACATACACACACACATTCCCGCTCACTCACACACGCATTTCACATACACACGCATTTTTCCTCGCACAAAGACGCACACATTCACCCTCACTCACACACGCATTTCACACACACACACATTTTCCTCACAAACACGCACACACATTCCTCCTTACACACGCATTTTCCCTCTCTCACACACACATTCCCCCTTTCTCTCTCACACACTCACCTACATTCCCCCCTCTCTCACACACAAACACACGCGCGCTTTCCCTTTCCTGCGCCTTCCTCCTCCTCCTCCTCCTCTTCTCCCCCTTCGAGGCCGGCCGCCCGGCCGCCCCTCTTCCCTCCGGCCTCTTCCCGCCCCTCCTCCGCCGCCTGACCTCTCCGCCCGGCCCGGCCTACCACGCGGTTCTGGTCAGTGACGAACTCGTCGATGTTCTCCAGGTAGAGCTCGTCCTCCATGGCGGGAGGTGGGAGGCGGGCGGCGGAGGCGGCAGCAGCAGAAGCAGCAGAAGCAGGGCCGGCGCTTCGCTTGGTTTTCCCCCTCAGAGTCAGCGCGGAGACAATCCCGCCGCCACTCTTTGCCCGGGCGCCGCCGCCATGGCAACGGAGCAGGCCTCCCGCGTCCGCAACGTCCTACGGCGGCCGCGCGGGGACAGGCGCCAGTCGTCTCTAGGGGCGACCGCCGGGCGCCAGCGGTCTTTCCGTTCTGCGCACGCGCGGACTACGGGAGTCGCGGCGGGACAGTTTCCGGGCGGCTGCGAAACCGCGCCTGAAGCGCTCCGGGTGGAAGAACAAGGCGGGGAGCCACGGGGATTGTTCAATCAATCAGAGCCTGCTGGGACACGCCCCCTTTTCTGGACTACAACTCCCAGAATGCCCCAGTCCCCCCACAAAAGGGGATGGACCGAGGCTCTCATTCAAAGGTAGATTGCTGCTGCCCGTGGAGGTTCTACAGCCGGGGTGGCCAAACTTTTCGGGCCGTGGGCCGACCACATGGTTCAGTGGGCCAGTCATGTGGTTCCTCCCACCGGAAGCGGAAGTAAAACGTGCCTTGCAGTCTGCTTTGCAAGAGGATGAGATATTTTAAACTGCCATTTTAAACCAGGGGGTGCCCAAACTACGGCCCGTGGGCCAGATTCGGGCCCAGACACCAATTCATCTGGCCTACGCCACCCTTGTTCCCAGAAGTGGAGCGATAAGGGTGGTGTGGACCGGTGAATTGGCGTCGGGGCCAGATCTGGCCTGCAGGCCATAGTTTGGGCACCCCGATCTACAGTGTCATGCGTGATTCATAAGAGTTGTGGAAAGCATTGGATTTCTTCTTCAGTAGTTCAAGTCGCTAAGACGCTGACTGGGAAGCGGAAGGTCAGCAGTTCGATTCCCGAGTACTGCAGGACGGAAATGAGCTCCCGTCTTCATCCCAGCTCCTGCCAACCTAGCAGTTCGAAAGCAAGAAATTGCAAGTAGATAAATAGGGACCACTTCGGTGGGAAGGTAACAGCGTTCCGTGCGCTCCGGTGTCTAGTCATGCCTGCCACATGACCACGGAAATGTCTGCAGAAGCAGACAGCGCTGGCTCTTCGGCTTAGAAACAGAGATGAGCACTGCACCCTAGAGTCGGATACGACTGGCTTTCGAGCAAGGGAAACCTTTACCTTTACCTTTAGTTTGCCTCATAATGTATGTTAGATGTATGAAAGGTGGGCAGTAAAGAAAGCTGGCAGGGAAGAAACGGATTCATTGAAATGTGCTGGAGGAAAGATCTGCACATACCCTGGGCTGCTAAAAACCAACAACAACAAGTGGGTCCTAGAGCAAGACAAGCCTGAACTGTCTCTAGAAACAAAAATGATGAAATTGAAACTTGGGGCACTCACCTCATGAGAAGGCAAGACTCTCTGGAAGAGACAATGCTGGGGGAATTGGAAGGCAGCAAGAAAAGAGGAAAACCAAATACAAGAGGGATTAATTCCCTAAAGGAAGTCACAGATTTGAGTTTATGCAAACTGAGCAATAACAACTAAACGTTAGGGCAATATACAAGTCCAATCTGTATTGTTAACTATGAGTTCAGCATCCTATATGTGAGCTAGCTGGCTGGACAGCTCAGTGAGATAGGTATCGGCGGAGCCAGAGGTTGGAAGTTACCCCCCCCCCCCGCCTCCTTGGAGAAGAGCCACCCTATGTAACCTTGGGCAAGCTGCACAGTCCCAGGATGTCCCCGAAGGAAGGGAATGGGAAAACACTTCTGAGAACGGTCTACCTAGAAAACCTGGGAGAGATTGCCATAAATCAGAATTGACTTGTCGGCAGTTGTTTATTATTATTATTATTATTATTATTATTATTATTATTATTATTATTATTATTATTATTATTATTATTATTATTATTATTATTATTATTATTATTATTATTAAGGTATACACAGTCCACCAGATGTTCGAAGTGGAGTTTTCGAGCCCCACTGCTTGGGTCCTAGCCCAGGACCTAAGAATCAGTGAAGTATCACCTGATAATGTACCTGGTACCTAGTAATATTTGTTGGGGATGTAAGTCTTTGCCTAGTACCCCAACTGGGTTGCAAGGCATATTATGTCTCTGGTGCTTTAAGGCTTGGCAGTAGAAAGCACACAGGTGTTGTGGTGCTTCTAGAGAGATCTGTGGCCAATGTATTTATGACTGAACAAAGCCACAGACCTCAGCTCTAATGCTCACTTCAATGCTGACCTTGGCTACAATGCCCAACCAAGGATACTAAGCTCACCATGCTGGAGCTCTGATGCCCAGCTTCTGCTTCACTGCTTCACTCTTCTGCCAGCTGCCTGGAGTAGGAGTTCTGCGAACCCAAAAACATACTGCAAAAACTGAGTCTTCAGTCTTCCCCTAGGAAAGGCCTTTGCCTGACTTGCCTGTCTGTCTGTGTCACTCTCACAAGGAAAGAAGACATCTCCCCAGGTGCGGACCTTCTGTCTCAACCACTGTGCGCCTCTCTGCTGTCCACGGCTCACCCCACGGACGCTGTCAATACTTCTCTCTACATCTGGTCTCATCATCTTACCAGTGCCAATTGCACTCAGATGTTTTTTCAGCCCTTTTAGGATTGCTCCTATCACTACTGGTAGCACTGTTGCTTTTTCTTTCCAGAGATGCTGTACTTCATTTCTCAAATTCTAGATAGATAGATAAATCTTTATTGTCATTGTCCTGCACAGAACAACGAGATTGGGGGGAAAAACACTTATCAACTCAACAAAACCTAAACAAAATACAACTATACAAAATTATCAACATTCCCATTATCAACATATTTCTGATATGAGGTTTTCAATCTCTTTTTCTTCCACCTGGCCATCACCTGGGATTGCCACATCAATCAGCTTAATATCAGATTTCTACCGCTATGTAATATAGATACACTCAGATAAATGGCTTCGGTTCATTGAAGGCATGACCAGAGAAAAATACTTTTTATTATCTGCAAGCAGGTTGCTGTAATGATTAACAACCGTGGTCGGTCTTTCTGCAGTGGTTTTTCATCTTTCTTTGGGGAAAAGATTTGCTGAATCCAGAGATTCTGTTCGCAGCTAAGTCACTGAGATGGCTAAGCCATCCTTCCCGATGTGCAGCACCTAGAAAGGAGAAAACCCAAATCATTACAAAGCCCTGGGAAAACAGCAGAGCAATTATAAAGTGCCCATCTGTTTCCTTAATCTATTTCTCACATGTCTCTCAGGGTGGAAGAAGACTCCCCAGCATTTGTGGCATAAGTCTCAGGGCAAAAGAGGACACCACGCTGGATAGAAAGTTCGTATTATGCTAACACAGATGTACAGATGCAGAGGTAGTGGCTGATTACACCATCAAATACTGTGGGATTTGCTCAGCTTAAAAAGCAAGCAAATTCAATTTAAATTTACTTACTGCATGGGTCCATTTGGTGCTTCTTGCTCCCAAAGTGGCCTTTTTTGCTCCACTTTGATTTCTAGAAAGATGTAGATTTGTATCTGGGGATTTCTTTATTCTTCTTGTGCCCTGTCTGATTCCAAATATTGGCTATCCTCGTGGCGATCAGCCATGAAAATTGTCTTGAGAATATAATGCAGTGGCCTTTTATTTGCCTTCCGCATCGCAGCATGACACCCATAGTACCACTGATCCAGTTTAGGGTTGCCATATGTCCCGGAAAACCAGGATTGTCCCGGATTCAAGGTTGGAAAAATAGCTATCATTATATTATGTTTGTTTTAAAAAAGGCTGTTTTGTACTTCTGTCCCGGTTTTGTGAGAGAGAATTATGGCAACTCTAATCCAGTTCCACAAGTCACTTTCTCATGATGAGCCCAACGCAAAGTCCTCCTCAGCCCCAGGCCAGTATTGAGGAAGCTGATGCCCTCCATCAAGAGGGATTCAAGTGGGATTTAATCCACTTGGGAACCCTCACTCTTCCCTGTGGACTCTGCTGCCCAAGGATGTTAGTCCTCAGGGTGGTCAGTTTAGTTAACTGCTGACTGACAATTGGCATTACATAAGAACATAAGAACAGCCTTGCTGGAACAGGGCACATGAGCCCATGCAGTCCAGCCTTCTGTCTCACACAGTGGCTCACCATTTGCTTTAGGGTATTATTCCCAAGCAGATGCCTTCACCTGCTTAGGATTCCCTGGAAATGGCATTTATTGAGAGAGATCCTGCCTATCTCTCCAACCCGGAGGTTGTCCTTAAGTATCCATAATTATAGCCATTGATACCCTTGTCCTCCATGAACATGTCTAATCCTTTCTTAAAGCTGTCAAGTCTGACAGCTGTCACCACTTCTTCTGGCAGGGAGTTCCATAGACCAGTGATCATCTGGGTGAAAAAGTACTTTCTCTTATTTGTTTGAGAACTAGTACCCAAAGGTTTCATGGAGTGCTCCCTAGTTCTAGTGTTGTGCGATAGGGAAAACAGTTTTTCCTTATCTACTTTGTCTACACCGTGCATGATTTTATAAACTTCGATCAGGTCACCTCTTAGACGTCGTCATTCAAGAGTGAAGAGGCCCAACCGTTGCAGCCTCAGATGGTAAGGAAGGTGTTCCAGTCCCCTAATCATTCTGGTTGCCCTCCTCTGCACTTTCTCCAGCTCCATAATATCCTTCTGGAGGTATGGCGACCAGAACTGTAAGTTGCTGGCATTAGAGTCTACTACTCTATTACCATAGGACAGTGGTGGCGAACTTATGGCTTGCATGCCAGAGGTGGCACTCGCAGCGCTCTCTGTGGGCACCCGTGCAGTGAGTCCAGCACAAAGTTCACCTCACCCCCTCTGCCTAGCAGCCCAATGGGAGTGCTTCCTCCCTCCCCCAGCACAGAGTTCGCCCCGCCCCTCTGCGTTGCAGCCCAATAGGAGCATTTCCTCCCCCCCAGCACAGAGTTCACTCAGCCCAACAGCCCAATGGGAGCATTTCCTTCCTCCCCTGTTGCTGTGTTGGCACTTTGTGATAAATAAGTGGGTTTTGTGTTACAGTTTGGGCACTCAGTCTCTAAAAGGTTTGCCATCACTGCCATAGGATAACCTGATTAGAGTGGGACCAGTCTGGGATCGGACTAGGACTACAATTCCAGAATTCCCCAGGCGGGAGCAACAACAACAAAACCAGGGCTTCATTTAAACTATCACAACTTACACAATCAGGCAAGGAAAGGAGGCACATAGGTGAGAATTAGTAGCAGAGGGGGATGGAATTGTAGTCTTATAAATAATGTCAGCTTTATATTACAGATCATGTATGTTTACATGGGGACTGCAGTGGCCTAGTGGTTAAGACACTGAACTTGATTACTGGATGATCAGGAGTTTGAGAGCTGAGTGCTGCGTGATGGAGTGAGCTCCTGTCTCTGTCCGAGCTCCTGCCAGCCTAGCATTTCGAAAGCAAGTAGATAAATAGGGACCACTTTGGTGGGATGGTAAACAGCATTCCATGCACTCCGGTGTCTAGTCATGCCTGCCACATGTCCACAGAAACATCTGCAGACGCAGACAATGCTGGCTTTATGGCTATAAACAGAACCCTAGAGTTGGATACGACTGGCTTTCAAGCAAGGGCGACCTTAACCTTTACTACATTTATCATTAAATGGTGAACATATGTTGTCTTTGCCTAAAAGCCAGTCACAGCTCCTCCGGTGGCTTAGTGGTTAAGACGCTGGCTTGGAGACTGGAAGGTTGGGTTTTGGTACCCAAGAGCTGCACTTGGGGACATGAAAGGAGCCTCATTCGGGCGTCCCCTAAAAATCCTTTCAACCCAGAGTAATCTCTGACATGAAATTATTATTCTCATGAAATCAAACCTCCATTTCTTTAGCCAAGGAATGCCATCCTGATGTATTGACAAGTAAAGCAGGGACAGATGCGCAAGCGGGGAGGGTGCTTTCATACGCTGAGCCTCTTTCTCACAGTGGCTTCACATTAACAGACAAGGCAGGGAAAGCAGAGAGAAAACAAATATCAGATGACGTACATCAAGCCTGCGGGGCAGTCCTCGGGACCTAGACTTTTCTCCTGGGGAAAACACTCTTCACGGCAGAACCCTCTATAGTTTCCGCAACCCCATCCACCGTCACAGTTGCCAAGGCCTGTGGAAATACAAACAGACATTGCCGTTTAAACATATGTGTTCTGTTGTACTTTATCATGAGCGGAACCTAATTGAGAGCCAAATTCCCATAGTAAATTCCTACTACAGTATTGCAGTTTTCTTCTTTTGTGTCCAGATCAAACCCTAGACTGCCAAAAGGAAGCCACTTTCTTAGCTTTTTTTTGGGGGGAATAGTAGCCGAGTTAGTCTGTGTTTCAAGTATATCAGAGAATAAACAAAACATAAATGCTGAATAATTTCTGACTGTGAAGCATAACTGTCAAGTATCCCTTATTGGCCAGGAAAACCCCTTATTTTACCCTCTTTCCCGCTGTCATCCCTTATTAATTAGACTGCAATACCCTATTGCCACCATTGGAGGGCAGCAAAGGATAAGCATAGCTGTCAAGTATCCCGTATTGGCTGGGAAAACCCCTTATTTTACCCTCTTTCCCGCTGTCATCCCTTATTAATTAGACTGCAATACCCTATTGCCACCATTGGAGGGCAGCAAAGGATAAGCATAGCTGTCAAGTATCCCGTATTGGCCAGGAAAACCCCTTATTTTACCCTCTTTCCCGCTGTCATCCCTTATTAATTAGACTGCAATACCCTATTGCCACCATTGGAGGGCAGCAAAGGATAAGCATAGCTGTCAAGTATCCCTTATTGGCCAGGAAAACCCCTTATTTTACCCTCTTTCCCGCTGTCATCCCTTATTAATTAGACTGCAATACCCTATTGCCACCATTGGAGGGCAGCAAAGGATAAGCATAGCTGTCAAGTATCCCGTATTGGCCGGGAAATTTCCCTTATTTCCAAATCCAAAACTTGACAGGTATGCTGTGAAGACTAACTAATAATCACCTTATCTCAAATAAACCCCTTAAAGCTATTAATCCAAATGGACCCCTTGACACCCGAAGGGGTAAAAGAAGAGGAGGAGGAGAAGGAGAAAAAAGAGGAGGAGGAGAATCCAAATGGAGACTGGAACTCAAGCCTGAACTTCTCTGGAGGCAAAAATCGTGAAACTGAGACTGTCCTACTTTGGGTGCATCATAAGAAGGCTCTCTGGAAAAGACAATAATGTTGGGGAAAGTGGAAGGCAGCAGGAAAAGAGGAAGACCAAATATGAGATGGATTGACTTGCTAAAGGAAACCACAGCTTTAAGTTTATAGCAGCTAAAGAGGGCTGTTAAAGGCAGGACACGTTGGAGGACACTTATTCATAGAGTCACCTTAAATCATAGATGACTTGATGGTACTTAACAACCACTGTCATTTCACCAGGTTGTCACCAAGATAAAATTGAATGTGGTCCTTAGGGCAGGTTTGAAAATAACTTGCTACACAAAACATCATTATGTGGAACTAGTCACTGTTGGGCAAGAAGGAACAGAAGCAGTCATTGCAAAGTTACAGTAAAGGAGATATAAGAAATGAAATGCGCAAATAGTCATAAGTGTTGTGTTTATGGATTTTTCCTACTTACAGACAACTGCAGCAAGGAGGAGGAACAACATCAGGAACACGAAATCCAGGTTCACGAAGGTGGACATTTCTTCCCAGACGTTTCTCAGGTCAGCTTGGTTCTGCACAAGTTCCTGGAAAGGAACTAGAAGATTTGCAAGAGAAGGCCCACCGTTCAAGAGTAGATATTGGATCTTTTATTTCAAATTTCACAGCGAATGGATCTTATAAATGTCCTGCCTGACTCTGTGGGGGCGGGCAGGAAGATGGCTTCGTTTTGGGTGGAAAGAGAGCATAAGGGGCCAATTATGACTTGCTCATAAGTCTATAAGCCCAGCATGCCTGTTCAGAGAAGGCCACTGAATAATAGGTCGATTGTTTGAGGAGGAAACTAGGACCTAATGAAACAGGGAAGGGTTTCAATTATTGTATTTCTAAATTTGATGTTTCCAATGATGCGGATGCTGTCTAGCCACGGAGCTTCGTGCGCCACAAGGGATGTGTTTTGTGCTGAGAACGAAAACAAACACGGCTCTTGGTTGTTTCTAACTTCTGCGGGTCAACATGAAGTTCGCATTAAAATGGGTCTCTTGACCCATGGGACTGCAGTGGCTTAGTGGTTAAGATGCTGAACTTGATGACTGGAAGGTCAGCAGGTCAGACGTTCGAGACTTGAGTGCCGCATGATGGAGTGAGCTCGCGTCCCAGCTCCTGCCAATTTAGCAGTTCGAAAGCAAGACATTGCAAGTAGATAAATAGGGACCACTTTGGTGGGAAGGTAAACAGCGTTCCGTGCACTCCGGTGTTGAGACATGCCTGCCACATGTCCATGGAAATGTCTGCAAATGCAGACAGTGCTGGCTCCAGAATAATTTCTAACTTCTTTTTCTTCTTCTTTTTCTTCTTCTTCTTCTTCTTTTTCTTCTTCTTTTTCTTCTTCTTCTTCTTCTTCTTCTTCTTCTTCTTCTTCTTATTATTATTATTATTATTATTATTATTATTATTATTATTATTATTATTATTATTATTATTATTATTATTATTATTATTATTATTATTATTATTAAGGTATACACAGTCCACCAGATGTTTAAACTGGAGTTTTCGAGCCCCACTGCTTGGGTCCTAGCCCAGGACCTAAGAATCAGTGAAGTATCATCTGATAATGTACCTGGTACCTAGTAATATTTGTTGGGGATGTAAGTCTTTGCCTAGTACCCCAACTGGGTTGCAAGGCATATTATGTCTCTGGTGCTTTAAGCCTTGGCTGTGGAAAGCACGCAGGTGTTGTGGTGCTTCTAGAGAGATCTGTGGCCAATGTATTTATGACTGGGCAAAGCCACATACCTCGGCTCTAATGCTCACCTCAGCTTCAATGCTAACCTTGGCTACAATGCTGAACCTGGGATACTAAGCTCACCATGCCGGAGCTCTGATGCCCAGCTTATGTTTAACGTACGAAAGACAGGGCTCTGAGAGTGCAGAAATTCCCATGTTAGTTGAGAAACAACCCAAAATCCATGCAAAAATGGCTTTTATTGTCAATTGGCATCACCCAATTAACAAGTTGCATCCAAGCTACGATGACCTCCAAAATGTCCTGTCTTCAACATCTCTAACAGCTCTGTTCAGCTCCTATAAAATCAAGGCCGTGGCTTCCTTCACAGAGTCAATCCATCTCATATTTGGTCTTCCTCTTTTCCTACTGTATAACTTATTGACCCATATTTTCTGAATCATGCGGTGGGGCAGCTTTATGACGAAATCATGTGACACGATGATGAATTGGTGCTAAATTAATGCAACCCACAACTCATCGATTAGTGGCAATTCAGCAGTGTAACAGAAACAAAACAAAGCAAAAAAGAGTTGTAGCACTTTAAGAATAATCTGGCAAATATCTAGAGTACTGTATTTTGAAGACTAATAAATGTGCGTATTCGATATGATTTGACACCTTCGGTTCACTTCTGCCTAGCTCTTCTCCTGAACTTACAGGGAAGCTTTTGACTGAGTTAAGACAGGAAACAGAAGGGAAGAAAAACAAAGGCATTTATTTTTAAAAAAAACTGTACAAAGTGAAGGAAAGACATGAAACAGTTCCTTTTGTCCAAATGCTGCTTCAGTAAACCATACCCAAAGACAAGGCACAAAAAAGAGGGGAAACAATCACTTAGGTTTTCACACCCCTCCACCTGCTGTAACCCCAACATACATACGTGCCCTGCTTTGAAATAGCAATAGCAACTACAGGACACTTAAGTCTCGACCCTTAGTGCTTAGTGCACCAGCTGGGTGGTTCACAATGTCATTCACATGTTGCCTGCAACACGCTGGATCTTTATTTTACCAACCTCAAAAGGATGGAAGGTTGAGTCAACTTTGCGTCACATCTAAATCGAACCTTCTCACTGCCGTACAGCAGTTTAACCACTGTGTCACCAGGGCTCTATCTTGCTTGCTGGAAAACCCACACGGCCATTTCAAGGTGTGCTTAGAGGTGGCGCAGGACCCGGCGGGGAAGGAGTCAAGATAATTATTGAGTCAAGACACTGCACCTCCTGGTGCAGTGGTTAAGCTGCAATTTCTGCAGACAAAAACCGCTCACATTGTGAGTTCAATCCGGATGTGCTCCAGGCTGACATAGTACCCAGCTCGTTGGGAGCCAAAAATGCTAATTACCTTGAGCACTCTGGGACAGTATATAAGGGGATAATTGCTATTGCTAATTATGGCAGTTTCTCAACTGAAGAAAAATGGGCTGAGTATCAAGTCGCTGGAGATGGCTGTTGTAGAAACCAACAAGTGGGCATCTGGTTTGCGGTGGATAAATTGGAAATTCCTGTCTGCAGCCTGTACTGTCTGGAAGAGGATACTTGAAATGCTCCTTATGGACGGCAGCCACAGTTAGTTGTTGCTGTTATGCGCTGACCAGTTGGCTATGACCCATGGGCTCCCCTAGGAACTGTTGGCCCCTAAAACAGCCTGATATTAGTCACCCTTTTGAGCTCTCACAAACATACAGCTGTGGCTGTGTTGCTCGCTATGGGGTGAAAGATATTTGATTTTTTAAAAAATAATTACATGGTGGTGTATACGACATGAACAAAGATAAGAATGTTGAGATACTGAGGCTGAGGACTAGTAGCTTGCAAAGTCCACGCTTTGAGGTTGAAACCACTTGGTACCAAGTCCGTGGATCATGTGTCCTTCCACACCAAAGCTCCTTTCTTTCATAAAGTGCTTAATGACGGTTTTAAAAGGCAGTAGGAGTAAACTGTGCTCTCTCTTTTTTTAAAAAAAACCTCTTTTGTTCCATTGTGTCAGCATGAGGGATGGCGGCAGGGTGGGCTCAAACTCTGCGGAGGTAGTGAGAGGGTATCATCTGGCCTTAAAAGCTGCTTTGGAATAGAAGGATTATGAAGACAATTTCTGTTAGAGTCAAGGAACACAACTGTAAAGTGTTGTGGAGGTGGTAACTGACGCCGGTGAGATTGAATCAAATTGATAAAACCAAAAATAATTCATGTTGGAGATGTAAGTGCAGTAATGATATATTAGTTTGTGTAGTAATGATATATTAGTTTGACCCCATGATCGCCTTAAATTTATAATCATTGTTATTTAGCATTAGCAAGTTCCAAAAGGTGGGGGAAGTGATGCCATCTGGCATTACTGGAACTCCTGACACACTAGGAGTCCGCAACAATTCTTTCTCCAAGGAAAGCTGAACTTGCGATTTAGTACAATGGTCCTTTGACCATTGTGTGGAAGAATTCCGGACCTTGATATGGGGCCTCACCATAGCTGTCAAGTATCCCTTATTGGCCGGGAAAACCCCTTATTTTACCCTCTTTGCTGCCGTCATCCCTTATTAATTAGACTGCAATGCCCTATTGCCGCCATTGGAGGGCAGCACAGGATAAGCATAGCTGTCAAGTATCCCTTATTGGCCGGGAAAACCCCTTATTTTACCCTCTTTCCCGCCGCCATCCCTTATTAATTAGACTGCAGTGCCCTATTGCCGCCATTGGAGGGCAGCACAGGATAAGCATAGCTGTCAAGTATCCCTTATTGGCCGGGAAAACCCCTTATTTTACCCTCTTTCCTGCCGTCATCCCTTATTAATTAGACTGTGTTGCCTTATCGCCACCATTGAAGGGCAGCAGAGGATAAGCATAGCTTTCAAGTATCCCGTATTTGCCGGGAAATTTCCCTTATTTCCAAATCCAAAACTTGACAGGTATGGGCCTCACTAATCTTCCTCCCCAGAACTCCTTACCCTAAACATATGTATCTCTTTTGGTTCAAACTCCCTGGCCATCTGACGCCAGGCATTCTTATCTGAAGTACGTCAGTGAAATATGACAGATTCGTCATGTAACTGTAGTTAGTTCTTTTGTTAGACACTAGGATTGCTTATTCAAGGTATGGCCAGGTTTTATGATAAACTAGCAGAGGTTGCCCGGCGTTGCCGGGCTGTTTTAAATGGTGTTGGAAAGTTTTTGTTGTTGTTGTTAATGTTTGTAAAGAAGAGGTTAGTCTATAATTGAAATTTTTAAATTTTTTATTTATACAAATTTTTTGATGGCCTGTTATAAACTGTGATGAGTTTTGTTTGGTGTTTTGGTTTTGTGGATGAAAAAAAGAATAAAGGATGATACACTTTTTTTAAAAAAATTATTTAACCCAATATTGTTTAGTATGTATTTTTTTAAATTGTTGTACCATAGGTAATAATTTAAAAAAATTGAAAGTACATGTTTTTCACAATAAATGTTTTTAAACTGTGTATTGATGTTTTTGTTTTTTATTTGAGTAAAAATTCAGCACATGATTTTTGAATAGTTTTTATTTTATTTTATTGACATCTGTTTTTGATTTGTGTAAAATTGTGATTTTTGTGTTATTTGTTTTTACTTGTTTTTACTCTTGGGGCCTTTTGTGTGGGGCTGTTGTGTGTGTGTGTGGTTTTTTTTTTTTTTTTACTATTGTGGGCAGCAAGTGGTGCTGGTAGGGGTTATCTTGTATTTTGACTGTTTTTTCTCTCGTGGCCTCTGGGTGGAGCTTCTTCCAGTAAGTAGCCTCTTTCTTTATTCATTTCTTTCCCAGTCGTTGTGGTGTGAGGTCGTGTGGTGGTGAGTTGGCTGTTTTTCTTTATTTGGGGTAGTGGTAGTGGTTGGATTTTGTGGTGGTTGGCTGGGTGCTGGGTGTGTTTGGAAATGTTTGTTGTTGTTTACTTTGTATTGTTTTTTGGTGTTATTTTTGTTTGTTTTTGTGTATTTTTGAATGTTTTTGATTGTTTGTTTTTGTGTTTTTTGGTGTCCTATGGGGGGGGATCCCCTCTCTGCCGTCTCCCCTGGCTCTGGAAGGCTTGGGGGGACAGAACCCTTTTGTCCCCCCAAACCTTCCAGACTCATGGGACCCAGGAGAGGGGATCGAATCCAGACCACCCTCTGATATTAAAAGGGAAATCTCAATTGTGGTTTCCCCTTTAATATCAGGGGGGGGGGTGTGATCCTCCTCTCCGCTGGCTTCGTTGGGTTTGGGAGGGTTGGGTGGAGAAAAGGGGTCTGTCTCCCCAACCCTTCCGGACCCAGGAGAGCCATCGGAGAGGGGGATTCCCCCCCACAACTCCATTTTTAAAGAGAAGTAACCGCTTGGTTTCTTCTCTTTAATATGGGGCGTGTGTGTGTTTGTGGAGGGGAATCCCCTCTCTGCCAGGTCTCCTGGGGTCAGGAGGGTTGGGGAGACAGCCTCCTTTGGTCCCCCCAACCTTCTCAACCTCAGGGGAGCCAGTAGAGAGGGGGAGCACAACACACCCCCACCCAGTGATATTAAAGGGGAAACTCCGATTAGGAGCGTCAGGTGCCGTTGGGGAGGGGGGCTTTGGTTCCCGCGGCTTGGCGGACTTGCTCTCCCGGTGTTTTTTTTTAATTTTTGGGCGCCGGCTTCCTCAGCGTTCAGCGCGCAGGACGCTGGGGCTTGTAGTTATGGGTTTGTGCTTTGTGTTTGTGCTGCGTTTTTTTAAAACGGTTTTCTTTTGATTGGCTGTGGCGCGTTTCCGAACGTTCCTTGCGCCGCGCCGTGCGAGAGCCTCTCAGCCTGATTGGCTCTGACACGGCACGGCGCAAGGAATGTTGGGAAATGAAGTTGTTTCCCTTTTTTTGCATTTGTGGGACTGTTGCCCCACTGCCTGTTTTTTCAATCCTTTGTTGACTTGCGGACCCAGATCGGCCGTGTGCACGAAGGGTGAGTGCAGGCAAGTAGGGCGAGGCATAGCAACCTATAGCAAGTTCCAACGGTTAACCTTGGTTTATAGGTTAAGATACTAGCTGTAAAATAAAGGAGAGGGCCGTCTCACTCTGACACTAGTTTACACGTTACTTTTACACCGCTGCGGTTGGCAGATTGCAACATGTAAGAAAATGGTAGGAACTTATTTACATATGTGGTGGTATTGCAAAGCAATTAGGGAGTTTGCGGGGGGGGGATTGGAAGAGAATTTTTTTGAATAGTGGGTGTGAGAATAAAGCTGGGACTAGGTACCATCATGTTGATAAATCTTGAGGACATTAATTTAGATAAAGATAAAAAAGAGTTGGTTTCAATTATGTTGATGACAGGAAGACAATGTATTGCAAGGAAGTGGGAAAACGATGGGAATATTAAATTGGAGGAGTGGTTTAAGGAAATGTGGCAATTGGCTCTGAACGACAAATTGACATGGGAATTGAATGAAAAGAAAGGTTTAATTGAGGACAACAGATTTTGGAAGATTTGGAAACCGTTTGTGGATCATACCTGTCAAGTTTTGGATTTGGAAATAAGGGAAATTTCCCGGCAAATACGGGATCCTTGACAGCTATGCTTATCCTGTGCTGCCCTCCAATGGTGGCAATAGGGCATTGCAGTCTAATTAATAAGGGATGACGGCGGGAAAGGGTAAAATAAGGGGTTTTCCCGGCCAATACGGGATACTTGACAGCTATGTTGTGGATTATGCATTGAGGAAAGGAGACAGTAGCAGTCCAGTTCCGGACCAAACGAGCTTCTGGATTCATTGAAAGAAGGGTGGAAACGCCACATCCCCTAAGGCATTGTATATATCACAGGGTGTATTTAATTTTTGATTTTATGTATTGTCATTGAAAGTGAATAATCCAAATATTTTAGATATATTGTTATAAGTCTAAATTATTTTACATGAAAAAGGGAAAACTAATTACAATTAGGATTCTTTAATATAAACTTGAGTTCAACAAATGAAAATATAACAATATTCTAAGTTGTTTTCTTTTATGTATTATGTGATTTTATAATTTTTTATTGTCTTTTTTGTTATCCTTCAATTAATTTTGTAACCGAGTGTTTTTTCTTTGTTTTACTTTATATTCTTGTAAAACTCTAATTATTAGTTTTTTAAAAGCTGCTTTGAAGATGCACCTGGGTCAAAGCCCTTGGCCTCCGGACAAAACGTGGCGGGTGTCCAGCACGCGCCCCCCTAAGCAGGATGGTCCGTGTGTGCGTAGTTGCTGATCCAGAATTACATTCCTGAGATGGAGATGGGAAGAAAGGAAACACAAAAGATGTTTCCGTTTGCGTCTGACTTCTCTTCATGTACTGCAGCTGGGACTGTGAAGGAAGCCAGCCCGGAAATCTCTCCCCCACACACCCCATGCCCTTTGTGGGGTTTTGTGTCTCTGCAACAGAAGTGCAGGTCAATCTGTTTTGCAACAGGATGAGATAGATTTCAGGCTGCCATTTTCTCTCCTTAAAGCAGGGGTGTCCAAAGTATGGCCTGTGGGCCAGATCCAGCCCCCAATGCCAGTTCACCCAGCCTGCGCCAGCCTTGTTGCTCCTGGAGGCAGAAGTAAACACACCCATATGGGCACGTTTTATTTCCGCTTCCAGGAGTGACGAGGGTGGTGTGAATTGGCCAGATGAATTGGCATCAGGGGCCGGATCTGGCCCATGGGCCGTACTTTGGGCACCCCTTGCCTAGGATTTGTGTGACTCAACTGGAAACCAAGAAGAACCCTCCCCCCCCCCCCTACTAGATTTCCTGTTTCTGAGCAGAGCTTGGGGGAAAACTCCTTTTCGAGATCACATCTCCCAGAATCCCCACCAATGTTAGATCAGGGATTTTGGGACTTGTAGTACAAACCTAACTTCTCCATGATCTGTGAGTCTATAGTCAACATGAAATGGCAATGGCATTAATAATTACACTTACATACCGCCCCATGGTGCTTAGTGCGCTCTCTAGGCGGTTCACAAGGTCATTAGCATTTTGTCCCCAACACACTGGGTGTAGGAATCGGGGCTGCTAGGACGGCCGTTGGGTCCCGGAGGAGACTGATCAAGTAACGACACGAGGCAATATGGAGCGAGATCAGATCAGTGGTTTATTGAGGGAAAAGCATCATCATATATAGATCAGAAGGCAAAGCAAGAAAGAATCGTCATCTCACAGAAAATCACATCACCCATTTACTCGGGTTAATGGGAAATCTCTCTTGGGGAAGTTAATTAACTCAGGCAAACACTGACAGGGGAAAACCATTGTCTGGGGCTTACACCAGGGTAAATATGGCCACTATTTGCTCCAAAGATTAAGCTTAACTCAGGGTGAGTGATTGCCTAATGGGTAACGGAGGTTAGCGATCTGCTCTCTCAGCGGAATCGCCGGTCAGGTCAGATGTGGGTGAATCAATCCCTTATTATTAATCCACCCCCTTAATTTCTGTGCCCGCAGAGCCCACGGGCCAGGAACTTTCTCGACTGAAGTGGCCTCTGCGAGGGCCGTTCCATGCCAACTGGGCATGGGGAATCCGCATCTCCCCTTTCTCTATTGTTTAGAAACCTGACAGGCGACCCTGCGTAGGAGGGGCATCAGCTGATGAGCGGGAATGACGCTTCGGGGTTCCCCCCATGAAAGACACCTTGATAACAGTGAGGGAATACATTGCATGAAACAGCATCCTGCTATGCCTAGCACTATCACCCCCACAATCACTTTGAGCGTCGTCTGGAGCCACCCCCACAGAAGCCATGACCACAACGAACTCCACCAATCCCATATCGAACCCTGCTTAATGTTTTTGACTAGGGTGTGGAGGTCCGTGAGCTGGCTCTGGACCTTGCGTGAGTTGTCAGTGAGATTAAAGCAACACATGCCATGGACAGATTCGCAACCCAGATGATGTAACAACAGAAGATAGTCTATAGCTGCTCGATTGTCAAGAATGGCATGGCGAAGCTCTGCCTGCTCCTGGTTGAGCAGCGCTATCACAGAGGAGGTATGGTTAATGGCTTTTGCTAATCCGCAAGCCAATTGACCAATTCTCCGAGCGTTGCCGACGGCTAAGCCTGGCACGCCAAGTATGCTGACTGCCAACGAGACGTATTCAGCTGGACTCAGAACCCTAATGCTGCTATCACATGAGCTGTCTAACTGGGTGGCACGAGCGTGTCGTATGAGTGCGGAAACATTTGTGCTTGGAACAATCATATCCTTAGTGGGGAGTAACAGTGTCAAACGACTGATACAACATGTGGAATCTGATACATTTGCAGGAATGTAGTTCCAAGTGTACTGATTACATGTAAAGAACCATCCTGAAGGTAGGGTAACATGAGCATACATTGAACCAAGTGTCTCTGGTTTATCACAAGTCCAGTTGCTGCTGCCAGTGTCGAGGCAGCGGCGCTGAGTTCGGCCGACTGCAGCGCAGCCGACCATTCGAGCACAAGTAGAGTTCGGGCTGACCGCCACCCGCGGAGTGTGGAGAGTGGCTGCGTCAGCCGGCAAAGTCATAGTCAGCTGCAATCCCCCCCAGCGAGCGTATGTTGAGAAGCTCGCAGGGAGATGCGGGCCGAAAATCCACTTCAGCAGCCAGTCGCCATCCCTGGTGCGTGCGTCTAGAGTGTGGCACACTGGGATGAGGCAGGTGCTCAGAATGGAGGCAGAACCCGCGTCCTGCCTTAGGCAAAAATCGGACTGGTTGACGAGACCTGCCAACCTTTCCCATAGGTTGTAATGCATCCGGGCAGAAAGATCTTCGTCCGGCATCAAACCGTTGGCCTTCAGTGAGGCAGCCTGAACGCCTCCCCCTGCAAGTAGGGAGAGGGTCAGGATGATGGTGACTGCCATGGAGTTGGCATGAATTTGGGCAAAAACTGCAGCCACGAAGTTCTCCGGTGTCAGCTCACTCTCCTCGCGCTGGATGGCATCCTGGGCCTCATGGCAAAGGGCCTTGACCATCCCCCAGGTGATCTTCGGCGCTGTCATCTGCGACCGCTGTCTCTCCCGCCGGGTCCCCTCGGTCAGGGTGAGGTCCTCCATCTCCGGGATCGGACTCGGGTCGGCCTGGGTCCACGCCATGTGGTTCCAAGTGAGGCTTAACACACCGAGCTGGAATCCAGATAACACCTGTAGGAGACATAACTGCAGCATACCCTCTTCCCCAGGTTACGAGTGGCGCCGGGCCCCTCCAGGAAGGGTCCGGTGGCACCCGGTATCAGACCATCGGTCGCGGGAGAGCTTCCGAACGGCGGAAGTGTTTCTCCTGTGGCGTGCAATCCGAAAAAACATTAAGGTGATTGTATGTAAACAATACCTTGTTCAGACAATGCTGTGCCTGACCCTGTGACTTGGGGAGGGCTGGTGGCTCCCCCCTTTCTGTTTGTTTGTCAATGTAGGACTTGAGTGTCCGATTGACTCGTTCCACAATCGCTTGCCCCTGCGGATTGTAAGGAACGCCAAAGGTATGCGTGATGTCCCAGGTGGCCATGAAGGCGGCCAGCTGCCTAGAGCTGTAGGACAGGGCGTTATCGGTTTTCACGTGCCGCGGTTTGCCCATTGCCGCGAAGCAAGAAAGGAGGTGCTGCTCCACGTGGGAAGCAGTCTCCCCTTTCTGCGCCGTTGCCCAGATGAATTGTGAAAAGGTATCAATGCAAACGTGCATGAACTGCCATCTGCCAAACTGCGGAACATGCATGACATCCATCTGCCACACTTGGTTAGCCTCTGTCCCTCGTGGGTTGACCCCCCATGAGGGCCCCCCGGTGCCCCTGCACAATGCTGACAAGAGCGAACTATGCCTTGGGCTTGAAAAAGTGGCAGATTGAACTGTCTGGCGAGCGCTTTGGCATTTTGGTGAAAGAATGCATGACTCTGAATTGGAGTAGTGAAAACACCCAAAACTGAACGTTGCTGAATTTCCTTTGCAGCCGCAGCCGCTCTGCTATTGCCCGCGGAGATTGGACCTGGGAGGTCCTGGTGACTTCGGATGTGGGCAATATAGAGCGCTTCCGTGTGGTTTCGCAAATGAAATTGAGCTGTGAGGAACAGACTCAGCAAATTTTTGTCTATTGCGGGAGTGATGTATGCTCCCGGTAGACTGTGAAGCAAATTCCTGACATACTGACTGTCAGTAATGATGTTTAGGCGCTCTTTGGCGAAGGTGCGCAAAGCAAGGTTCACCGCTGCCAACTCTGCCCGCTGCACGGATTTCTGTGGAAGAGTTAACAGCGTGCGCCAAGCCTGGCCCTCCTGCCAAGTCAAAACACCATATGTGCGACCCCCATCAGTAAAAACTGTCCTGGCCCCCTGAAGCGGAACGAGCGAGAGCAATTCGAACAAGCTGACTGTCTGCGTTTGAAGCGAGACAAGTCTGGGGTCTTTCGGCAAGTGGTATGCCAAGCATCCAGTGAATCCCTCCAAGGCAATTGGAAGCGAGTCACCGAGCTGCATCAACTGCTGAACTTGTTCCTTGGTGAATGGGACCACGATTTTAGCTAAGTCGTGCCCTGAGATGTCCCTAGCTCTCAGCCTTCCGCGGTAAACCACCGCGGAGACCAATTCTTGGGGAGGAACGATGTTTCGGGAAGAGGTGTTCGGCAAGTACACCCATTCCACGATACTCGCCCCTTTCTCGGAATCCACTCCTAGGGCTCCGGTGAACATGGATCCTGCCCGAACTATGTACAAGTTCAGGATCGGGGCATATGGGCCCTGAGCAATCCTGTCCACCCACCTTTGGCTGAGAATTTGGTTGACTTTCTCGAGAGCCAAGCGTGCCTCTCGAGGAATTTGTATCCGGTCTGCCGGCTGCTTGCCTAATGTGAGCAGCGAGAAGAGCGGCTTCAAAAGATCCGTATCCAGTCGGAAATACGGTCTGGCCCAATTAATGTTTCCTAAAACCTGCTGCAATTCTACCAGGGTGACTGAGTCTTTCAAGTTGATTTGGGGCAAAACTGGTGCTGCGAAAGAGCGGAGAAGCCGATGACCCAAGTATGAGAAGGGCTCGGTTCTCTGCACTTTCTCTGGGGCAATGAGTAACCCTTTCTCCCCCAGGCTGGCCTGGAGGTCTGCAAACATTTCGCTGCCGAGTTGCGGCACCGCGACCAAGATATCGTCCATGAAATGGCAAACTAAAGCTGTGGGATGAAGGTTTCGAAACTTTGCCAGTGCGTTGTGAACATAAATTTGGCACAGGGTGGGTGAATTGAGCATGCCCTGTGGCAAAAATTTCCACGCGTAACGCTGCGCTGGCTCACTGTGGTTCACAACCGGCACCGTAAAGGCGAACCTTTCCCTGTCCCTGGGGTCTAAGGGAATGGTGTAAAAGCAATCCTTGAGATCTACAACTAGGATCTCCCACCCCTCGGGAATCATATTTGGATTTGGGATGCCGCATTGAAGCGGACACATTGGCTGTATGCATTTATTGATCTCTCTGAGATCGTGGAGGAGTCGCCACTTCCCCGACTTCTTCTTGATGACAAAAATAGGCGAATTCCAAGGACTAGTGGACTGCTCTATATGTCCTGCGTCTAGCTGTTCTTTAACCAGTTGCTTTAGGGCGACTAATTTCTCTCCCACTACCGGCCATTGTTCCACCCAGACCGGCGTATCGGTGAGCCATTTAAGTGGCAACGCCATTACCCAAAGGTAAGTGTAGCACCGTACTGCTGTAAAATGTCTCGCCCCCAAAGGTTGATGTGCACGTCCAGAATGTGCGGCCGAATGACCGCTGTGCCGTCAGCCTTTGGAATCGTGACTTCCACCCACTCCCGGCTCCTAAACGCTTCTTGGATGCCGCCTACCCCCCACACATCGGAGACCGGCTCAATGGCCCACTCCCGTGGCCACTGGCTTCGGCTGATTACGCTCACATCAGCTCCGGTATCTAATAACCCTGAAAATGATCTTTTATTCAGAAATACCTCAATAACTGGGCGCTGTTTCCACTCTATGTTGGTCTCCACTGTCGCTAAGACCTGGTATCCTTGCACTGCCTCACTGGCGCTCGAGCGGTCTGCTGACCCGGACTCTGAGCTGTCCCTGAGCCTTCCCTGGCTATCTGCTGGCGAGTGACAAGGAACCATAATCAGTTGCGCTAATGTGTCTCCTTTGTGAATTGTTTGGGGCAGGTGTGTCCAAAGTTGAACTTGGAGAACGCCTGAAAAATTGGAGTCAATGACTCCTGGAATTACAAGAATTCCGCGTGCTCCTGCTACACTGCGAGGCAAAACTAAACCTATAAAGCCCTTGGGCAGGGGTCCCATGTACTGGGAGTCCACCAAGTAGACTGTGCCTGGCAGGTTGCATGTGACGTCTGCCTGGCAAGTCAATTCTAGCCCTGTACTACTCTTGGGGCTGGCCTGTGCCTTCGAAATGCTAGGAATGTGATCGGAATCTAATCCAGCTCTGGACCGCCCAGAGCAAGGGAAGTCTCTGTTTGGATCGGGGCCAGAGACGTGCCCGCATTCCGGTTTCCCGAATTCGGACAGTATCTGGACCAATGGTAGCCTTTCTTACACTTCGGACACGGGGTGTTTGGAGCCTTGGAACGGCCGGAATTTTGTCCGCCTCCCTTGGATCGGCACTCCCTAGCAAAGTGACCGACCTTGCCACAATTGTGACATGCCTCTTGGTTTCTGCTCTTGGGTTTCCTACCCCCTTGCACCGCGGCCGCTAGCAAACCCATTTTGTAGGATTCTGTGCCAACGTTGGCGCAAGCTCTAATCATGTCCGTGAGAGTCAAGTCGGGACGATTACCCAGTGACTGCAAGATTTTACGGCAGTCTAAATTGGCATTGTCCTTGGCCAATTTCATCATGAGCTCTTGCTGGGCTTGCTCATTATCGATCTGCCTACTGATAGCTTCCTCTAAGCGATTGACAAAGTCCATGTAGGGCTCCTGGGCTCCCTGTTTGACTGCGGTGTAATTTTTGGCCACTTTGCCAGTTGCTGGAACCTTGAGAAAAGCCTTGAAGGCAGCCTCGGCTGACATTTGAAGAGTGGCTAGTGGCAAGTTGGTCTGCGCATCGATGGATTCGAAGGCACCTGAACCATATAACTGGTCAGGAAGTACTGCGCCTCCCATCCTGGCAGCCCTTGTCTGAGCCTCGAGGCGATACTCGCTGTCCCATAGCAAATACTGGCTGGGGTTGAGCATCATCTGCATGACGGCTTTCCAGTCGTGCGGGATGAACATGGTATTCTCGCACACTTGCTGAAGCGTGCCCCTAGTGAAGCGACTCTGGAGTCCTGTCTCTGTAATGGCCTTCCGAATAGCCATGAGAAGCTTATACGGGACTGGGGAATGAACTACCTGCTGTTGCCCTGTGAGGGCATCCATTTCCAAGCGAATTGGACAAATCTGACTAAGCTCAGCTAGCTCTTCTGCTAGCAAATCCCCCTTCTTGATCTCTTCCTCAACTGTGCGCTGAAGGGCACTCTTAGTTTGGGAACCTGTAGCTGTCAGAGAAGCGCCTGCGCTCCTCATTCCATGCATTCCGTCGGTGACGTCTGCAGCTGTCACCGAGGGAAAGCTCCCTACACTACTCTGCTTAAACTGCAATGATGGATAGAGCGCCGTGGGCGCCGATGGCTCTACTGACGCTGGGGGTTCTTTGGCCTCTACCCGGACTGGATCTATCTCCGCTAAGAGCTTCCTACATTTACTCCATGTGCGAATTATGCCCTCTGGAGCTTTCGGGGGTTGCTGAATGCAGTCTCCTATCTGATCCTAGAGCTGAAGGGTTAACGTACCTACTTCTGGGTAAAGCAGGCAGTGTTCCCTCAAGTACACCAAAAGTCTCACTAGCTCTCCGCTGTGAAAATGTAACTGAAATACCCTGGCCAGGATTTTGAACTCTTCCTCATGAGTTCTTTGGCTAGCGGACGGACGTTGTCGCTGAGGACAAGTCCCCATATTACCTGCGGGGTCCTCTGAAGTTTCCTCCTCGGGACGGGTCGACGCGTCTGTAGTTCAGGCAATAGGTTTTGCGTGACGAGTGTCTGGGTAGAGCTCGGAGCGTGGCCTGCTGCCACGGGCCCTCGGTGGCCTCTGCGCTGTCAGGGGTTCACAGCTGACCCTGAGCGGAATGCGTTTTTCCGTTACTGCAAGCCTGCCGCGAAAGTCGGGAGCAAGCTGTAGGATGCCTCTCTTGTAATGCCTCGTCGCTGGGCCGTCTCTCCGATCGGCTGGCTTACCGACCGGACTGCCGCGCTGTCCTCCGGGATGATCGGACGTGGTTCTAGCGTAGAACCAGACCGTGTGGATCGCTTACTCTCGAGTAGACCGCTTCGGGGATCGCTTACTCTCGAGTAGATCACGTCGGGGTCACCAGATGTAGGAATCGGGGCCGCTAGGACGGCCGTTGGGTCCCGGAGGAGACTGATCAAGTAACGACACGAGGCAATATGGAGCGAGATCAGATCAATGGTTTATTGAGGGAAAAGCATCATCATATATAGATCAGAAGGCAAAGCAAGAAAGAATCGTCATCTCACAGAAAATCACATCACCCATTTACTCGGGTTAATGGGAAATCTCTCTTGGGAAAGTTAATTAACTCGGGCAAACACTGACAGGGGAAAACCATTGTCTGGGGCTTACACCAGGGTAAATGTGGCCACTATTTGCTCCAAAGATTAAGCTTAACTCAGGGTGAGTGATTGCCTAATGGGTAACGGAGGTTAGCGATCTGCTCTCTCAGCGGAATCGCCGGTCAGGTGAATCAATCCCTTATTATTAATCCACCCCCCTTAATTTCTGTGCCCGCAGAGCCCACGGGCTAGGAGCTTTCTCGACTGAAGTGGCCTCTGCGAGGGCCGTTCCATGCCAACTGGGCATGGGGAATCCGCAACTGGGGACTCATTTTACTGATATCAGGGAGGACGGAAAGCTGAGTCAGTCTTGATCCCCATCAGGATCAAACTCAGATTGTGAGCAAAGTTTTAACTGCAGTACAGCAGTTGAACCACAAGAGCCCCTTAGGTAAAGGTTGCCCTTGAAAGCCAGTCGTATCTGACTCTAGAGTTTGGTGCTCATTTCCATTTATAGGCAAAGAGCCAGTGCTGTCTGCATCTGCAGATGTTTCTATGGTCATGTGGCAGGCATGACTCGACACCAAAGTGCATGGAACACTGTTACCTTTCCAGCCCAAGCAGTACCTGTTTATCTACTTGCAATTGTTTTGCTTTTGAACTGTTTGGTTGGCAGGAGAGGGGTCACTTACCAAGCAGGATCTGGGACAGAGACAGGAGCTCACTCTGTCATGCAGCACTCAGGTCTCGGCCTGCTGACATGCCAACCTTCCGTTTGTCAAGCTCAGTGTCTTAGCCACTAAGCCATTGTGGCCCCTTTGGGGTGGTTGTTGCTCAGTCGCACAGTTGATTCTGACCCTTCACGACTCCATGGACCACCGCATGCCAGGCACCCCATATCCTCCACCATCCTCCTCAACCCACCCAGCTTTGTGCCCAATGCGTCAACAATGTACTACCTGAGAGAAGGGAATTGGGCAGCAGATTCCAGTAATTCTCCATCTTTGCTGCCATTAACAGATTTATTGGTTCTGTTCTAAGGAAATGTTAAAAAGCTGGGGAAGGCTTTTATCTGGTTGGCCACTATAAAGAAAACATCATAGTGGACTGGACAGTCCAATCCAGCCACCGTCTTCTTATGCTTATATTCTAGCAATAATGATCCCATGTGATTCTAGAGCTGCACATGGAGTTATTGGTGTTCTGAGCCTAATTTTTCAGTTGTGCACCGCAAGGTCTGCTTGGGTACACCGTGTTCCTTTGCTGGTCCTTGCTGTCAAAGACGCTTGTTGTAAAACACGTTTAACTGTCTTTGTTATGGACTTTCCCCTAGTTTTTTTATGAGTGAGAAAACAAATAAAAGTTTCAGTATTGCTTGCCATCTTTTATTATTTGTTGTGATATGTCCTTCAGGAAATAGCTATATTATATGTCCTTCAGGAAATAGCTACGGCCTGGTACAGGCTGCTTCCACTCTGTGGGCAGCCCAAGGAAACAGCCTTCATATTGCTGATGTCAAATGCTGAGGGCTGGGACCTTGGAAAACGTTTCTCTACCTGTGATGTCTGGGATGCGCTACAATTGCATGCTTTCAGTGCCATGAGGGTGGTGCAGATAAACCTGGCTCAAAGGTTCTGGGATTTTCTGGCCAGGTTATCCTGCTATGGTAATTTTGGTGTCTTGCACGGAAGACAAAGAAGGAGCCGCAGTAAGGGCTAAAACACAACTTTATTGCATGGTAGTCAGAGTGAACATGAGGTAATGGTGGACCAAACAGCTCTATTTATAGCACACTGTACATTTTGAATAACCCGGGTGATAGTTCATTGGCTACTGTCCGTGTGACGTCATAGATCGTCACGTCCATCTTCTCCAGGTGCGGTGCGGCGGGAAGGTTTCCTGCCCTTCAGGTATTTGGGGGAATCTGTATCGTGTGAGCTGGATGCTGCTACTGCCTCTGGCAGCAGCATTCTTAACAGCTTGCTACAATGTATCTGGTTAGCTACAATGGATACAATTACCGGATACAATCAGTTATAGAGTACTTGTCACATTCTATTCAGTACATAACAGTAGAGTAGACCAGTAATGGTGAACCTTGGCATGCCAGCTGTTCTTGAACTCCAAATCCCAGAAGCCCTGATCAGCACGAGTGCAGAGTTGGGCTTCTGGGAAATGAAGTCCAAGAACACCTGGGCATGCAGTGTCTGTGATGGTGAACCCTGGCACTTCAGCTGTTCTTGGACTTTAGTTACCAGAAGCCCAAGTAAGCACTCCTGCTGATCAGGGCTTCTGAGAATTGAAGTTCAAGAACAGCTGGAGTGCCAAGGTTCGCCATCACTGGAGTAGACCATACTGCCAGTGACTCAATGCCAAACATCAGACAGCGGTTAACTAACCTGACCACTCTGAGGACTAAAGGCCTTGGTGCCAATGTCCACAAGGATGGGTGATGGTCCCCAAATAGTAATGTATGGCTGTGACAGCTGGACCATAAAGAAGGCTGAGCACAGAAGAATAAACACCTTTGAACTGTGGTGCTGGAGAAAACTCTTGAGAGTCCCCTGGACTGCAGGGAGATCAAGGCAAATACTGAAGCAGAAGCTCATGGACTTTGGCCACCAAAGGAGAAGAGAGGACTCACTGGAGAAGTCCCTGATGCTGGGAAAGATCAAAGGCAAGAGGAGAAGGTGGCGGCAGAGGATGAGATGGTCAGATGGCATCGTTGATACAGTGGGCGTAGATCTGGGCAGGCTATGGAGGATGGCGGAGGACAGAGGAGCCTGGCATGCGGTGGTCGGACTCGACTGTGTGACTGAACAACAAATGCAGCCACCATGAGGTCCAGTACATTAGGCTCAACCATGCTGAGCACATGTATGCAGATGATAACCTGCCTTCTCCCCAGCAGCAGAAGGGAAACTATTCCTCTTCCTGCCTTCTGAAACAATGGCATGCAATACTGACAACAGAATGGCATGGGTGATCTTTTAACACAGATGCTCCCGATTTTCTCCTAAATTCCCTTGCAAGCCCCATTAGAGGCATAGATAGTCAAGGTTTGCAGGTCACCTGAGATGACCCCAGAGTGAGTTTAGGTTGCAATTCCTCAGCTGACGTTTGTGTGAAGGCATCTTGTTTGAACACTTTATATCCTTTTGAAATTATGTAAAAGACAACCATAAAGCAAAGGCATATAGAGATTAGCGGAACACTTTCTCTGTTTAATTGCTGGGAAATCTCCTCTGCTAAATTAACTTTCCCCTCCTTCTCCTGCCCTCATCATCACAAAAGCCTGACTGTGGTGATTTCGAAAAAGGCCGATGGTTTCATCCACTGCGGTTGTTACTCTATGACGTTTCTATCCCCTCCCTCTGAGGTCTTAAGCTTACTTGACCAGGGACCCCTTTTGACTGGGGAAGTATTTGGGATGTTGGGATGTTGGACGACAGTGTGGATGGTGGAATAGGAAACCTTTGTAGCTGAAGAAAACTCATTTTGAACTTTAAAGGGTAAAAAGTCCCCCTCATCCCCTCCTTTTGCAACTGTGTACCTGCCAGGAAGCAGGTAAAAGAACTGAGTTGGTATGCAAAAGTCAAGATATGACCAGGTGTATCTCGGACCTGGTCTATAAAAGGCCTTTGCCTGTTTATACCTTTGCCCCTCTTGCTGCAAGAAGAGCCCATATGCATACACAGAAGAAAGCCTTTCTCTCTCTCTCTCCTACTTTTGGTACATGTATTCCTTTTGGTAACCCACAGCCACATGAGTTGCAATTGGCCCATTGTTCGTCAACACCTTAAATCAGGGGTTCTCAACCTACAGCACATGGGCTGGATTCAGCCCGTAGCACCAAATCAACTGGCCCACGCTTCTCACTCCAGCCACCACTGCCGGAATCGGCTGTGGACTCTTTTACGGCTGTTGTAAACGCATTTACAACAGCCATAATTAAGTCCACAGCCGATTCCGGCGGCTACGGCTGGAACACCAGTCCGGCCCACCAACTGTCTGAAGGAAAGTGACCTGGACCCCGACTTCAAAAGTTTGAGAACCCCTGCCTTAAATCAAGGAACAGTGTTTGTGGCTAATGAAATCATCAGTGCTTAAACTTGCAGAATTACTCATTGGTACAGAAACTGTGTGTGGCTTAGTGGTTAAGATGCTGAACTTGACAACTAGAAGGTCAGCAGATCAGCAGTTTGAGATCAAAGTGCTGCACAATAGAATGAACTCCTGTCATCTGTCCTGGCTCCTGCCAACTTAGCAAACTCAATGCTAGGGATCATTAGGAAGGGTTTAGAAAATAAGTCAGCAAGTGTCATTTTGCCTCTTTATAAATCTATGGTGAGGCCCCATCTGGAATATTGTGTACAGTTCTGGTCGCCATACCTCCAGAAGGATATTATGGAGCTGGAAAAAGTGCAGAGGAGGGCAACCAGAAGGATTAGGGGACTGGAACACCTTCCTTACCATCTGAGGCTGCAACGGTTGGGCCTCTTCACTCTTGGACGACGGCGTCTAAGAGGTGACCTGATTGAAGTTTATAAAATCATGCACGGTGTGGACAAAGTAGATAAGGAAAAACTGTTTTCCCTATCGCACAAAACTCTAGAACAAGGGTGCTTTCCATGAAACTTTTGGGTACTAGTTCTCAAACAAATAAGAGAAAGTACTTTTTCACCCAGAGGATCCCTGGTCTATGGAACTCCCTCCAGAAGAAGTGGTGACAGCTGTCAGTCTTGACAGCTTCAAGAAAGGATTAGACAAGTTCATGGAGGACAAGGGTATCAATGGATATAATTATGGATACCAAAGGACAACCTCGGGTTGGAGAGATAGGCAGGATATCTCTCAATGCCATTTCCAGGGAATCCTAAGCAAGTGAAGGCATCTGCTTGGGAATAATACCTTGAAGCAAATGGTGAGCCACTGTGTGAGACAGAATGCTGGACTGGATGGGCTCCTGTGGCCTGTTCCAGCAAGGCTGTTCTTATGTAAATGCACAGATCTGGGGCCAGAAGTCTTCAACAGCAAATATTTTCCAGGCTTTCCCAGGGTCTGCTCCCTGCCTTTCCAATTCCTAGTTTACGAAGGCTAAGCTGCCTCTCTCCCTGTTCTATCTCTGCCTGCATGCAAAGACGTTTCATTTGGATAAGCCTTTGTCCTACTTCACTTGCGGCAGGAAGGGATTTTAATTGAATGCGGCACTATACTCTATTTAAAAATTATTTTACATTTGGAAATACTTTGTAATGAATTTTTAAAAAAATCATAGTAGAGTTCACTGCTGTTCCTGGACAATTCCAGTAATGAAACCTCCACATATTTCCTCCAACATAACTGGAAGAATAATTGCCACATAGGAATTCTATCAGAATGAAGACCTTGAAAGCTCGAGTGTCTGAAACCAACACTGGAACAACAACATGCAATGATTGTTTCCATCCTGTTTTATTTGTTTCTAATCTTGCTTTCCAAACCAGTTTACAGAATAATAAAAATGATTATGACATAGGTGTCACTTGGACAATACAGTCTAAAGAGCACGTATTCAGCAGTCAGTCCTGTTTCAGTGGGGCTTACTCTTGAGGAAACCGACACAGGATGGGTGGCTTTAGCTCACAACCAAGGGTCCGTACGCTGCCCTGATATCTCTTCCCGTTACCTTTGCACAAGGATCATGCTCAAATTCCTCCCCTGGAGCTCAAGCCTGCCCTAGAAGCAGTGCTGTGCCCATTTTGGAGTTGGAATCCTTGCACACTGAACAGTAGTTGTGACTGGTTTCCACGCAAATCTGAACAGGATGGGGCTGGCAGATCCTGCTGGTCTGATCCTCAAATGTATTTCCATGGGAGTATTTCCTAGGGCAGTGATGATGAACCTTTTAGAGACAGAGTACCCAAACTCAACAGGCTGCCGTCTGCACTGCAGAGGGGCAGGGCAAACTCTGTGCTGGGGGGAAGGAGGAAGCGTTCCCATTGGGCTGTTGGGCAGAGGGGCGGGGCAAACTGTGCTGGGGGGAAGGAGGAAGCGTTCCCATTGGCCTGCCGGGCAGAGGCAGGGCAAACTGTGCTGGGGGAAAGTAGGAAGTGTTCCCATTAGCCTGCCGGGCAGAGGGACAGGGCAAACTCCGTGCTGGGGCAACGGCACGTGTGCCCATAGAGAGGGCTCCGAGCGCCCCCTCTGGCACACATGCCATAGATTCACCACCACTGTCCTGGGGAATAAGTTTGCAATCTGTTTCTATGTGTATTTATTCAAAAGCCGGCCTCACTTGTGTTCAGTAGGATTTGCTGTTACTATTATTTATTTAATTTTTTATGCCGCCCACTCAGGTAAAAACCCGACTCAGGGCGGCGTACAACAATTAAAAACATATAAAAACAAGTTAAGGCCCCACCATCTAGTGCCTACCCATCCCATTATTTGCCCTTCCTCCACCGCATGGCGTGGTGGTGGTGTGCGGAGCCACATGCCTGGGGTTTTTATTTACTCCTGCCCAGGTGCATCTCTTTTAAAGGGGATTGGGGAGGTTTTATGGATGTTTTAAAGAGAATTTTACAGTAATTGGTTTTAATTAGTATTGGTATGAGTTTTAATTGGTGTTGTGAGCCGCCTTGGGTCGCTTTGGCGAAAAAGGCGTTATAAAGCCAACAAAATAAATAAATCCCTGAGTTAAGGAGTTTGCTATGTATGTTAACTTCATACGTCACGTCTTCATTCCTTGAACACTAAAGAGTTGCTGCTTCTATTTATCACGATGTGCCAGTTGTGTGCCTATATAGGGGCTCAAGCGGGGCTGCTAGCAGGCAACACCAACTCTGTGTGAATGTGAAGAGATACAGAATCCATGGTCTGCCGATGACTGCCAGAAATTGCACGGAGGACTTAAGTTTGGCCAAGGAAGCGGCTTCATTGTGGCAGTCCTGGGTTTGATCAGGATACCGTGATGGCGAACCTTGGCACTCCAGATGTCCTTGGACTTCAATTCCCAGAAGCATCCCCTGTGGATCCACACGAATGGGTTTACTGCGATTCATCCGGCCCGCGCCGCCCTCGTCGCTCCTGGAAGCGGAAGTAAAACGTGCCCGTCCGGGCGCGTTTTACTTCCGCTTCCAGGAGCGACGAGGGCGGCGCGGGCCGGATGAATCGCAGTAAACCCATTCGTGTGGATCCACAGGGTGCTTGGGCTTCTGGGAATTGAAGTCCAAGGACATCTGGAGTGCCAAGGTTCCGATAGAATAATAAAGAACTTTATTGCCCAAAGTCAGGGCCCTCCCTTGCGAAAGTCTTTCTCTCTGTCCCGCCTCCAGTAGGGGGCGCCTTTCCCCCGCCGTTCTGCCTGGCTTAGGGGAGGGAGGCGCCCGCCGGCACTCTGCACGCGCCCAGAGGCTCCCTTGCCTCCAACTCGGGATGAGCGCCGGGGGGCACCGGGTGCGGCTGCTGCGCCTGGGCCGGGTGAGCTACGCGGCCTCGTTGGCGGCCCAGGAGCGCTGCGTGGCGAGGCTGCGGCGGGAGGCCCCGCCGTCGTCGGACACGGATCTGCTGTTGCTGTGGGAACCCTCTGGACCCGTGTTCACGGTGGGGCTGCGGGGGCTGGGGACGGCGGCGGAGGAGGCTGAGGCGGAGGCCCGGCTTCGGGCGCTGGGCTCGGCGGGCCTGGTGCGGGCTCGGCGGGGCGGCCTGGCCACCTTCCACGGCCCGGGCCAGCTGGTGGCCTACCCGGTGCTGGACCTGCGCCGCCTCCGCCTCCCCTTGCGGGCCTACGTGGCCGCCCTGGAGGGCCTGGCCGTGGCCGCCTGCCGACGCCTCGGCCTGCCCGCCGCCCGCGCCCTCCCGCCGCCCTACACCGGCGCCTGGATAGGCGACGCCAAGGTCTGCGCCATCGGTGAGGGAAAGAAAGAGAACTACAGCCCCCACAATCCTCCGCGCGGGAGAGGAGGAGGGCAAAGCCGCTCCATTGGCTGGGGAGAGGGGGCTGGGCTTAGTTTTGGAAGAGGGGAGAAAGAGGCGGGGCGCGGGGGCGGGGCTTGGAGGGAGGGGTCGAGGGGAGCCAGTCCCACAATGCCCCTTCCTGGTCGTAGGGCATCCTGGGAATGGAAGTTCTTTTTAACTATCTTGTTTTTAAAGCGAAGGGAAGGGAGGAGGGAGAACTACTGTAGAGATTCAGTCGCGTGTGGGGAAGAAGGGTGCAAACAGCTTGGGGGAACGGTTATTAACTAGGATAGGGGATGCTGGGAGTTGGAGTCCAGAGGTAGCTAGGGGTTCTGAAGAGAATGAAAGAGCAGGGAGGGAGGGGAATTGATTAGGCCTCATAATACTACTACTACTACTACTACTACTACTACTAATACTAATAATAATAATAATAATAATAATAATAATAATAATAATAATAATAATAATAATAATAATAATAAATTTTAATTTACATCCCGCACTTTCTCAGCTGAAACCGACTCAAGCAGGGATTTATGCTCAAGCAGGGATTCTCAACCTACAGCCCATGGGCTGGATGCGGCCTGCGGCACCATTTCATATGCCTCACCACCACCACCTTCAACACAGCAGGAAGTGCCATGTGGCGGAGGAAGGGCAAAATGGCCGTCCGGCCCCCAAAGCTGTCTGAGGGAGCGTGACCCAATGGCCCCCAGCTTAAAAAGGTTGAGAACTCCTGTGCTAAAAGAGTGTAGACAGCTGGTTTGTGGGACTGGATCTTTCCCAGAATCCCCTGCTGGCATGTAATGCAACTCCCAGAACATACACGCACACACACCCCCACTTGGCGTGCACCGCATACCTGTCAAGTTTTGGGAAATTTCTGTCAAATAAGGGAAGTTTCCTGGCCAAAACGGGAAACTGGACAGCTATGCTTATCCTGTGCTGGCCTCCAGTCTAATTGCAGTCTAACTAATACGGGATGACGGTGGGAAAGAGTGTAAAATACGGGGGTTTGACAGAAATTTCCCAAAACTTGACAGGTATGGTGCACCGGAGCTCCCAAAATCCCCTGTCTAGCATGTACTGCAACTCCCAGAATTTTCCAGCCAGGCATGGGCAGAATCTAAAGGCCTGGAGAGAAAAAGGCAGGGAGGTGCAGAAACCCTAAAGAAGGTGTCTGGGGCATTCTGGGAGTTGTGGTCCCTGTCTGCAGGTGCAGTCTGAGCATTCACAGGCTCTGCTGATGTTGGGTGTGTAAGAGTGTTTCAGATGGCTCGGCCCAATAACTCCAGAGACAGTATATTATAATTAAAGTCTTTTATTCTCACTGCCCACATGGCGGTCAGTGGCTGTATCAAGGGTCAAAGATGGAAGGGAAGGGTATGAGGTTGAGGTGGTCCTTTAATAGGGTCGGATGAGGTCAGAGGCATAAGGTTCAAAGGAATAGGGTTACAGCGGCAAGGCATTGTGGTATATGTAGTTCAGGTCAGTTTGATATTACACCTGACAAAACCCCTTCTAATATCATATGGGCTGACTACATTGAGTGCATACCTGAGCTTTTTTTTTTATTTTCTAAGACACAAACTGCCAAACAGGTACTCGTGCTGAGCTGAGGGGAGTGGTTTGGTCAGTATGTCTGCCACTTGTTCCTTTGTCTCACAATGTGTTAGCTCTATAAAGCCTTCTCTTATCATCTGTCTCACGTTTTTGCACTTGATATCTATATGTCTAGATTTCCGATTTATAGTTTCACCTTTTGCTATCTCTATGGCCGCCTGGCTATCTTCGTGGATGGTGATGGGGAGCTTGGGCTTTTTCCAGATAAGGGAGATCAGTTCGTTTATCCAGATAAGGTCACATGCAGCGTTTGACAGGCAGACATATTCGGCCTCGGCGGTGGAAGTAGAAACCAGTTTCTGCTTCTCGGTGCGCCAGTATATTGGGCTGCCATTCAACAACACCATGTAGCCGGATGTGCTCTTTCTGGTTCCTAAGCATCCGCCCCAGTCAGCATCAGCGAAGCATGACAGGTTGATTTCTTCGTCTATTCGAGGGGTGAGCAGTAATTCTGTCTCCATGGTACCCTTCAGGTATCTCAGCAGTCTCTTGACGGCCGCCCAATGAAACGTCTTTGGGTTACTGGAATGGCGTGAGAGAAGGTTCACTGCCAGCGTAATGTCGGGCCTGGTCCAGTTGGCTATGTGTAACAGCGATCCAATGATGGATCTGTAGTGGCTGACGTCTTCGAACGGTTCCCCTTCCTCGTAGGCGTTTTTCAGGAAATCCGTTTGCATAGGCGTCCCACAGGGGTGAGCGTTTGACATGTTGCATCTGTCAAGGAGTTCAGCTATTTTCTCCTTCTGGGAGAGTCCAAAGCCATTGGGTATCCTTGAGACTTGTACCCCTAGGTATTTGTTCACTCTCCCCAAGTTTTTCAGGGAGAATTCATTTTGCAGTCCATGAGCGAACTCGTCGCATTTGGACTTACTTTTCCCAAAGTACAAAAGGTCGTCGACATAAACTAGGACCTTTTCAACTTCCTCTGGTGATTTTCTTAGAAATACACATTTGTCGGCTTCGGCCGGGAAGAAGTTCAATTGCCTCATTGCCTCGGCCAGACACTCGTACCACCTCCTGCCAGACTGTTTTAGGCCATAGAGGCTTTTGCTGAGTAGCCACGTTTCCCCTCTGTTGCGCCCAAAACCAGGTGGTGCTCTGACGTATATTTCCTTGTCAAGGTCTGCATGGAGGTATGCTGTCTGTACATCAAACTGGTACACTTGTTCTTCGAGGATGGTTGCCATTACTAAAGCGGCCTTTACGCTTTCTGGCTTCACTGTGGGGGAGTATGTGTCTTCGTAGTCATCAGGGTATCGTTGGGTGAACCCTTGGGCGACTAGTCGGGCTTTGTACATTACCCCTTCATTTTCCAACGATTTTACCTTAAACACCCACTTTGTTCCCACTGTCCTCTGTCCCTCAGGGACCTCAGCAGGGGCATACACTCCGAGGGTTTTGAGGCTCTCCATTTCCCTTTCCATTGCCGCCTGCCATTTGTCCTGTTCTTCAGGAGGCAGTTTGTCTATGTCATCAAAGCTTGCTGGTGTCTCTGGGTAGGTGTTTATGCCCAGCACATACTCCTTTAGCCCTCTGGGAGTTTGGCCTTTGGTTGACCTGGTTGACCTGCGGGGCGCCTCTGCTGGGGTTTTTGGAGGTTCAGTCTCCACAGCACTAGTGGTATTTTGATGTGACTGCCTGGTCTCGTCCCTCTCTGGTGGCGTGTCTGCTGGTCTGTTGAGCCTTGAGTTGGATGAGGATGCTTTGGTTCCTTCTTGTACCGACTCATTTGTCAGTACCTCGTTTGCGTGTATCTTACTCCAGTTTGCGTGTTCATGGAACGTGGCCGACCTGGAAATCACTATTCTCAGGTTGTGGTCTAGGAAGCGATATGCCTTCGAGCCTGGTTCGTACCCCATGAACCTTAGCTTCCTCGTTATCTTGTCCCCTTTCTTCCTTAGTTGTTTTGGTATGTGTACGTCTGCGAACACACCGAAGATGTGAAGGTGGCTCAACTTGGGCTTCTGCCTGTACATGGCTTCATAGGGCGTTTTTCCGATAACACCAGACCATAGCCTGTTCAGTGTGTAGTTGGAGTACAGCAAAGCTTCCCCCCAGTATGAGAAGCTTAGGCCTGCATCTTCAATTGCGCATCTGATCATGGTCTGGAGCACTCCGTTCCTTCGTTCGGCGACCCCATTCTGGAAAGCTGAGAATGGTGCGGTTTTGTAGTGTAGCATCCCCTTCTCGGTTATCCAGTCTTGGAACTCTTTGGACAGGAATTCCGATCCCCTGTCCGTCATCAGTTTCTTTATGTTGGTGTTGTTCTGGGTTTGCACCCTTTGGTAGAACTCTTTGAACTTGCTGAAGGTCTCGTCTTTGCTTTTGAGTGTGTATACGAAACCGTATCGGCTGTAGTCATCTACTATCGTCAAGAAGAATCTCTTCTGGCCCAAAGATCTCTCGAGTGGCCCCACCAGGTCGAGGTGGACCAATTCGAAAGGGTGGCTTGACTTCCTGGAGGATGTCTTCGGTCGTGCCTCGGTTTTTGCCTTGGAGCTTTTGCACACGGAGCACTCCAGGTAGTTCTCACAATCCTTGATCCTTAGTCCTTCTGAACATCCTAGCATCTTCTTGACAGTCGGAAAACCTATGTGTCCCAATTTTCTGTGCAACAGATGCGCACACTCATCATGTATTTGTTTCCCAATGGATACCCTCAGTGTTCTATGCTTTGCGCTGCCAACCCCTTCATTTCTTGTGGGGCTGTTGTGATCATTGTTTTTCCCTTCTGGGTCTTCATGTTCGGGTTCCCTGGGGTCGTCTGCGGTGCAGTCCTGCATCTCTTCATCGTCAGTGCCGTCGATTAGGCCTATCGTGGCCTGTACATCCTCGGCTTCCTTGGCAATGAGGTACGGTAGGCCGCCCATGAGCTCCACTCTTCCAACCTGCTTTCCCCTTCTTTCGATGGACACCTTCTTGTTCTCGAAGACTATCCTGAGGCTGGGGTCTTCTGTGAGCTTGGTGGTGGCCAGGACATTATAAGGAATTTCAGGAGAGTAAAGGACGCCTTTGACCTGACCAATTCCAGGGATGAGTACGTCGCCCCTGCCTGTTACTCTTGCATGTTCCTGGTTGGCGACTTTGATTCTGAAGGAATCTTCTTCAAATGAGTTGAATATTTCCTTGTGGCATGATGTGTGGGTGGTTGCCCCGGAGTCGATCAGCCACCGCTGTAGGTGTGCATTTGAAGACCTGTCTGCCTTGTGGCTGCTGGTCCCTTCACTGTGCTTGACCACATTCACTGAGTCTGGTTTGTGTCTATCTTGCCCCTTCTGTGGCTTAAGCTCTCTCTTTGGGCTAGGTGACCTTCGTCGTCTGTCCCCCCTGTCGTTGTCGCCCTTGTGTCTGCGTGGGTATTCATCCTGTGACTCACGTCTGGGTCTCGGAGTGTCCTCATGGCGTGCTAGATCGCGCATGGGTTTGTGTTTCCTTGGTCCACATGTGTGACACTCGAAACTGGTGCTCCCCTGCTCAGGGAAACTGACTCTTTTGCGTGGCCTGTCCTCTCTGCGTGTGGTGGCCCTACTTCTCCTAAGATTATCCTCAGCTATGAGTTTCTTAGTGATGTACCCCAATGTGGCATTGTTACTTCCCAAATTATCCAGCTGAGTCAGGAAGTAGTCCCAGCTTGAATCGAGGGAGTTGTATATAATGCTAATCTGGTGCTGATCTGTCACGATCTCCCCCCTTCTTATGAGGTCGGATCTCATGCTGCTTAGTCTCATCAGGTGCTCGCTCATGGTCGAGCCCTCTTTCATTTTGTATGCATACAACTCTCTCAATAGCAAGCAGGTCGTAGTCCTTTCATTGCAATAAAACATTTCATACAATATTCCCCAAACCTCATGCACAGTTAGCCCATCAGGGATACTCCCATACATTGAAGTGTCAATAGAGCTTAAAAGCAAACAGAACACTCTGTGGTGTAGCCTGTCCACCTTTAGGGTCCATGGCTTTCTTGGTGGGTCCTGGATCAGGTGCAGTGCCCCCTCCCTCATCAGAATTACCTGGAATTGTTGTGCCCAGTCCATCAGGTTCTCCCCAGTCATGTGAAGGATTGGGAAGTTGTGAGGTAGTTGGCTGTGCTGGCCGGCATTGCTTCCTTTGCTGGATCTGGCCTGGTGCCCTGGTCTGTCCTTATATTGGCAGTGGGGGATGGGTACACATATATTTGCTATTGGATGCCCCATTTGCAGTTTTTCTGGTCGCCTGTAGAGGGATTTTGCTGGTCCTCTGTGCATGGAGCGACCTGAGTTGACCTGCAGTTCCTCTTCTTCGCCAGAGAGGGAGTTCTCCTGCTCCTCTTGCGCCTGCGTGAATCTCATTGTTTGCCGGCTGCCGAGGTGAGCGGATCTCTGTCTCGGAGGTCCTGCTGCTTCAGGTTGGAGCGTTGGTGAGAAGTCGCTTTCGTCGCTGGAGCTGCTTTCCTCATCGGAGGGTCCTGTGGAGCTGTCGCGTGGAGGCCGCCATCTTTGCTGGACTGATGGGGGTTCGGGTCGTCGTAGCTCCGCGTGGAGTTCAGCTTCCTTCTCCGGACATTCCCTGCGCTTGGTTCGGGCAGACAGCGAGTCGTGGTAGGCCTCACTTTCTTTGTTCTGCCTTGCGTGTGCTTCCGGTCTTCCCGCGTGGATGCGTGCCTTGCGGGTCTCGCGCCCCTCCCGTTCGCGGTAGCGTGTTTCTGAGGGGGGGCTGCGTCCCCTTCGGTGTCTAGCTGGGAAGGATTTGCGGTGGCTTTCCTCCGGGGAGAGGTCGTGTCCCCTTCGGCCTTTGATTGCGAAGGGGGCCTCTGCCCATGTGAGGAGTTCGGCCTGGTTGTCAGCAGCGCCTCTCTTGGGGGCGTGGTGCCTGCTTGGGGGTCCCTGCTCCTCTTCTAGTCCCTGGGGGCTGAGGGTCGGCATGCCCCGCATTTCTAGGGTCTGTGTGTCCACCCTCCAGGGTCCCAGGGCCTTTTCTTTTCTTCGCGTGGTTGGGGCGCGCGGGTTATCTGTGGGTATTGTTGTTCCGGTGGGCCTTCCCGCCGGTGTGTTCGAATCTAGGGCCGCCGCTTGTAATTGGTCGGCTATCTCGGCTAGATTTGAACTCGGCGCGGTGCTTGGGGTTCCCGCCATGGAGGATCTCGGGGTAGAGCTTACCGTGCCGTTGGTGTGGGATTCATCTCCGGTGTTCATCAAGGCCAGTAGCTCTGCCGTGGGGATCATTTCTCTCCCGGCTATCGCCCTGTGGATTTTGGTTGTCAGGCTTTCGTCTTGGACGTCCCTTTCGGTGGGTGCCCCTCCGGTTTCGGCCTTCGTTTGGCCATCTGGGTCCATCTCCGTGATGGTCCGGTTCGGGTTGTCCTCTTCCATTACCGTTTGGGGTCGTGCGATTGCCTGTTCCGGAGTTTCGGGTCCAGTTGGTCTGGCTCGTGTTCTGGACCCCCCTTTGTTCAGCCGGGTCCTTCTTTTGGTCATTTGTTTTAATTTTGGAGTTGTTTGTGGGCGAACCAAACCTCTGCAACCATTTTGTAAGAGTGTTTCAGATGGCTCGGCCCAATAACTCCAGAGACAGTATATTATAATTAAAGTCTTTTATTCTCACTGCCCACATGGCGGTCAGTGGCTGTATCAAGGGTCAAAGATGGAAGGGAAGGGTATGAGGTTGAGGTGGTCCTTTAATAGGGTCGGATGAGGTCAGAGGCATAAGGTTCAAAGGAATAGGGTTACAGCGGCAAGGCATTGTGGTATATGTAGTTCAGGTCAGTTTGATATTACACCTGACAGGGTGTTGCAGTTAAAAAATAAATAAATGGAACTGGCCAACTTGCCACCCAAAAACCAGAGCAACAGTAAGCGTCATCCACCCAACAGGATTTTCCAACCCCTGCCAACTGAAGTCTTGCAAACACTTGCAAAGAGCCTAGAAACGTTTCCCAAGAAGCATGATGCTTTTGACTGCTCTTTAGTGGTGTGGCTTTTTTCAACCGGCTGCCCTGCCTGTGCTCAACCAATGCAAAGGGCCACATGCTCGATCCGTTCGTTGCAAAGGCCTTGCTGCTTTGTGTTGGGTTTATGCAAGGCTGAAGATCTGTCTCATTTTACTGCGGCACATGAAAAAATCTCGCTCTCTTGTGCTCTGATTTGTAGGCATCCACTGTGGAAGGCATATCACCTCGCATGGGTTGGCGCTGAACTGCTGCACGGACTTGTCGTGGTTCGGCCACATCGTGCCTTGTGGGTTGGAAGGGAAGGAGGTGACCTCTTTGAGCAAAGAGCTGCAGAGACACGTCTCCGTGGAAGAAGCCACGGAGCCTTTTCTGGCCGCTTTTCAGGAGGTGTTTAATTGCACTTTAATCGAAGACTCTCCGGGGTCACAAGAATGACAGATGTTCTCTCTTGTCCAGGTGTTCCCGGGAACACCCAGTGCTTTTCTGTTTAACTGAAGATACCAAAACTTGAAACAAGAGTCTCAGCCGAGTGTGTGCAATGACAGTTGTCCTCTGCGTTGTTTAATATCTCTTTTAACCTTTCACGAGAGGTTTTTTTCTTAAAGTTCTTTCGCCAAGCATTTTCAGAGCCACTAATAAAACGATTCTTCTCAGAAATATGTGGCAGTTAAAGTGGATTATGGCCTGTTAAAAGTTTGCAGCATAGATTGTAGGACTGAAACATCGATTTCTGTTTGTTTACTCAAAAATGAGATCATGTGCCTTTAAACGTTTTGTTGTATTCCCCCATGTGTCTTTTTCTTTAATTGCTTGTAAAAAAAGATGAAATGATAAAGATGAGGAAAATGTAAACATTTTGCAATTGGGACGGCAGCCTTGTTATTCATGCTCCAGAATAATAGAAAGTAATTCTCCAGCCTACAACTGAGTAACATGTACTTTTCATTTTAAACCTCAAAGCAAGCACACAAGTCCTTGTGCAGAGAAAAGAGGTGGTTGATAGTCCTGAGAAGTTGTGAATCTTTGAACTTTTTATGGAGCAGATGTTCAAGTGAAGCAAATATCTCACCTAAAACTAATACACTCTTTTTGAACACACATTTTAAAATACTTGTTTTTGTTTTGGAAATAAGTGAAGCTATCTCCCTTTTACCTCTCATCTTTCTTTGACCTGTGACTAATCCTATAAACTTGATAGTATAATAAGCTGCCTTTCCTTAGGTTGTCTCTCATGTGATTTTCATCGGTTTGATACAACTTTAGGGTTTTATTTATCCATTTATCATTTTTTATCATAATGCTGCCCCTCCTTTTAACATTCAAGTCATCAGCGGTGGCTTATAATAAATAAAATAAAGAGATTGTTGCTATTCTGGGCTATCAAACCAGCTCTATCTTATGGTGACACTGAACCAGTAGTTCCTAATGTGCGGCCCACTCCCCGCAGGGGGACTTCGATTCCCAGAATCCTAAGTCAGTACATTGGCTGATCAGTGCTTTGGGGAATTGACAGGACAAGGGTACCAATGGCTATAATTATGGATACCTAAGGACAACCTCTGGGTTGGAGAGATAGGCAGGATATCTCTCAATGCCATGTCCAGGGAATCCTAAGCAGGTGAAGGCATCTGCTTGGGAAGGAATCCCCTGAAGCAAATGGTGAGCCACTGTGTGAGACACAATGCTGGACTGGATGGGCTCATGTGGCCTCTTCCAGCAAGGCGGTTCTTATGTTCTTATGACTTAGGCTTCTAGGAATCGAAGTCCAAACACCAAAGGTTGGAAAACACTGCTCTAAACAGAGATTTTGAGGCATAGGAGATGTTCACGGGATGATTTTTTATTGCCACTGCTTGTGGGCCGTCCCCACCTTCCCCCATGCAGCTAGGTCACCAGCTTCCTTCCTGGCTCTGATTTGGACAGTGTAGTCCAGTGGTGGCGAACCTTGGCACTCCAGATGTTCTTGAACTTCATTTCCCCGAAGCCCTGATCAGCAGGAGTGCTGACTTGGGCTTCTGGGAATTGAAATCCAAGAACTCCTGGAGTGCCAAGGTTCACAATCGCTGGTGTAGTCTTTCAGCAACAACTATTCCTCTCTTGCAACCCAAATTTACTGTTTTGGGACCCGTTCTCTGGAACTGCAGGAGACAAACTCCCTCCATCTTCTGCATGGGATTCATTCCAATGTCTGAATATGGCTATTATTTAGGCATCTGGTTACAGACACAAAAGTGAGTTGTTTGATTCCCCCCCTATGCTTCCAGGAACAAATGCCAGCCATGTGGTTTTGGGCAAGCTGCACAGTCCCAGGGCAACCTCGAAAGTTGGGAATGGCAAACCACTTCTGAGTACTTTCTACCTAGAAAACCCTGGGAAGGGTCGTCATCGGCCCGAATCGACTTGAAGGCAGGCAGTGATTACTAAACCTCTGAGAATGCCATGTATTTGAGGTCTATTGGTTAAGATGCTGAACTTAATGACTGGAGGGTTGGCAGGTCAGGATTTTGAGACCCGAGCACTGCATGATGGAGTGAGCTCCTCTCTCCAAGCTCCAGCCAACCAAGCAGTTTGCAAGCAAGACATTGCAAGTATATCAATAGGTACCAATTTGGTGGGAAGGTAACAGCATTCTGTGCACTTTGGTGTCTTGTCATGCCTGCCACACGTCCACGGAAATGTCTGCTGTAAGTGGAAATGATACCCGAGTGTTGCACGATGGCGTGAGCTCCCGTCTCTGTCCCAGCTGTTGCCAACAGCAGTTCGAAAGCAAGAAATTGCAAGTAGATAAATAGGTTCTGCTTCGGCAGGAAGAGTAACAGCGTTCCATGTGCCTGCCACATGATCACAGAAATGTCTGCAGATGAGACAGCGCTGGCTGTTTGGCTTTAAATGAAGATGAGCACCAAACCCTAGAGTTGGATACGACTGGCTTTCAAGCATGGGAGACCTTGACCTTTACAACAATTGCATCGATTCTCCCTTTTCTTTGTGTGCAAATGATACAGAGAGGCAGCCATTAAGGGTAAGCAACTGTGGGCATGTTTGTCACTCATATGAGTTGACTGATCTGTGTTTAAATGTCATGGGGGCACACATCTGTTTAACGAGCATGGAACCCCTGTTTTGGGAAGGATACCGCCTCATCCTGTGCATGGTTAAAACCCCAAGAAAGGTGGGAACCCTCTTCAGAGATGAAAAGAGGCTCCCTCCCTGCATCTAAAGAAGGGGACGGCATTCGGAAAGGCCAAACCACCACTGGTGGAAAGATCAATCATTTCCAGAGTATAAATACAACACAACGTTAGGCAAAGGGTGAGGCAGGTGGCATTCCCCTCCCGTCTGCTGATGCCCAGTCAGAAGAATCCCGATTGCCTTCTTAGGTAAGAAGCTGTTGGCTGTTCCTCTGGGTTGTGAGAAAGCGTTGCGTTGAGTAACCAAATATTGATTTCAGTGGCCACATGGAGAGAGTCCACTGTGGCTTGTCCTGGGTGGGAAACAAAAGGTAAGGAAAGGCTCACCTGTAGACCTTGGGACGGGCTAGAAAAGTATAACAAAGGGAGGAGATAAAAGGGTCTGTGTAGAAAGCCACTAAAATGATGCTCCCTAAGTTGACAGGTCTTGCTTTGAACAACTTGATAGTCCTTTTCACATGAGGTCGTGTGGGCTTCATAGCTGTCAAGTATCCCATATTGGCCGGGAAAACCCCCCTTTTTACCCTCTTCCCTGCAATCATCCCTTATTAATTAGACTGCAATGCCCTATTGCCACCATTGGAGGGCAGCACAGGATAAGCATAGCTGTCAAGTATCCCACATTTGCTGGGAAATTTCCCTTATTTCCAAATCCAAAACTTGACAGGTACGGTGGGCTTTTGAGCAAGATCAGAAGACCAGGTTTGCAACTTGAAAGCTGTTCTGACCTCTTTCCAGGCATGTGGAAAGTTGTTCATTTAGCACATGTGTACGATCGCTACTGTAGGATGGCGTTTTGGGTATTTTGGAGTTGTGTTTCTGTTTTGGAAGCTTATGATTTGATTTGACGATATCTCTGGTGCGTTTCTACATCTGAACAATGGGCACACAGAAAGCCTCCTCAAAGACTGTGGTATTTTTGAACCACTATCGAGTTTACTCTGGTAAAGGCAACCTTGTGTTGCCGACTAATCTTTCTCATGCTAGGAACTGCAGAATGAACTCACCAAAAGGTGCCTGAAGGATTGTCTTTTCACTTGTCTGTCAAGTAAAAGAAGACAGAAGCATGTGAGCTTATGTGTTTTCAGGAAAAGAGTTCTTCTGAAGCATTGTTTCCATTGGTCTAACCATGCTTAGAATTGGACAGCCAGCCACTACGGTGCAATGGATAGAGTGCAGACTAAGACTCAGAGGAGATCTGGGTTCAAATCCTATCTTGGTCTTCAAGATTTATTAAGGAGGGGGGTGATCGGAAACTACTCCTTGAACATCTCAGATGCCTTGAAAACCTGGATCCCATAGGTGGGAAGTGTCTTGACGGTTCCTAACAGCAGCAGCAATGCGAAATTGGAGAATCTCAGAGCGTCCACAGGTTTTTCATTAGTTAAGCATAAATAAAATTGGAATGGTGGTGGTGGTAGCAAATGAAAATTAAAAAGCCAAAGCCATTGCTGAACTCTGTATGCTCAGGAATGGTTTGTCTTTAGAACTTCAGCTCTGGCAAAACAGGAGGGAGACATAACCCATGTGAATGCATGAGTTTTGCTCTGGATTTGGAGGCAAGCAAATAAATGTTTCCATTTTGCAAGCACGGAGATGGTGAAAAGCAACGCGAGAGTTCGATATTTGTTAGGAAAACCTTGTTAATTTTTTAAACAAAAGTTGTTAATCATGGAGAAAACAAAGGAATACCAGAAACAAGTCTACTTTTGTTTTATTGACTATGTGGACCACAACAAGATGTGGTAAGTAATTAAAGAGATGGGAATACCAGAACACCTCATATGTCTCATGAGAAATCTGTACATGAGTCAAGAAGCAACAGTTAGGACAGAACACGGAATGACAGAGTGGTTTGGAATAGGAAAAGGAGTAAGACAAGGCTGCATTTTGTCACCCTGCTTATTCAACTTATACACAGAGCACATAATGCGCAATGAAGGGATGGAGGAATCACAATATGGGATCAAAATTGCTGGGAGAAACATCAACAATTTGAGATATGCAGACGACACCACCTTAATGGCAGAAAGTAAGGAAGACCTAAAGAAGCTCCTGATTAGGTTGAAAGAAGAGAGTGCAAAAGTTGGCCTGAGACGCAACATCAAGAAAACCAAGATAATGGCAACAGGTCCCATCAGTCCCTGGAAAATAGATGGGGAAGAAGTAGAAGCAGTGACAGATTTTACCTTCCTGGGATCTAAGATCACTGCAGATGGCGACTGTAGCCATGAAATAGAAAGACGACTGATTATGGGGAGACAAGCGATGAGAAACCTGGGGAATATAGTGAAAAGCAGAGACATCACATTGAAAACAAAAATTTGCATAGTCAAAGCAATGGTATTCCCAGTGGTAATGTATGGGTGTGAGAGCTGGACCATTAGGAAGGCTGAGTGCAGAAGAATAGATGCCTTTGAAATGTGGTGTTAGAGGAGAGTCCTGAGAATCCCTTGGACAGCAAAGAGAACAAATAGGTCAATACTGGAAGAAATCAACCCTGACTGTTCATTGGAGGGACAAATAGTGAAGATGAAGCTAAAGTACTTTGGACATCAAATGAGAAGGGAGGACTCACTTGAGAAGGCCTTGATGCTGGGAAAGGTGGAGGGAAAGAGAAGAAGGGGATGTCCAAAGATAAGATGTATAGATGGTATTGTGGACTCAATGGGCACAAAGCTTGGTGGGCTGAGGAGGATGGTGGCGGACAGAGGTGCCTGGAGGAAAATGATCCATGGGGTCGCAAAGGGTCGGAATCGGCTGTGCGACTGAACAACAACAGAGTGGCTTGTCTTTTCCTCAAGCAGGTCAGGCTTAGCAAGGAAGTGATGGCATCCAAATGAATTAGTTTCTGCAGGGAATATTATCTAGGGGAGCAAATAGGTTTTCTTGCAGAAAACAATTTGGGATCCTTGCAATAGCCTTGAGTTAGGGACACTGTATACAAATGACTTACCGTAACTATGATGTTTTTCACAGAACTCAGAAGTGTTGCTTAAAAAGGAAACTTGAAGCTGTGTGATATTTGCATTTCCCAGTATATTCCAACATTAGTCTGTTGTTTTGTGGAAGGATGGGACTGCGGAGGCTTAGTGGTTATGACGCTGAACTTGATGACTGGAAGGTTGGCAGGTCAGCAGTTCGACACCCGAATGCTGCACGATGGAGTGAGCTCCCATCATCTGCCCCAGCTCCTGCCAACCTCGCAGTCTGAAAGCAAGAAATTGCATAAATAGGGACCACTTCAGTGGGAAGGTAAACAGCATTCCGTGCACTCTGGTGTTTAGTCATGCCTGCCACATGTCCACAGAATCATCTGCAGGCACAGTGCTGGATCTTTGGCTATAAACAGAAATGAGCACTGGACCCTAGAGTCAGATACAACTGGTTTTCGAGCAAGGGTGACCTTTACCTTTGTGGAAGGACACCTGTGTTGTGTGTACTCTAAATATTCCAGAGACTAAATCTTCCACTTTGCAAAAGTTGGAACATTTTCTTTGAGTTTATTTTACCCCACCCAGGATTTCAGGGTTGGGCTTGCAATTTCCCCAAGGACTTCTGATTTATCTCTCTGTGCCCTTTTGAATGGAAGACTGCTGCCTTATATTAAACCTGCTGCTCTAAGGAGTTCCCCGCCAATCCTGAACAGAGATGTTGAGAAATGACTCTGAGAAATGCTGTGTGCAAAGCAAAAGTTTTGCCAGGGAGTTCCTGCCAGCCTTCCTCAGAGCAAACCAATATATTAAACTCCTTTTACCACATTGGCCAAGATCATCCATACTATGGTATTGCTAATTGCTTGGTTATATTATGTGCATTGGTGTGCATATAATGTCCATCAAGTTATATATTTTTGAGGCATTAAAATACAGCAGAACTGTCTGGCCAGGTCATCCTGCTATGGTAATAGAGTAGCCCCTACTACCAATGACTCAATGCTGATCATCGGGCAGTGGTTAACTAAGCTGACCACCCTGAAGAATAATGGTGTTGGGTGGTGAAGTCCACAGGGAAGGGTGATGGTCCCCAGGTGGATTAAACCCCACTTGAATTCATCTTCATGGAGGGCAGCAGCTTCATCCATTCTGGCCTGGGGATGATGATGAGGACTCACTGCTGGCTCAGTCTTAAACTGTACCAGCAAAACAGGGATTAGGAACCTCAGGATTGCTTTGTAATGTATTTTCCCTTCCACTCTTGTTTGTAATGCGCTGAAGGGTGCATGCAATGTGTGAGCAGCCTTGATTCATGCTTGGCCAGGGTCAGCCTAGTTAGGGCTAGCCTAGCTAGGCTTTCCCTTGGTAGGGTCTTTGTCCTCCTAAAACTTGGCAGGATCTTACGATCTCCTTGAATTCTCCTGTGTTATGAATTAAGAAAACAGGGCTGATGTGGGAGGAATTTCATGTTCTACACATGGCATGCACCGGATCACAGTGTAGTTTTCCAGCTGCGGCGGAAGGCTTGGACCCGAACTAATGAAGTGGTCTGTGGAGACTGCAAGCCTGGTGCCTTTTGCCCAGTCACCACTGACTGTAGTCAAAAAACCCTGTCCAGCTGTGGAGTTTGGGTTTTGTTGTCCACCTCCTAAAGTCTGATGGCTTGCAAGAGCCCTGGTGCACTGAGAGCCAAAACATTGTGAGTTTGAGCCTAACGGGGATCCAGGTTGGCTCAGCCTCTCCCATCCTTCTGAGGTTAGTAAAAATGAGGACCCAGCATGTTGGGGGACAAAAGTGCTAATTCCATCTAAGTGCTACAGGGGTGGTATGGAAGTGTGATGGCTATTGGTATAGGAAGCCATTCATCTAGGGTTCAGATGGTTTTCTGGCTCAAGTTGAGAAACATCATGTCCCAAGTTCGAGCTTTGCACAGAATTTGGAAAGCCACTTTTGAGAAGGAATTGATTCCCATTGGTGATCACACATCACAGTGCTTGGGGGGAAACCCTCTTCTTGCCCCTTACTCATGACAGTGCTGAAAAAGGAACTCGTTACTTGGCTTATCACTTTCCATTACATGAAGGAAAAGTTTAGACTGATAACGGAAGGTCATTAACTAAGAGAGAGGGAGGGAGCATATACAGTAAGTGGAGTTGCTAATTGCGATTGATGGGGGTGGGGGCGGCAATGCCCCCCTCTGGAAGGACACAAGAAGACCCAGGGCGAAAGTAAACGTTAAAAGTAACGCACCCTCCTCGTTCCCTGTGATGGTGGTAGCGATGGGGTGAAGATGGAAAGCAGCGTCCCCAGGCCCCCTTCCTCTCTCCCCACCCACCCACCCACCCTTCCCTCCTCGCCTGCAACAGCCCCGCTCCCTCGAGGCGCAGCAGGCAGGCGTTCGCCAGGTGAGGCGGATGCCCCGGTTGGACTGCTGCCTGCCTCAACATCCCACAGGCCGGGAGGGGGGGGGGCGGGGAGGGGGGCGGGCCCCGAGGGTGGGAGGTCTACTCTGAGCCACAGTCGCCGGCGGCGAGACTAAGAGGCAGCGCAGCCCGGCCGGAGGTAAGTCGGGGGTCCCGGTGGGTCGGTCGGGAGAGGCTTGGCTGGTGAAACTTGCCCCCCACCGTTTAGGTGTGGGGGTCCCGATCCAGCGAGATCGGATCTGTTGCGGGGATCCTCCCAAGGGTCGAGGGCGCCTCTGCGCGTGTACAGACGGCCCGTCGGTCCTGCTCGGGACGCCTGGAACAGTCCGGTCCGGGAGGTGCAAAGCGCGCAGCGGGGCTCAGCCCGCCCCGTCGAGGGAGCCTTGCACGGTCCCTCTCCGGTGGGAGACCCGGGTTGCCCTGCACGTGGGGACGCGTTCTCGTCCGTGCACGTGAGGACGCGGAGGTCCTGGGGGGGCAGGCAATCCTACACGTGCTCGGCGCAGCTCGCTCGGGGGGAGCCAGAGTAGCCCTCCCGGGAAGGGGGAAAGCCTTGAGAACGGCGGGTCCACCCCGTGTCGTGTCCGTCCATACAGGATGTAATAAAAGGTGAAAAATAGCCATCAGAAAAATGTCTGTAAAGTATCTCAAAATGCCGCTTTGCTTTGAAGTTGTTTTTGAAACGAACGAGACAACCAAGTGGGTCACAGCAGCGAAGTAACTTTGTTCCGATGCGACTTCGTTACACCTCCTCTTCCTGAAACAATGATCATTTACGAACAACAACAACAGGGATCTTTAACTGAACGTCTGAGAGGCTAAAGCCGTGATGGCGAACCTTGGCACTCCAGATGTTCTTGGACTTCAATTCCCAGCAGCCCAAGTCTCTGTGAATCCGCATGAATGGGTTTACTGTGATTCATCCGGCCCACGCTGCCCTCGTCGCTCCCAGAAGCAGAAGTAAAATGCACCTGTACGGAGGAAGGGTTAACCTGGAAGAGCCTTAACCCTCCGGGCACGTTTTACTTCCGCTTCTGGGAGTGACGAGGGCAGCGCGGGCTGGATGAGTCACAGTAAACCCATTCATGTGGATTCACGAGGGCTTCTGGGAATTGAAGTCCAAGAACATCTGGAGTGCCAAGGTTTGCCATCACGGCTCTAGGTTAGGCCTTGTCTAGGAGCTTTCTTTATGGCGATGACCTGGCAATTGCTCCACAGTGCACAACAGGCCAGGATTATTTATTTATTTATTTATTTTTTTTTTGGGGGGGGCGATTTATTTTCAGGAGGGTCAAAACAATTTCAGGATGGGCAACAATGTCACACTCACATATATAATATTGCCATCACGGGGTGGGTAGGGGTGGGTGGGCTGTTAGCTCAGGAGGGTTTTCGCTGCGCCCCCCCCCTCTCCGCCCCTTCTGGTTATAGCCCTGGTGCACAACCTTTGAGGCTGTTGAGAAAAAACTGACAGAGGCTTTGAATTTAATGGCCATACAGTAAAACCCCTACTTATGAAAAAAGTCAATTCCGTAGCCTTTTGCTTAAATTGGTTTTTATGTAACTCGAAGCAAACCCATAGGAAAAAGAATCTTTATGTAACTCGAAGCAAATCCATTGGAAAACATGTAAATCAGGACATGGTTTCAACACAAAATCATTGTGTAAGTCGGATTTTATGTAATTCAAGGCATATGTAAGTCGGGGTTTTACTCTATATTATAGGGATAACCAACTGAAGCCAAACTGCCTAAATACTCAACTCATTTGTGGAAAAAAAAACCCACGAGGCATCCAGAAGTGTGCAGGTGACTTGGAATGGCACCAGGTTTGAATATTCTGTCACCTCCAAATCCCTGAGGGCCACCCTGGATCGAACTCTCACTTTCAAGACCCACTGCCAAAATACCAAACAGAAGGTTTTTGCCAGGAAGAATATTCTGAGGAAAATAACAGGTGTGCCCAACCACACACCTTAAGAGCTTCTGCGCTAGCTTTATGTTACTCTGCAGGAGAGTGTGCAAGCCCAGTGTGGTGCAGATCAAAGCATGCAGGGCAGGTGGATGTGGCCCTAAATGAAACACCGAGATTGGTCACAGGTTGCCTAAAACCAACCCCAATACAAAAGGTGCATGATTTAGTTGGCATCCCTCCATCAAAATTCCTCTGAGAAAGTGCTGCTCAGAAAGAGTGGGTCAAAGCAAGATCCTCTGGAATGCACCTGCTATTTGATCACCAACCACCAAAGCAGAGACTGAAATCAAGGCATAGCTTCCTCACAACGTCTGCCTCTCTGAACAACCAGCCCCCCCCCCCCCCCACAGACCGCCTTAGAACTATGGAAGGTTAGCAAAGTGCTGCCAGATAACTGGGCAGAACCACAGGACTCTCTACCGCCTGGCCAAGAACAACCACGGCCTGTGTGGAAAGCTTTAAATCAGGAGTTCTCAACCTTTTAAAGCCAGGGGCCATGTCACATTCTCTCACTCAGCTTTGGGGGCCGGATGGGCCATTTTGCCCTTCCTCCACCACAAGGCACTTCCTGGTGTGGTGGAGGCGGTGGGTGGCCACATGAAACGGTGCTGTGGCTAGCATCTGGCCCGTGGGCCACAGGTTGAGAATCCCTGCTTTAAATAGACTGTGTGCAGGGGTAGGAAGGTCTAGGGCTAATCTGAGAAAGTGGGGTTTCCCTGCAGACAATAGCTTGTGTGAATGCAGAGAAGTACAAACTATCTCCCATATCAGCACGTACGGGCGATCCAGAATTTTTTTTACTGGAAAAAGGGCGGGCAGAACATTGCGGCAGCTCTTAAGCTTTATATGGCAAAACCTGTCAATATGGGGCTCCACTTTACATGAGTACAGCATTAACATCGCCAGCTTAGAGAAGATCCAATCAAAATTCTTGAGATCTATACTCCAGATACCACCTAGTATCTCTGATGCTGCAACCAGGCTGGAAACTGGAACGGATACTGTCCAGACTATGTTATGGAGATGTTTGTCGATGTTATTTTCCCCAAACGGTCTGCTGAAATTAATGATGTTTGATACCTCAGCAGCTCCGTGGATATCTATTCTCGAAGAAAAACTGGCTTCGTACAGCTTATCAACTCAGTTACTTCTTTCTCTTGGCTCTGCTTGAGCAAAAGAGATAATAAAACAAAGGATATTGGACATACATCGGCAACATGATTTAAACGAAATAAATAGTCTGCTCTTTGAAATGTACCCACCTAATAATATGAGGCTTTATCTTACTTATCCAGTTTGAGTAATCCAGAGCATAGGAGAGCATACACGCTCTTGCGTTTTAACATGTTACCATCGGTATTTAGAGAGGGAGTGTTTAAGAAAGTTCCTGTTCTGGAGCGCTTATGTATCTGTCAGGCCGTGGCAGTGGAGACATCTGAACATGTACTTATAGAAAGCCAGTTTTATGATAACCTTAGACGTGACCTTATTGCTGCCTTCCCTCACATCGAGCTGAATAATCATATGTTTAGAACTATGCTCTCAGATAGAATCACTGATCTGACCGCCGCTGTTGCCAGGTTTGCTTGGGAGGCAACCAGGGTACGGAGCATTAAAGAGAACCATCTACAACGGGGACAGGTTAAACACCAGACATAATGATTTTTACTTTGCATTTGTAGTCCTGTTTGATACCCTACTGATGTATACTGCATCTATTATTTGTATAAAGATACTTTTATTCTCATGTTTATAACTATAACTTTTAAACTTCTAAACTTTTGAATTCAGGTCAGATTTTAGAGATATCAGCTGATCTATCCGTATAAAGCATGCCATTACCTAGCCTAAATGTAGCACCAATTTTAAGAACTGATTTTATTCTATTTCATTCTAGCACTAATTGGCTGACCCAGCACAGATTGCTTAGGACCGTGGTGACTGGGAGATTTTGGGAGCTGAAGTCCCAAGAATTATCATTTCCAAGCCTTAGAACCAATTAGAACCTGATATAAAGTACTAGCATATTTTGCCCGGCGGTGCTGGGCTCTTTAAAATGGTTTTGGAAGGTTTTTGTTTTATGTTTATGCAAATGAGGTTAGTTTTTAATTGTGGTTTTTTAAATTTTATTTTTACGCATGGGCTTTTATAAACTGTGATGTTTTATTTTTTGCATTTGGTTTTTGGTTTTTAAAAAGAGGAAAGGATGATATAATTTTTATAATTATTGTATTTAACCAAATAATGTGTTATTATGTGAATTTTTTTTAAATAGTTGTACCTTGGATAATAATTTTTAAAATGTGTAAGAATATGTTTTTTTAAAATCAATGTTTCTATACTGTGTTTAGATGTTTTGTTTTGCTTTTTGAGTGAAAACTTATTTTTTTAAATTATTTGTGATTAGTGTGAATATTTTTGAATGTTTTGATAACTTATTTCAGTAATTTGGGAATTATTTTTATTATTTTGAATATGTTTGAATGTTTTTTCTCTTGTGGCCTCTGGGTGGGGCTGGTGAGCTTTTCTTGTATTCTACTATTTTTCTCTACTGTCCTCTGGGTTTCGCTTCCTCTTCCGGTAAGTAGTCTCTTTCTTTCCTCAGTTTAGTTCCGGTCGTCATGGAGTGAGGATGTCTCCTGGTAAGGTCTCTGGTTTTATTTTTTTTTATTTTTTTTTGGGGGGGGGTTGTTTTGGTTTTTTTTTGGGGTGTGTGTGTGTTTTTTATTGTTTGTTTTTGGATGTTTTTGTGTTTTCTTTTTCTGTCTTTTATTTTTGGTTTTGATTATTTTTGACTGTTTTTGGATTGTGTTTTTGGATGTTTTTGTGTTTACTTTTTGTGTTTTTATTTTGGTTTTGATTATTTTTGACTGTTTTTGGATGGTGTTGTTTTGTGTTGGGGGTGGGGGTATTTCCGTGGTCCGGTCTCGGGGGCTGGACCGCAAAATACCCTAGCCGCTTGATGCGGCATGGGGGGAGGCATTTCTGTGGGCCGGCCTGGGTGGCCGGACCACGGAAATTGCATCACCGCTTCATGCGGCGTTGGGATGGGGTTTTTTCTGTGGGCCAGCCTCGGTGGCCGGACCACGGGAATCCCATCGCCACTTGATGTGGCGTTGGGGGGGAGGTATTTCCGTGGGCCAGCCTGGGTGGCTGGACCACGGAAATTGTATCGCTGCTTATATGCGGCATTGGGGTGGGGGTATTTCCGTGGGCCGGCCTGGGTGGCTGGACCATGGGAATTCCCCTTGCCGCTTGATGCAGCATTGGGGTGGGGGTATTTCTGTGGGCCGGCCTAGGTGGCCGGACTATGGGAATTCCCCTCGCCGCTTGATGCGGCGTTGGGGTGGGGGTATTTCCGTGGGCCGGTCTGGGTGGCCGGACCACGGGAATCCCATTGCCACTGTATGCGGTGGTGGGTGGTGGGGGTTTTGCGGCCTGCCTTTTTTATTTTTATTTTTCCCGCGCCGGCTGCCTCAGCGTTCTGCGCGCTCATGGCATGCAGGACGCTGGGGCTTGTAGTTTGGCATGTGCGTTTTTGGCTTGTGCAGCGTTTTTTTCCTGCGGGTTTGATTTTGATTGGCTGCGGCGCGTTTCCGAACGTTCCTTTTGCTCGTGCCGTGCCGCACCAGAGCCAATCAGAGCAAAACGTTCGGAAACGCGCAAGGAATGTTGAGAATTGAAGTTCCCATTTTTTGTTTGCGTCCGGGGGGGCTCCTGCCCCACTGGCGCAAATTTCAACCCGACAGTTACCTGTGAACCGGGTTCGGGCGAGTGAATGGAGGCCCATTACGGGCTAGTAGGGCCTGGCTAAACATCCTTTGTCACATTCCAACAGTTAACACACCATTTTATAGGTATAGATGGAGAGGCAAAGGATGCTGTCCAGGTATCTCACTGATGCTGGGCAAATGTTGAAATGCAGGCACCCATCGGGATATGCTGACGACGGCCATTGCAATTGCGCTGCTCCAAAGGAGAATGCCAAAAGGCAGGCAGGCAGCAGGATCGATCCCTATCAATGCTAAGTCAATTCCCCAAAGCACTGATCGGCCAATGTACTGACTTTGGCTTCTGGGAATTGTAGTCCACCAGTGTTCCTTCATTGTTGGTTCAAGACCAAGTTGCCCACGCCTAACCTGGAGCAGGGGTTGGAGAGGGCTATTTTTAAGGCATCTGGGCACCCTTGTGGGTTTTGCAGGAGCGTGGTGGAAAGAAAGACAAGAAAGGAAAGGCCAGCTCTCTCCAGGGACAGCGTTCACATTCCAGGTGTAGCCAAACCGGAGAAGGTTGTTTACACAGATCAGGAGAAGAACACCGTGCAAGCAGACCTTGAAATGTGCAGCCAATTGCCGTAGGTAAACAGTCAAGATAAGGGAGTGCAGGACTGAAAAAACTGCGATTGATGTGGCTCTCAGAGTCTAGAAATGAGAACAGGGCTGACCCGAAACGTCATAACCTGCCAGATTTGAGAAGCATATTGTAGTGGGAACCAGAGGACGGGAGTTCAATTCCCCACTGTGCCTCCTTGAAAAGAGATGGATTTGAGGGTCCACAGGGCCCCTTCTACAGTAGCTCAGCAGTTGGATGATGATGATGATTCAAACATACAAAACAGCAATCAGTATCAGCCCAGCCAATCAGAGTTGGTCTGACACCTTTTGCCCCCACACCTGTTTGCTCAGAGATCCCCCAAAACATACCTGCCCAGGTCATAGCCTCTCTGTTGTGCCATCGAAGTACTGCTTGTGCTCTCAAAGGACTGCCCTTTCTCTCCTTGCTGACCCGTATTTCTGGAAATTCTTCTTCTTTTTCCATGTCTCGGCCAGATGTGAAACTGCCAAAATGCAGCTACCTTTGGGTGAGTCCATCCTGCAGTTCCTTTGGCCTGACCTAGTGTGAGAAAGATTTGATGGCAACACAAGGTGACCGTTACCAGGGCACGCCCGGTTGTGGTTTAAAAATAACACACTCTTTGAGGAGGCTTTTTCTGCACAACCATACCATGAAGTCTGTCCTGAGAATATAATGCAGTGGCCCTCATTCATTCATTCATTCATTCATTCATTCATTCATTCATTCATTCATTCATTCATTCATTCATTCATTCAATTTGTATAGCCGCCCCAATCAACATTTGACTCTGGGCAGTGTAGATAAAATCCCCAATGTTTAAACTATAGAAACCCTTAAAATTCCTAAAAACACTGAAAAACTACCTCCCACCTGCACCAATTAAAAATCTAGTTAAAAACTTTTAAAAACATGAGTGATCCTCCTCTAAATGAGCCGGGGTGGTGGTGGTGCTGGTTGCTCCCTCTCCACCTCCCCACACCTGTCCTGCCAGCCAGGTTTTCAGCTCTTTCCTGAAGGGCAGCAGCTCCGTCTGGAGACGCAGTTCAACTGGCAGGAGGTTCCATAGGGCCGTACTGGATATCGAAAAGGCTCCACTTCTAGTGGCTCGCCTCTCTAGCAGTTGGTACTTTTAAAGAGCCCCTCCGGTCCGCTCTAGTGGGACGGACAGATATCCTTGGGGTGATGCGGTCTCTTAAGTATCCTGGCCCACTACCATGTAGGGCTTTAAAGGTCATCACCAGCACCTTGAATTGCACCCGGAAGCACACTGGCAACCAATGCAGCTCCCGTAGCATAACGCCCACACCCCATCACTACACGGGCAGTTGCATTTTGAACCAGCTGTAGCATCCGAATGGTCATCAAAGGCAGCCCCATGTAGAGCGCATTACAATAAATACAGTCTGGAGGTGACCAGAGCGTGTGTGACCATAAGCAAGGAGTCCCGGTATAGGAGCGGGCATAACTGGCGTATGACACGAAGTTGTGCAAAAGCCCTCCTAGCCATGACTGCCACCTGCTCATTGAGCAGGAGTCACGAGTCCAGGAGGACCCCCAAATTACACACTGGGTCTGTTTGGGGCAAAATAGCCCCATCCAGAACCAAAGATGGTAGCTCATGAGATAACGCAGGGCCCCTGACCCACAGCCACTCAGTCTTGCCAGAATTCAGTTGTAGCCCATTGTCCCCCATCCAGACCTTAACAGCCTCCAGACAACTGGATAGGACTTCAACTGCATCGCTTGGATCACCGCAGGCCGAGATGTAAAGCTGAGTATCATCTGCATATTGATGATACCTCACCCCATGGAAACGGATGAGTTCACCCAGAGGCTTCATGTAGATATTAAATAGGAGAGGCGAGAGCACCGAGCCCTGAGGCACCCCATACTGGAGAGCCCTAGGGCTGGACATCCCATCCTCCAACCACACTGACTGGGTCCGACCCTTCAGAAATGAGGCAAACCAGGACCACACAGTGCCCTGGATCCCCAATCCTCACAGCTGTCCCAGAAGGATACCGTGGTTGACGGTATCGAAGGCCACTGAGAGGTCCAGAAGAGCAAGGACAGAAGGATGACCAGAGATCATCCAACAGCGCAACCAGTGCAGTCTCGGTACCATATCTGGGCCTGAATCCTGACTGAAAAGGGTCCAGATAATCCGCTTCATCCAGGACCTCCTGCAACTGCTGTGCCACTGCCTTCTCCAAAACCTTCCCCAAAAATGGAAGATTGGATATATGCTGATAGTTGGTGAGTATTGTGGGTCAAGCGATGACTTTTTCAGGAGGGGGTGGCACCAAGGCATGTTTCAATTCTGCTGGGAAGACCACCTCCCGCAAAGAAGAGTTCACAATCGCTCTCACCCAACCGCCTGTCACCACCCTGGTAGCTTTAACTAACCAGGCGGGGCATGGATCTAGTGCTCAAGCAGTGGCACGAACAGATCCCAGGAGCCTGCCCACTTCCTCAGGGACAACTGGATCGAACCGATCCCAAATAACATGGCTAGACTGCGATCCACTCAACCCCAGCCCTATATTTTCCATGCTAGGATTAAACTTCAAGCGAATCTCCATCAGATAATCAGCAAAAACCTCAGCAGACCCCTGCCAACCATGGCCCGGCCCCCTTCTACCGAGGAGGGACCTAGTCACCCGGAACAGGGTCGCTGGGCGATTATCCGCAGAGGCAATAAGGGCAGTGAAGTATTGACCTTTCACCACTTCCATCGCCACAAGATAGGCTCTAATCGCGGCTGTAACAAGTGTTCGAGGTCTTCACCCAGGTCTTCACCCAGCAGCACTCTCAGCGTCCCTTTGCCTGGTGTCACCTCCTCCAGGTATTCTTCAACTTCAATTCCCAGAAGCCCAAGTCTCTGTGAATCCACATGAATGAGTTTACTGCACGTTCCAGGTTCGCCATCATGGATCTACTCTATTACCATTTACAGGATAACCTGGCCAGACTTGGAATGAGCCCTTCCAAAACACCTGCTCGACACCACATCGACTACTACTTTTAAACGCTTTCTCAAAACCCACTTTTCACACGAAGGGGTGTGTGACCACAATAAAAACTATCCTTGTCCTGGTCAACACATTCTCTCTTATTTCCCTTCCCTTCTGCTGAGTTGTCCCTGGTGATGGTTTCTAGATTTCAAGTCCCTTGGGGCAGACAGCTCTTCTCCTTCTTGCAAAGAGCCACGCACATCAAAACCACGTCCACACAGACATGCTGTTGTATTGTTGAGGTTCTGCATCTATGGTCTACCTGCACCATGCCTCTATCCTTGTGTAGCTGTTGGACTACAATTTCCATTAGGCCTAGCTGTTGGCCGTCCTAGGCTAGCCGATCAGTGCCAGTCAATCTAAGCTGCTCTTTGGAAGTGGCCGATGGGTATCTTTCTGTCTTTGAATTGTTAAATATTAATAATTGTGTTCACTGTAGAGATGGTCCTCCTGGCATTAAAGCCTGTGGCTGCAGCCCCCTAACGTAGTGGCCTTATAGGGTCATGGATATGCACTTCCTAATGCAGTTTTGGGAATGCACACTACACTCATGTTCCTATTGCAGTGATGGTGAACCTTGGCACTCCAGCTGTTATTGAACTACAATTCCCAGAAGCCTCGACTAGCAAGCATGCTGACTTGGGCTTCTGGTAACTGAAGTCCAAAAACAGCTGGAGTGCCAAGGTTCACCACCATGGGTCTATTGCATCTGGAGGTGCCCTGGTGGGTGCCAGGCTAGCCTAGAGAAGAAGACAAAAATGGTGATTGGAAGGTTTGAAAGAGGAGCCAAGCCAAATGCTTGGAAGGAAGGAAGAGAGGAAGGTTGGCTTAGCTCAGTGGCAAATTTGACAGGAAGCAATTCTCATGAGGCCAGGAGTTCCACAGTCTGGGTGCTACCAAAAGCTTCTCTCTTTATTCCTTTCTACCAGCCAGAGCTGGTGGAGGAAGCATGCGGTGGAGTTTCTCTAGCTGACAGCAGAAGAGGAAGCAGGATCCAAGGGGAGAGAGGGCCAGAAGGGAGGGAGGTATATGCATTTAATGAAATAAGGTCAAAAACTAGCCATATCCAACTTCAAGGTGCAATGCTCATCTATGTGTACAGCCAAAGAGCCAGCGCTGTCTGCATCTCCAGGCATTTCCACGGTTATGTGGAGGCATGACTAAATGCCAGAGCACACGGAATGCTGTTACCTTCCCTGTCAAACCAGTGCCTATTTATCTACTTGCAATTTCTTGCTTTCGAACGGCTCGGTCAGCAGGAGCTGGGACAGACAACAGGAGCTCACTCCATCATGCAGTACTCAGGTCTTGAACTGCTAATCTGCTGACCTTCCAGTAATCAAGCCACTACGGTCCCTGTAAGTGTAATAGCCCCTAAATTAACTACTGTATTGAGGGTTTTCTCATAGTTAAGTCTACGGTTCTCCTGGGAAGGAAACTGTGAGAAATGGAATGTAATGTAATCCCAAGCAAAGCCATGCTCCCTGAAATGAGTCTATGGTTCTCATGATCTTAGCTAATGATTGTTTGCCAGCCTTACCCCCAAAGCAATGAAATCTATCTAATTGTGTTTGCAAAGCCCTTGAAAACCTCTAAGTAAGCAGAGGCACAGAGCCAGAGTAGCTATGGTATGGAATTGTGTTCTCTAGCAAACAAGAGTGTCAGTTAGCATTATTATTATCTTTTTTTGCTACTCATTAAAAATTGTTTTTGAGTGCTGTGTTATTTTTAAAAGCAGGAAATGTCTGGTCCTCTTTGCACAGTGCACATTGTCTTCAGACATGATCCTTGTGCATTAGAAACCACTAAGAGCAACCATGCAAGCCAGCTAAGTCCTTCCTTCTGGGACTCTGCACCTTAGCCAGGGCTGAACAAGCTGGCTTTTCTCCCACAAAGCGCAGTGCAGAATCGAACTTCCAGCCTCTGGTTCTACAACCAGGGAGCCAGATCAAATCCCCATGGATTGTGCAGATGTTAAAAGGACAATTTTTTGTTGTTCAGTCGCACAGTCGATTCCGACCCTTTGCGACCCCATGGACCATTGTCCTCCAGGCACCCCTGTTGTCCTCCACCATCCTCCTCAACCCACCAAGCTCTGTGCCCATTGTGTCCACAATACCATCTATCCATCTCATCTTTGGACGCCCCCTTCTTCTCTTGCCTTCCACCTTTCCCAGCATCAAGGCCTTCTCAAGTGAGTCCTCCCTTCTCATTTGATGTCCAAAGCGCTTTAGCTTCATCTTCACTATTCGTCCCTCCAATGAACAGTCAGGGTTGATTTCTTCCAGTATTGACCCATTTGTTCTCTTTGCTGTCCAAGGGACTCTCAGGACTCTCCTCCAACACCACATCTCAAAGGCATCTATTTTTCTGCGCTCAGCCTTTCTAATCGTCTAGCTCTCACAGCCATACATTACCACTGGGAATACCATTGCTTTGACTATGCGAATTTTTCTTTTCAAGGTGATGTCTCTGCTTTTTCACTATGTTCCCCAGGTTTCTCATCAGTCGTCTTTTTATTTCATGACTACAGTCGCCATCTGCAGTGATCTTAGATCCCAGGAAAGTAAAATCTGTCACTGCTTCTACTTCTTCCCCATCTATTTTCCAGGAACTGATCGGACCTGTGGCCATTATCTTGGTTTTCTTGGTTTTCAAGCCAGCTTTTGGACTCTCCTTCAATCCAATCAAGAGGTTCTTTAGGTTTTCCTCCCTTTTTGTCATTAGGGAGGTATCGTCTGCATATCTCAAATTGTTGATATTGCACAACCCATGGCTCCAGAAAAACGGGACCTGCGCACATCGCTTGTGCGCAGGTCGCTTTCCACGCATGCGCGGAAGCGCTATGCTGCTTGTGCAGCTCCTATGCAAGCGGCGTAGCGCTTCCACGCATGCGTGGAAGGGGTTATACCCTTCCATGCATGTGCAGAAAGCACTACACCGCTTGCGTAGGAGCTGCGCAAGCGGCGTAGCGCTTCCGCACATGCGCAGAAAGCGTTTTCCCCGCTGCCAAATTACGGGGTTTTGGCAGCGGGGGGCGGGTTATAACGTCAAACGTCATCAAATTACCGGATGTTCCCGGCCAAATCAGGATGGTTGACAGGTATGTCCTGGCTACAGGTGATTTCCTGGTGGTCACATAGCATGCGGGCAAGTGTGATGCAGCCCAGTCTCAAACTGAGCCCAAGAGGGACCTCTTTGGTCTAGATGTAGAGCTTGGATCGAAAGCCCACTCTAAAAGGGGTTGTGATTGCTTAGTAGTTAAGACTCTGAGCTTGACAACTGAAAAGTCCCCGGGTCAACCTAGCAGTTCGAAAACAAGAAATTGCAAGTAGATAAATAGGTACCACTTCGGTGGGAAGGTAACCGCATTCTGTATGCTCCAGTATCTAGTCATGCCTGCCACATGTCCACAGAAATGTCTGCAGACAGACAGTGATGGCTCTTTGGCTGTAAAAGGAGATGAATGCCGAACACTAGAGTTGGACAACCTTTACCTTTATCTTTAAGATGCTGAACTCGCTGACTGGAAGGTCAGAGTTCGATTCCCAGGTAACGCATGATGGAGTGAGCTCCTACCTGTGTACCAGCTCCTGCCAACCTAGCAGTTCGAAAGCAAGAAATTGCAAGTAGATAAATAGGGACTACTTCGGTGGGAAGGTAAACAGTGTTCCATGCACGCTGGTGTTGAGGCATGCCTGCCACATGTCCACGGAAATGTCTGCAAATGCAGGCAACACTGGCTCTCTGGCTATAAACAGAGATGAGCACTGAACCCTAGAGTTGGATACGAATGGCTTTCAAGCAAGGGCAACATTTACTCCTGTTAAAGTGCCTCTTTTTGGTGCAACCAAGTGGAGGCCTTTGCAATCTGTCTGATCCTGCATTGCTGCCCTTCCAAGTTTCAGCCATCTTCTGATTTCTTGGCTGCAAATCATCTCTACTCAGGAGTAAATCACATAAGCTTCAGTGGCGTTTTCCCCTATTATGACCTCTACTTGGAAGCAGGATTTATGAGTGTACAAACAAAACAATACACTCAAGAATTTGGAAACATTATTGAATTGCGCATGAAATGTTGGTTCAGGTCTACAAAGGGCAGCTACTTAGGTTGACAGATAGGTAGCAGTTTTGTGGCAAATGAGGTCTAGCTCAGTTTATGGCCTCAGTGATGGTGAACCTTGACACTCCAGATGTTTGTGGACATCAATTCCCAGAAACCCAAGCATCGTGTGAATCCACACGAATGGGTTTACTGCGATTCATCCACCCGCACTGCCCTCGTCACTCCCGGAAGCGGAAGTAAAACACGCGCTTACGGTTAAGGCTCTTACGGGTTAACCCTTCCTCCGTACGGGTGCATTTTACTTCTGCTTCCGGGAGCGACGAGGGCAGTGCTGGCCGGATGAATCGCAGTAAACCCATTCGTGTGGATTCACAGGGCGCTTTGGCTTCTGGGAATTGACATCCAAGAACATCTGGAGTGCCAAGTTTCACCATCACGGGTCTAGAACAACTTTTTATGGCCCAAGGAAATATAAACGAGCCCTGGAAATCTATCATGAATAAATCTATTTCATCAGCCTATCAAATGTAGTCAAACAGAGGCTAAATATTTCTCAAGCACTGATTTTACGAACAATCTGCTGAGGTTCACACTGAATGTCAATGCTACACACTTACATGGGAGTAATTTCTAGAGAAGTGCCAGGTCCCTCAGTGGTTTAGGCATCTGGCTCCAGAGCCAGAGGTTGGGAGTTCAATCCCCCCCCCCCCCTGCGCTTCTTTGCCATGGGCTGGACTCGATCCTGTAGGGTTCTGTGCACTTCTAAGATGTGGTGGTGATGTTGATGATACTTACTCCCAAGTGGAGACATACAAGAAAGCATTGCAAAAATGATGGGTTAAAATGTGTTGTATCTGGCAAAGGACTTGAATGCTCTTACTTAGCCTGTTGTAACCAGTATAATCCTGACAATCACCTTAATTATAATGTCTATGGGAGTCACCGGGAAGTCAGGTTGTCAGTGGGAAATCATAAGGATTTTCGGAGGCTCGCCCTCCTTTTCATCTCCGTTAGAGCCAGCGGAGGTTGTCTCAGTCAGTGCCAATAAGGTAATTCTGACTTTCCCTGTAGTGGGATCTACGTACACCGCCCAGAGTGGGAGATTTCCCAAATGGGTGAGATAAAAATGTAAGAAATAAATAAAATAAACTTTGAAGAGTAGAAAACAAAGGCTTAAGAAGATGAGAATTGCAGTGGAGAGTGAAGCCTCGAGATGCTCCAGTGCATTCGGATGCCACTAGACTAGCTCATAGACATACTGGGAGGAAAAGTCTTCCCATAAGTATTTGTAGGCTTGCTTGATCTGAAATTGGGACTGTGGTGGCTTAGTGGTTAAGACACTGAACTTAACCACTGAACCTGATGACTAGAAGGTCGGCAGGTCAGCGCTGGCTTTTTGGCTCTAAACAGAGATGAGCACTGAACCCTAGAGTTGGATACGACTGCTTTCAACCAAGGGTGACCTCTGCCTTGACCTGAACTTGCTTCTCTTTTTAATTTCCCAGCATCATCATCTGCATCTGAGGCATTGACCATGGTGATGGGAAACCAGACGGAGACCTGGCTCCAGAAGCTGGACTCCATGCTGAAGGCCTTCAACCAGACCCTTCACCGCAAGGATTTTTGCCCCCCTGGTGCAAAAGACGACGTGGAGGATGCAAAAGAGACGGATGCCTACATGTACATCCTGTTTGTCATGGTCTTGTTTGCTGTGACTGTTGCGAGTTTGATCCTTGGGTACACCAGGTCCCGTACAGGGGTGGACAAGCAGAGTGACCCGTATCATGTTTACATCAAAAACCGGATATCTATGATCTGAGGAGACAAAAGAGGACGAGGGAGAGAATTCTTGATGGCTTTCCTTGGTGTGAAATTCCTCTTAGAGTCTTATTTTCCAGAATCAGGGTACGCCGATCCCGCGCCTTAATAGCTGGAATGACTTTCTAAGATATGAAAGTACAAAACTTTGGGTGTGGGAGCAGCCTTAGTTTAAGAAGAGTTGTGTTTTAAAATCAATAGTTGCACTGATCCTCTATCTTGTACTGTACATTGTACAGATTTTTTTTTTTATGCAAAGGAGCAATTCCAGATTTGAGCAATTAAGGTGGTAAATCCAATAGAAGTTCATTTGCACTACTTTGCTTCATTTCTCTGGGGTCTGAGTGTGTACACAGAAATATACATAGGAATTGACCACCACCACCCCATGCACACACATCCTTTTTTATTACTTGGCAATAAATTGTGGCCCGATCTGACTGTGATCTATTTTATTCAGTTGCCTCCCAAATAGCCGTATCTTAAGATGGTCCCCTTGATGTCTCATTTCCACTTTCAACCAACCCAGGCACAAATCAATCAAAATCCACTGAGCCGCTGTTTTGGAAAACATGTTCTGCTTCCCAGTGAAGCCAAATTTGTGCGGGTTTTTTTTTTAGTCTCCTGATTTGAATAATACGAAGCCATTTGAGTCAAGTATCTTGATCTGTTCGCAGTAGAAGCAATTCTGGCCATGCTAGATACCTAGACACAGACTAGGACTCTGGAGACCCAGGTTCAAATCCTCATTTTGCCATGAAAACACATTGAATGTCATCGTTGTTATCTGCTACTTGTATCCGAGTATTCATTTTCCCTGAAAATAATTTCCACAGTTGATGGATGCGTCTCAGGAAAAATGCTGTTGGCGTGAATTTGTTTAAAGTGGATCCCTGCTTGCCATGAAGTGACCCACACACTGTGATCACGGAGCCACCTCCTGTAGCATGTATGAAATGAGACATGCAGGATTTGACACCGGGACTGCAATGGACTGCCACCGCCTTGAGGATATTAACAAGGTGCGCCTTCACAGCCAGTCCATCTGGCATGGCCTCTTCCGCCTCCATGACCTTTGGGAATCAGAATGGTGAAGTGGTTCCTCTGCTCATTTTGCCATTGGGCCCACTATGATGGTTTTCAGGGGCATTTCTTCCACTGAGGGGGCCAACACCCCACCCAAAGGTACTCATCCACCCATAGCTGTTGGCCCCTTTAGGGAGTCAGGTTATTTACCACCGCCCAACACTCCATTACTGTAGCGGGATGTCTGGCCAGACATGTACATTGAATGTAAAACCACTTCTTAAATATCTCACTTATGGTACTTTGAAAGCCCTATTAGGGTCACTATAAATTGGTTCCGACCATACCTGTCAAGTATCCCATATTGGCCGGGATTTCCCGTTTTTCAGTGCTCATTCCTCCCCTTTTCCGCCGCCATCCCATATTTGAATGGCAGGGAAAGGGGTTACTGCACATGCGTGCCCATGGTGCGCATGCACAAATGGGTTACTGCTCACACATGCGCAGTAATTTCCCATATTTTGCAGAGCCGTGCTTGATGGGTATGGCTCTGACTTGATGGCACATAATAACAACAGCATATAACTGTTGTGGTGTAGTGGATAGACTATTGGACTGCGGCTCAAGAGACCTGGGTTCAAATTTCTACTCATTCATGGACACTCACTCAGGGGGTGGCCATGGTAAACCATTCCTTGAAAGCCCTGCATTCCTCAAAAGCTGACTAAGGTTGCTGTAAAGGGCAAGTGACTTCATAAAACACAAGAATGCCTGCTAGCTCCCCAAAAATGATCCCATTGATTGAAAGCCCCTCTCACATCTCGTCATTACCGTCCTGGGGTGGATATCAGAGGAGGAAGGTATAGCACAGTTATGGTGAACCTTGGCACACCAGGTGTTCTTGGACTTCAATACCCAGAAGCCCAAGTCTCTGTGAATCCACACAAATAAGTTTACATAAGAGAACATAAGAAGAGCCTTGCTGGAAGAGGCCACTGGAGCCCATGATCCAGTCCAGCCTTCTGTCTCACACAGTGGCTCACCATTTCCTTCAGGGTATTATCCCCAAGGAGATGCCTTCACCTGCTTAGGATTCCCTGGAAATGGCATTGGGAGATATCCTGCCTATCTCTCCAACCCGGAGGTTGTCTTTAGGTATAAATATAATTATAGCCATGGACACCCTTGTCCTCCATCCATGAACTTGTCTAATCCTTCCTTGAAGCTGTCAAGACTGACAGTTGTCACCACTTCTTCTGGCAGGGAGTTCCATAGACCAGTGATCCTCTGGCTGAAAAAGTACTTTCTCTTATTTGTTTGAGAACTAGTTGTTTACTGAGTATACAACGCAACTATTGATTCACAGAGACTTGGGCTTCTGGGGATTGAAGTCCAAGAACACCTGGAGTTCCAAGGTTCACCATCATAGGTATAGCAAGACCAGGGCGTCATCAAAAGAACATCTCGAACTTTTCCACCCCACCCTAAGCAATATAACCCTAACCACCCCCTTGCAGGGATTGATGATATAAGGCAGGGATTCTCAACCTGCGGGCCACGGCACCATTTCATGTGGCCCCCCACCGCCTCCACAACACCAGGAAGTGCCATGTGGTGGAGGAAGGGCAAAATGGGCATCTGGCCCCCGAAGCTGTCTGAGGGAATGTGACCCGGCCCCTGGCTTTAAAAGGTTGAGAACTCCTGATATAAGGAATAAACACACGCACATCAAATGCATTACAGGTATTCTCTGTTATACAAGGGAGGACCCGAATTGTTTATAAGGCCAATGAACTTGGTGTTTTGTTGTTTCATTTAAATTGGACCGCCAGGTCAGTTCATGTCTGGTTCAAGGCAAACCACTGGGACTCCTGATTTATGCACCTTGGTAATCCCAATGTATTTCTCCCCGTGTGAGCCCATGAATGCCTCTTTTGTTTGCTTCTAAAACAAACATGATAAACGAAGCGCCTGGAACCTGGTTGTGACAACAGGATATTGATATGCCTAGAAACAGGTAGATGCGTCCTTCCTCACTCAGACCTCAGACGCACAATTGTTGCTTCCTTTGGCAGGGCTGGCTGGCTTTATCACTTCTTCACATGCTTCCTGTAACCCTATATTGCACCTTTTTATGGGGCAATATAATCCAGGCATTGTTCTTGCTTGGCTACAGAAGTAGTGAGTCTTTTCTTTCAGCCACCGGGGAAGAAAGGTATTTGCTTAGCAAGAATCTCTTTGCAAACATTATTTTATTTATTTATTTAATCAATTTATATCCCACCCTCCTGGTGGGAACACCACTCAAGGCCATACCTGTCAACCTTCCCGGACTGGCTCGGATTTCCCGATTTTCGGCGCCGATTTGCGCCATTTCCCGCCCGCAGCTGCCAAAACCCCGGAATTGGCAGGGGGGGGGGAGAGGTACTGCATGTCCCTTCTGCGCAGATCGACTTCTACGCATGCATAGAAGGCTTTTACGCTTGCGTAGAACCCTTCTACGCTTGATTAGAACCCTTCTACGCATGCGTAAAAGGCGATCAGCGCAGAAGGGGATCGTAGAAGCCTTCTACGCATGCGTAGAAGGGTTTTACGCAAGCGTAGAAGGGTTCTACGCAAGCGTAAAAGCCTTCTATGCATGTGTAGAAGGCGATCTGCGCAGAACCGTTCTGCGCAGGTCGCATAGAAGGCGACCTGCACAGAACCGTTCTGCGCAGGTCCTGTATTTTCCGGAGCCGCGGTTGACAGGTATGCTCAAGGCAGCTAACAACATGTAATACAATACAAAAAACAATAACACAAATTAAGACAAAATTGGCTAAAAACACTCAACCCCCGCTAAAAATAATGTTAAAAAACCCAAATACCTAACCTAAACAGTTAAACATTAAAAAAGCTACCCTTCCCTTCCCACCCTCATAATAAAAACAGCAAACAAAATAAAACAAAAAAGCAGTACACAGGATCCCTCAAACAGACTATACGAGCCAGTGGGCTTCAAGCATGCCCCACACCCGCTGGCATAGCCAGGTCTTGAACAATTTCCTGAAAGCTAACAGAGCCGACTGGAGCCGGAGTTCTGGTGGTAGGAGGTTCCACAGGGCTGGGGCAGACACGGAGAAGGCTCTCCTCCTGGCCCCAGTGAGATGGACTTCTTTTGCAGACGGGACCACCACTGAGCCCCTCCTGTCTGCCCTGGTGGGACGGGCTGAAAACCCTGGGGAGATGCGGTCTCTAAGGTACCCCGGACCAATGGTATGAAGGGCTTTAAAAGTCAAAACCAGCACCTTGAATTGCACTCGGAGGCATACTGGAAGCCAGTGCAGCTCCCAGAGCAGTGGCGAGGCATGGGCATAACGCCCGCACCCTATCACCACCCGGACAGCCGCATTCTGGACCAGCTGAAGCCTCCAAATGGTCATCAAGGGCAGCCCCATGTAGAGCACATTACAACAATCCAATCTGGAGGTGACCAGAGGATGAGTGACTGTGAGCAACAAGTCTCGGTCCAGAAGCGTGCGCAAATGGTAAATTACACGAAGCTGTGCAAAGACCCTCCTGGCCACAGCTGCCACCTGCTCTTCGAGCAGCAGAAGGACCCCCAAGTTGCGCACTGGATTTATCTGGGGCAAAGATACCCCAGCAAGGACCAAAGATGGTAGCTCCCGGGTAATCACTGGACCCCGAACCCACAGCCACTCAGTCTTGCCAGGATTCAGCTGAAGCCCGTTGTCCCCCATCCAGACCCGAACAGCCTCCAGACATCTGGTTAGGACTTTGACTGCATCACTTGGGTCACCACGGGCCGAGATGTATAATTGGGTATCATCTGCATACTGATGATACCCCACCCCATGGGAACGAATGATCTCACCCAGCGGTTTCATGTAGATGTTAAACAGTAGAGGCGAGAGTACCGAGCTCTGAGGTACCCCACATGGGAGTGACTTAGGACTGGACAACTCGCCCTTTAAAGACACCGACTGGGACCGGCCCCTCAGTTTTGCCACCTGGTATTTATTTTTGTGTCCCACCTTGTTGCTCTATGAGAAAAAAACCAACAGGTTAAACTCTAGTCCTCTTCTGCTTTATCAGAGAGCAGCCCTGGGAAATTGGCCAAGCTCCTAATGGGCACATTTCTACTGCATTTGGATCTGGCGTTTTAACCATAGCTCTCAAGTATCCCTTATTGGCTGGGAAAACCCCTTATTTAACCCTCTTTCCTGCCGTCATTCCTTATTAATTAGACTGCAATGCCCTATTGCCGCCATTGGAGGGCAGCACAGGATAAGCATAGCTGTCAAGTATCCCTTATTGGCAGGGAAAACCCCTTATTTAACCCTCTTTCCCACCGTCATTCCTTATTAATTAGACTGCAATGCCCTATTGCCGCCATTGGAGGGCAGCACAGGATAAGCATAGCTGTCAAGTATCCCTTATTGGCAGGGAAAACCCCTTATTTAACCCTCTTTCCCGCCGTCATCCCTTATTAATTAGACTGCAATGCCCTATTGCCGCCATTGGAGGGCAGCACAGGATAAGCATAGCTGTCAAGTATCCCTTATTGGAAGGGAAAACCCCTTATTTTACCCTCTTTCCCACCGTCATTCCTTATTAATTAGACTGCAATGCCCTATTGCCGCCATTGGAGGGCAGCACAGGATAAGCATAGCTGTCAAGTATCCCTTATTGGCAGGGAAAACCCCTTATTTAACCCTCTTTCCCGCCGTCATCCCTTATTAATTAGACTGCAATGCCCTATTGCCGCCATTGGAGGGCAGCACAGGATAAGCATAGCTGTCATGTATCCCTTATTGGGCGGGAAAACCTCTTATTTAACCCTCTTTCCCGCCGTCATCCCTTATTAATTAGACTGCAATGGCCTATTGCTGCCATTGGAGGGCAGCACAGGATAAGCATAGCTGTCAAGTATCCTGTATTTGTCAGGAAATTTCCCTTATTTCCAAATCCAAAACTCGACAGGTATAGTTTTAACCAATGCAAAATATTCTGGCACACTCCTGAAAAAAGGAATCTGTGAAAGAGGCATTGCCAGCTTTGCAAAGAAGGAAACACCCCCCTTTTATTTTTTAATTTTATTATGTTTGCACTAAAAATGTTTGAGTAGCATGTCGGATGTTGCTTTGCTAAATTATGAGCTCTCCTAAATAACGCTCATGAAAGATGATCACGTATTTTGGCTCCAGGGATGACTCAGTGTGTTGGCTGGGATCATGGGAGTTGTATTGCAACACACCTGGAGGGCATGACTTTTATGGTAAGTTTGGATTCACAGAGACCATGGAGAAGAATTTGACAGAGTGCAGGGGCAGAAACAGACATTGTAGATAGCCTATAATTATTTAGGGAACATTTCTACAGTGCTACTTGCTTGCACAACCTCTAAAGCACTATGGCCTGTGGTGGGTGTTGTGATCAACAAGCATTAGAGTCAAACAATAGCACTGCATCAAAAATAATAATTGTCTGCTACTTGGTCTAATCCATGTGTCCCATGCTAAATCAAGTGTGCTGAATCTAAATCTGAAGTCTGATTCTGCCTAGGATGTCAGGATCTTAAGTTAATTGTATGTATATATGCGTTTAGCTACATTCTCTCATTCCACAGTTACTATGTAATCTCTACACATAACTAACTTTTTTCTCATAGTTCCATGATAGCTGTATTAACCAATAAGATGGTTTCGCACTAGAGACAAGCCCTTGGTCCATCTCACCTTATAGCATACCTGTCAAGTTTTGGATTTGGAAATAAGGGAAATTTCCTGGCAAATACGGGATACTTGACAGCTATGCTTATCCTGTGCTGCCCTCCAATGGCGGCAATAGGGCATTGCAGTCTAATTAATATGGGAAGACAATGGGAAAGAGGGTAAAATAAGGGGTTTTCCTGGTCAATAAGGGATACTTGACAGCTATGCTTATCTTTTGCTGCCCTCCAATGGTGGCAATAGGGCATTGCAGTTTAATTAATAAGGGATGACAGCGGGAAAGAGGGTAAAATAGGGTTTTCCTGGCCAATAAGGGATACTTGACAGCTATGCCTTATAGACCTATTTCTGATGTCAGCTCACTGACTTGCCTAGACATGCCTGGCCATTGCTGCAACATGCATGCCACCAGGGGACGTGATTCAGCTGAGGCGACAGCAGGCATAGAGGTAGCTGCAACTGCTATAATGTTCCCATGTAAAAATAAAAAATTACTGGCCATTTGAACAGCTATAGCATGCCTATAACTTAAAATCTGTACATGGTAGGCAAATTCTGTGTTCAGATTTGGCATCAGCACACTATATCATGTAAATCACATGTATTATTCCCATCAGCAAAATTGTCGTTGTGCAGTGTAGTTCTTTAATTCCTCCATACACTTATATCTTATTTCCCTCTAATAAATTCAAGGCTGTGTGCACATTACCCCTCTCTCCTGCACTTCATCTTCACATCTTTTTATTTACCATTTATTTATTTAGTAAATCTCTATACCACTCATCTGGTGAAAAGAAAATTTACCACTCTGGACGGTTCGCAGCAATTGATTAAGACAAAAACCCACAAAAACCTCCTAGAGACTTTCTTCAGTTCCAAAGTGGAGACTGCCAGTGCACAGAGTCAGCTAGGCGCATGCTTTACCTCAGGGTGCCCAAACCTTTCGTGCCACAGGCCGGTCACGTGGTTTCTCCCACCAGAAGCGGAAGTAAAATGCGCCTTGCAATCTGTTTTGCAACAGGTTGAGATAGATTTTAAGCTGCCATTTTCTCTGCTCAAACCAGGTTTGCTCTAACTACAGCACATGGGCCGGATCCAGCCCCCAACACCAATTCATCCGGCCCACGCCACCCTCATTGCTCCTGGAAGTGGAAATAATGGGCGTGTTTTACTTCCGCTTCCAAGAGTGATGAGGGCGGCATGGGCCGGATGCAGTGGTAGCCATCAGCAGGTTCACACCAGTTTGCCAGAACCGGTAGCAGAAATTCTGGCTGGCTCCACCAATCCAAGTTTTGAAATAAAGTACAGTAGTCCTAATTTGGGTGCAACGTAGGGCTTTCCCCATGTCCACACCCACCATGCCACACCGATGGTGTGGTAGTAATTTTTTTTGGAGCCCACCACTGGCTGGATGAATTGGTGTCGGGGGCTGGATCCGGCCCACAGGCCGTAGTTTGGACACCCCTGCTTTACCTAATATCAGGCGTATCAACTTGTTAATGTTCATTATAAAGAGAAAAACAAAGCAACATTAAAGTCAGGAAATACAGTGACACTGGTTTATTGTTCTCAACATATTTGTGTATAAACTATAGTATCACTACACATTATATCCTAATATAGGAAATTGCATTTTAGGAGCACTTTAAGTGCCTCTACATCTCCAAGCCAAAAGGACAGACTTTCACTGATAATTTTTTTTGTCTTCCCCTTAATGCGCTTATGCTAAGGTCTGATGGCATCATCTCTTCCTACAATGTCCTGGAATTGGCTCATCCTGGGTGAAATCGAAGAAGCCCTGCAATATCTCCGGTGGCTCCGTTGTGTGGCAGCGCCGAAGAAAGACTGTGGGAAAGAAAGCAGAAGACCTCACAAATCTGAAATGAGACTGAATTCATTTTAGTGTGTGTGTGTGTGTGTGTGTGTGTGTGTGTGTGTGTGTGTGTGTGTGTGTGTGTGTGTGTGTGTGTGTGTGTGTGTGTGTTCTACAACTTCCAAGGGTTCTCCTTTGGCTTAGTGGTGAAGACACAGAGCCTAATGGCCAGGAGTTTGGCTGGTCAGCAGTTTGAGACCCGAGTACTCCACGACGGAATGAGCTCCCATCTCTGCCCCAGCTCCTGCCAACCTAGCAGTTTGAAAGCAAGAAATTGCAAGTAGATAAATAGGGTCCACTTTGGTGGGAAGGTAATAGCATTCTGTGCACTCTGGCCTCTTGTCATGCCTGCCATGTGACCACAGAAACATCTGCAGACACAGACAGCACTGGCCTTTTGGTTGCAAACAGGGATGAGCATCACACCCTAGGGCCGTGATGGCGAACCTTGGCACTCCAGATGTTCTTGGACTTCAATTCCCAGAAGCCCCCGTGAATCCACATGAATGGTTTTACTGCAATTCATCCGGCCCATGCCGCCCTCATTGCTCCTGGAAGCAGAAGTAAAACACGCCCATTCGGAGGAAGGGTTAACCCGGAAGAGCCTTAACCGTACGGGCACATTTTACTTCCGCTTCCGGGAGCGACGAGGGTGCCATGGGCTGGGTGAAACGTAGTAAACCCATTCGTATGGATTCACAGGGTGTTTGGGCTTCTAGGAATTGAAGTCCAAGAACATCTGGAGTGCCAAGGTTCACCATCACAGCCTTAGGGTCAGACTCTCGAGCAAGGAAGACCTACAAGTTACAGAATCCCATTGGCACCAGTCATGCTGGTTTGGGGATTTTGGGGAGCGAAGTCCAAACTTTGGAGACTTGTGTAGTCTTCTGAGACTTGTAGAAATTGGTAACTTTTCTAGTCTGCTAAGCACATGGGAAAGATTTGATTTCCCATAGTAATTAGAAAAAATGGGCATGTCTGCAAAGAGGGTAAAGACATCCCTAACTCAGGATTTTGCAGGATTTTCTCTTCCCAGTGCAAGGAAGGCAAACACAGCTGCCCTATTCAGACATCCTGTAATCCGGAATAATCAGCACAGCTACTGAGAGAAGTAATTCGTTCACACAAGCAGTGGTGGGACTTAAGTAGAGATATTACCAATCATGTGTATTGCTTATATCCCAACAAGAACCCTGGGACATCTGGGTTCTTGCTCCTTCCCCTATTCACAGACATCACTGCTTCCCCAATGAGCGGCATATAAGTCGACAAACAAACAAACAAATAAATAAAGAGTGGGACCAGCTTCTCCCCTTTAACCATGTTGCTAAATTGTGAGTTACAGAATTGGGAACAAAGTTTTTATCTCAAAGACAAGAAAGCAGTTCCAGCAATTTTCATCTTTACCAGAGCAAGTGTTTTGTAGTTCTAAGGTAGTTTAATTGCGCATGCAAGACCAAGTTGCCCATAAACATTCTGCAATACGTAGGGAATTGTTCACAACACTACTATATATTGTTTCAAGGAAAATCTACCTGCCCCTGCAGTACTGGTGGTGCAGGGGTTAAACTGCTATAAACCAACCAAAAGGTTGTGAGTTCGATCCTGACCAGGGCTCAAGCTTGACTCAGCCTATTCCATCCTTTTGAGGTTGGTAAATGAGGACCTGACATGTTGGGGGCAAAATGCCAATTAACTCGTGAACCACCACCCAGGGAGTGCACTAAGGGGTGGTATAGAAATGTCATTGCTTTGCTACTAGAGGGTGTTAAAGAGGTCATTTTAAGGTTAAAAAAATGAAGGTTTTTAAGTTTTAAAATAAAACTTGGGTTTCTGGAAGTCACATCGACAAATGCGCAGGCGATGCATGCTGTTTCTAAATCTGCCACAAGAGGGAAGCCACCAATAAATTTAGGGTATTGAAAGGTAAAAGGTCTCTCTTCATGCTCAAAAGCCAGTTATCCAACTGTGGGAGCTGGTGCTGATTTCCATTTACAGCCAAAGAGCCAGTGCTGTCTGTGTTTGCCAACGTTTCTGTGGTCATGTGGCAGGCATGACTAGACACTGGAGCACACGGAACGCTGTTACCTTCCCTGCCGAAGTAGTCCCTATTTATTTACTTGCATTTTTTTTTTTTTTTTGCTTTCGAACTGCTAGGTTGGCAGGAACTGGGGCAGACAACGGGAGTTCACTCCATCTTGCAGCACTCAGATCTCAAACTGCTGACCTGCTCACCCTCCAGTCATCAAGTCCAGAGTCTTAAAGGTAGCATTTCCAGAATTGTAGAGCAGGAAGGAACCTCAAGGATCGCAGGTCCACCACCACCCTGATGACACAGGAGGTCATCCCCAGGTAACCCACAGACAGGGAATGTCTGTCTGTAGAAGAGGCACATACATACCATCCACCAGGAAGCTCAGGGGTTCCCAAAGTCCAAGCGCATGGCTGATTCGCTGGGCCGCATGTCTTTTCGCTTCAGGCTTCCCAGTCCATCTCCCATTTCATGGTCTGTAGTTAAAGAGAGCAGAGTCGGACCAAAGTTTCAACGGTAGTTTATGTGTCAGTAAAGAGGCTCAAGGAGCTAAGACGCTGACTGGAAGGCGGCAGTTCAGCAGTTCAATTCCTGAGTACTGCAGGATGGAATGAGCTCCCGTCTTTGTCTCAGCTCCTGACAATCGAGCAGTTCAAAAGCAAGAAATTGCAAGTAGATAAATAAGGACCACTTTGGTGGGAAAGGTAAACAGCATTCCATGCACTCTGGTGTCTAGTCATGCCTGCCACATGACCACGGAAACATCTGCAGAAGCAGACAGTGCTGGCTCTTTGGCTTTGAAACAGAGATGAGCACTGAACCCTAGAGTTGGATACGACTGGCTTTCAAGCAAGGGTGGCCTTTACCGTTAACCTCTAAAACAGCCCTCTCAAAATCTCAAAAAGAACCCACATGGTGCAGGGACTAAACTGCTGTACTGCAGCCAAAACTAAGCCTTCTTAAAACGAGGACCTGGTCTGTTGGGGACAAAATGCTAATTACCTTGTGAACTGAACTAAGGTGCGGTGTACATATGTGTAATCCTCCTACTAACACTGTTTACCTTCCCACTGAAGTGGTCCCTATTTATCTACTTGCAAGAGCTCCATCGTGCAGCACTTGGGTCTCAAACTGCTGACCCGCGGACCTTCCAGTTGTCAAGTTCAGTGTCTTACCCACTAAGCCACCACAGTCCCACATGTGCCGGAAGGGAAGTTTTAGGTGAGATGAAAGTAAATGACACAAACGAGCATTTTCTATGTCTCTCCTGGGCAGTAGAAAACTCACCTTGCAGGGTCGTGCTCCTTCCAACTTTCACCGTTTTTGGAGAAGGAATAAAAGAGGAAGGACGGGTGGGTCAGTGGGTGGGTGTCCTATGCTAAACAGAGCATACCTCCCTTGAGCCAAACTCAAGGTGCCCATAGCCTTCCTGCTGATTTCTGTCGACGGTCCGGGTTCTGCTCTCTGGGACTTCTTTGGAAGTTGTGACGGAGACTCTCAAGTCCGTCTGAAATGCTCCAAAGAGAGAGAAGTGGCTTGTTTTCCTTGGGGTAGCGATCAAGTCTGTCGGGTTGGCCCTGGCATTCTCCTCCTGGTGCCGATGGCCACGATCCGGTAGGAGACCGGAGAGGCTGGGTTCCAACGGTGAGTCAGAACAGGGTCTGAAATGTCCCAACGGCCACTGGTGGCGAGTTCTTCCTGGCCCTCTTGGCTTGCAAAGAGATACAGCGGGTTCTGGCTAATCGACACGGCCCCTGGGATCCCACAGGCTTCCTGGACCATCTGCATGGCTTGCATGGCAGCCAGGCGAACAGAAGGGTCAGGATCTCGGTGCAGTTTGGAGAGAGCTAGTGCAGGAAAGAGGTCACAATGGTAAGACAGAACATGTGGTTTCCAGGGAACAATTGGACCCTAATGAATCTGTCCTTAACCAAGGTACAGTCCCATCCTCTCAGTTGAGATTAGGTTGCAGATCCCAACTGAGAGAATGGGACTACTGTACCTTTGTTAGCTTTCAGATGCAGCTCCCCGGTGGCTCGGTGGATAAAAGCACTGTGCTTGGAGACCAAAAGGATGGGGTTCAATTCCCCGAGAACTGCAGGATGGGGGACATGAAAGGAGCTTCATTCGGGAATCCCCTGAAAAAATCCTTTCAACCCAGAGTAATCTCTGACATGAAAACACACAGCTTTCAGATGTCAATTCCTAGTCTCCTGGTATCTTTACCTATAAGAAGGGGCGTTAACCGTTGGAATCCGGCATACAGGCCCGCACCCCTCCCTACTATCCCGTACCGAGCCACCCACACTTACCTTCACCCCGACCAACCATCGCCACAAGGGTCCGGCAGTCACCAGTGGGGCAACTGCCCCATGAGCGCGGCCAACAAAAAAACCTACCAGGCCCAGCATCCTCCACGCTGCGCTACCCCTCAGCTGGGTTAAAGAAAAAACCCGCGCCGGGGGAAAAACACCCAGCCGGCAAAAGGTAAGTGTGGGTGTGTGTATGTTAGGGAGTGGGGGGAGGCACGGTCCCGGTAAGTATGCCGCCCAACTGCCGTTTGTGTGCATTGTGTGTGTGTGTGATTGTGTTGTGTGTGTGTGTAATGAGTATGTTTGGTTGTGTTGTGTGTGCAGTATGTGTGTGTGTATTGTGTGTGTGTGGTTGTGTTGTGTGTGTGTATTGAGTGTGTGTGTGTGTAACCCCTACCACCAAAAAACACACACACACACAAAAGCCCGGCAGTGCCGGGCAAAAATATGCTAGTGAATTAATAAGATTCCTCAATTATACACACTTACCAATCATGGATACACGTGCATGCATAAATCCAAACAGATACCTAGTATTGTTGAATATTATAGTGCAACCCCAGCATGCAGTGGGTGTTAGCCCAACAACCATAGACAGAAATACTAGCCTAAACTAAAAGAAGTTGTTTTATATTGTTTGTCCCTAAGTAACCAATTGAAAAGTTTCCTTTCTTCCCACCTCTAGAGGTTATCTGACCTATTTGCATGTTTTAAGGCTTTGCATGATCTGTTCTTCTCTTTCTTGTTTTCTGCTTTTTCAAAGACGAGCAATATCTGTTTGAGTTTCTCCATTTTGTGGGCCACATGGCAGGGCTAATGGACTTAAAATATCTAAATACTTTAATTTAACTTTACTTCTTTTTAAAACAACCTTGCCAAAAATCCTGAGCGTTTGTATATTTTTCTGACCTAATTGTGAGTATTTTCTTCTTTCTCTAAGCATTTAGTGCAAGTGTACTTATTGGCTGGGCTAAACAGGGAGAAAGCTTGGTAGAACTTGCACTTAAACAAAGATTTGCCTAAAACCTGTCCCGCTTTATTGTGCTACTGCTAAATATAAATTAACATGTCTCAGGAAAACAAAGTATACAGAACTAAATGTGAAGGCAGATTAAACCATTTCATAGGCAAAGCAGGTAGGGATTAAAACTGTATGCCTGTTGCAAATCATATTTAAAGGCTATGGTTAGCCAATGGCTTGTAAACGGTGTCTTGTTTAAACCATGGTTTGGTGTTACGCCTGAACAGAGTCCTGGCTTGTCTCTGGCTTGCTTCCTTTTGAATCCTATTCTCATGGATGCAAGTAAAAAAAGTGAGGTTTTGTTACTTACAGAGGAATATCAAGTCCCTTTTTTCTTGAGTGATGGCAGAAGGCTCCATACACTGGGCAACACAACCTGGGGAAGGTACATAAGAACATAAGAACAGCCTTGCTGGAACAGGCCACAGCCCATCCAGTCCAGCCTTCTGTCTCACACAGTGGCTCACCCTTTGCTTCAGGGTATTCCCAAGCAGATGCCTTCACCTGTTTAGGATTCCCTGGAAACGGCATTGAGAGATATCCTGCCTATCTCTCCAACCCAGAGGTTGTCCTTAGGTATCCATAATTATAGCCATGGATACCCTTGTCCTCCATGAACTTGTCTAATCCTTTCTTAAAGTTGTCAAGACTGACAGCTGTCACCACTTCTTCTGGCAGGGAGTTCCATAGACCAGTAATCCTCTGGGTGAAAAAGCCCCCCCAGGAAGTATCCTCTGTGCAGGTAGAGCTACAGTAGTTCAGATTGAAAGGTGGCTTTTGAGGAACATGTGTATACCATTCCACTAGGGCAGCTGAGTGCAGAGAGACAACCTCCATGGATGGGGACCTTCCTGTTTTTGTCTCCACCCCAGTTCAACTGCCAGCCATACGAGACCATGGGTCCTCAAACTTGGATCCCCAGGTCATTTTGGACTTCGGTTCCCAAAAGCCCAAGTCAGCACACCTGCTGGTCAGGGATTCTGGGAATTGAAGTCCAAGAACATTTGTAGAGTCAAGTTTGAGGACCTCTCTACTAGACCAATGGAGTCTCTGCGGTTGAAGGTGTTCATCTCAAGCGTGGCCCAGAAATCTTTAGCAAGGAACTGGGTCTTCTCAGGGGTAGCACCCTCACTATGGAATAGCTTTCCTTCTGAAGTCTTTGAGGCTCCTTCTTGCCTTGACTTTAGGAAGCAAATGAAAAGGTTGCTTTTTCAGAGAAACCTTTGGGGAGCTCTTCCCAAAGTTATCTCTTCATTGTATCACCACCTGCTTTTCATTGTGTAAACCGCCCAGTGTAGATTCTAAGCTAGAAGGATGATAGAGAAGTTGAATGAATGAATGAATTTGGTAATAATCCTCCACGCAGGGCTCACCCAGACCAATGACCCCATGTGTGACTTTGGGCAAGTTGGTCTTTTATCACAGCCAGCTTGCCATGTACAGTATCAAATGGGAATAACTTTGGGGATCAAATGCATCTATCTATCTATCTATCTATCTATCTATCTATCTATCTATCTATCTATCTTCCCATTTCCCTCCTGAAAAAATAAAGAAGCTTACAAAATGATTAAAAAAATCAACATCATTAAAAAAAATACAATGGCTGGAATTCTGTCCCCTCGCAGAAGGAAAAAGACAGAAGTCAGCTAGCTAATTAAAAGCTAATTAGCAAGTGCCTTGGGCACATATCCAAGCAGTCATAGGTTGTTATTCCCTTAATTAGTTTCAATTTCCTACCATGATTTAGCTTCCATGAGCAAAATAAAAACTTCCATCCACAATAGGATTCTGGCCCATAAATAATAACCACAGGCAAACATGTTCCTCTATTAAAACCACTGGCCAGAATCCAACTGAACATAGGAGCTGACATTTAAGCACTCTGGCATAATTCAAAGTGGTGAATGACTGTCAACTGAATTTTGTGTTGTGTTTTGTGTTGAGTCTCACACCTGGTGCATGGCTAGGAATTCCATAGGGGACTCATTTCTCAGTGACTCTTCACTGCTTTCACTTATGCCACTGTAAATATTCAGTCGGATTCTGGCTGCCCAATGGAAACTATTTAAAATCATTTCAGAAAAAGCAAAAATAAAATAAATAAATCGCATTCATTAAACACCCCTTCCCAAGTGACCCGCTCAGTTGCTAAAAGCTTGCCTGGCTGAAAACAATTGCCATACAAAATGAGTCCTCAGGAACCATTCATGGTAGCAACGCAAGGCGGTTCCCACATGTGAAGCCCCAGAAAACATCTGTTCTCATGTATGCACCAAATGTGTTTGGGACTTCCTCAAATTTGGAGCGGCTCATATGGGCAGAAGAGGATCTTCAACACCCAAGATCCTGTCGAAGGAAGAGGACTTCTTCTCTCTGGTCAAGGGATTCTGAGGGTCTTCATCTTTTTCTTCAGGTGCCGTATCTGTTCCAGATATTGGCTATCATCATGGCGATAGTCTTCCTGTTCTTTACTCCTCGGAACAGTTCTAATGGTCTAGCACAGTGTTTCTCAACCTTTGTTTTTGGGACTTCAATTCCCAGAAGCCTCAGTCAATTACCCAAGGCACTGATCAGTCAATGGACTGACTGCGGCTTCTGGGAATTGAAGTCCAAGAACCAAAGGTTGGGAAACACTGCTCTGTGAATCCACACAAATGGGTTTACTGCACGTACCCCATTCGTGTGGACCACAGAGCAGTATTTCCCAAACTTTGGTTTTTGGACATCAATTCCCAGAAGCCTCAGTCAATTCCCCAAGGCACTGATCAGCCAATGGACTGACTTAGCTCTCTGAGAATTGAAGTCCACCAGTGGGTTGTGGGCCCCACACTGGGAACCACAGTCCTAGTATCAAGGCTGTTTCTATTCTAGCATTTGTATTGTCAGTGCTTTAAGAGTTCCTGTTCTGTTTGTGGTGAGAAGACTTTCCTCAGCTTACCGATAAAGATGGCTGCTGCCCTCCGGATCGAAACCTGTGGGCACTGAAGATGATCCAAGCACTGGAGCAAGACTGCAGGAAACATCTTGACCTTCCACGACTAGCCACACAAAGAGAGGAAAGGAAACTGTGAGTTGTGGCATCCTTTCTGATGAGGAACATTTCACATGTTCTTGCTTACAGAGCAACCCTCTTCTTTTTCTTCACATGCCGTATCCAATTGCGAATATTGGAGATCCTCATGGCGATCAGCCATGAAGATTGTCCTGGGACCCATATCACGCAGTGGCCTTCCATTTGCATGACACTCATAGTACCACAGATCCAGTGCCGTGAGTCACTTTCTGGGCCCTTTTGGCACACAAAGTCCTCATCATCAGACCCAGGCCAGGATGGATGAAGCTGCTGTCCTCCATCAAGACAGATTCAAGTGGGATTTAATCCACTTGGGGACCAGCACCCTTCCCTGTGGACTTCGCCACCCTTGGCCGTTAGTCTTCAGGGTTGTCAGGTTAGTTAACTGCCGCCTGATTCTCGGTGTTGAGTCACAGGCAGTAGTGTCTATTCTATTACCATAGCATGATAACCAGTGGTGGGCATCAACAGGTTCACCCCACTTCACCAGAACCGGTAGCAGAAATTCTGGCTGGCCCCTCTGCCCATCCAAGTTTTGAAATAAAGTAGTCCTAATTTGGGTGCAACGCAGGAATTTTCCCCCTGGCCATGACCACCATACCATGCCCATGGTGTGGTAGTATTTTTTTTTAGCCCACCACTAATGATAACCTAGCCAGACTACAATTACTAGTAATTATTTCTTCTTCTGCCATATCTGAATCTGAAATCTGTATAGGCTATCCTCATGGCGATCTGCATCGCAGTGTGACCCCTGTACCACTGATCCAGTTCTGTGAGTCACTTTCTGGCCTTGAGCCCTTTTTGGCAGACAATGTCCTCCTCTGCCACAGGCCAGTATTGATGAAGCTGCTGCTCTCCATTAAGATGGGTTCAAGTGGGATTTAATCCACTTGGGGACCATCACCCTTTCCCGTGGAACTCACCACCCAAGACACATTAGTCCCCAGTTTGGTCAGGTTAGTTAACTGCCACTTGAAGATCAGCATTGTGTTACTGGCAGCAGGGTCTACTCTAATGAATGAACAAATAAATAAATAGGTCTTCTGGGCTCCCACCAGAGGAAGGAGGGTGGGTGACTTACGATTTGTCGGCAGAGGATCTCTGCAATCTGTGGGTGGTCATGCCAAGCTTTCTTGCTGTTGATCTTCTTGGGAAGGGACCATCCCAGAAACCGGAAGCACTTGGCGAGGGCTTCTTGGCAATCCTGTAGTGCGAAGTCAAAGGAGGCATTAAGCCTTGACAAGGAAATCATGTAACATAGTGAAAAGTAGAGACATCACCTTGCAAACAAAAATTCGCATAGTCAAGGCAATGGTATTTCTGGTCGTAATGTATGGATGTGAGAGCTGGACCATTAGGAAAGCTGAGGGCAGAAGAATAGATGCCTTTGAAATGTGGTTTCGGAGGAGAGTTTTGAAAGTCCCCTGGACAGCAAGGAGAACAAATAGGTCAATATTAGAAGAAATCAACCCTGACTGCTCCTTAGAAGGTCAAATAGTGAAGATGAAGCTAAAGTACTTTGGACATCAAATGAGAAGGGAGGATTCACTTGAGAAGGCCTTGATGCTGGGAAAGGTGGAGGGCAAAAGAAGAAGGGGGGAGGGGGTTTCTCCTGCAATAAACACTGCTGTAAAATTCGTCCCTGGCTGTCGTAAATGCATTTATGACAGCCATGGGTGCATTTACCACCCTAATGGCAGAAAGTGAGGAAGACCTAAAGAATCTCTTGATTGGGCTGAAGGAGGAGAGTGCAAAAGCTGGCTTGAGACTCAATATCAAGAAAACCAAGATAATGGCAACAGGCCCAATCAGTCCCTGGAAAATAGACGGGGAAGAAGTAGAAGCAGTGACAGATTTTACTTTCTTAGGATCAAAGATCTCTGCAGATGGAGATTGCAGCCATGAAATAAAAAGACGACTGATTCTTGGGAGACAAGCTATGAGAAACTTGGGGAACATAGTGAAAAGTAGAGACATTACATTGTAAACAAAAATTTGTATAGTCAAAGCAATGGTATTCCCAGTGGTAATGTACGGCTGTGAGAGCTGGACTATTAGGAAGGCTGAGCGAAGAAGAATAGATGCCTTTGAAATGTGGTGTCGGAGGAGAGTTTTGAGGGTCCCCTGGACAGCGAGGAGAACAAATAGGCCAATCTTAGAAGAAATCAACCCTGAATGCTCATTGGAAGGTCAAATAGTAAAGATGAAGATGGAAGTACTTTGGACATCAAATGAGAAGGGAGGATTCACTTGAGAAAGCCTTGATGCTGGGAAAGCTGGAGGGCAAAAGAAGAAAGGGCGGCCAAGGATGAGATGGCTAGATGGTATTGTGGACACAATGGGCACAGAGCTGGGAGGGCTGAGGAGGAGGGTGGAGGACAGAGGTGCCTGGAGGATGATGGTCCATGGGGTCGCAAAGGGTTGGAGTCTGACTGTGCGACTGAACAACAACAACAACAACAAAGGAAATCATGAAACGAGGGAGGGAAGAGGGACCAACTTAGAGCTTGTCTGCAAAAATCCTACCTGGCCAGTGGAAAGTGGCTTTTTAATATTGGGAGGGAGGAGCAAAATGCTGTTTGGTGCAATCCTTGCATCCAGGGAGCATTTTGCTTCTCTGATTGGAAAGTTGGCAGGTCAGCAGTTCAAAGCCCCGAGTTCTGCATGATAGAGTGAGCTCCTGTCGTCTGTCCCAGCTTCTTCCAACCTAGCAGTTTGAAAGCAAGAAATTGCAAGTAGATAAATTGAGACCACTTTGGCAGGAAAGGCAACAATGTTCCATGTGCTCCGGTGTCTAGTCATGCCTGCCACATGACCACGGAAACATTTGCAGGCGCAGACAGCGCTGGCTCTTTGGCTGTAAATGCACCGCACCCTAGAGTCGGGCATGAGTGGCTTTTGAGGAGGGAGACTTTTTTGCCTTTAACTTTACTAATTTAGATGAGCAATATTTCTTGCAATCTGTTCCTTGTTGCTTTCATCTGGCCCTTCCTCACTTTATTAGCCATCACAGCGGCTTCCCTCTTTGTTTGATTAAAAGCTTTTGATTTAAAACCAAACTAGAATACTGCAGGACGGAAATGAGCTCCCGTCTTCGTCCCAGCTCCTGCCAACCTAGCAGTTCGAAAGCAAGAAATTGCAAGTAGATAAATAGGGACCACTTCGGTGGGAAGGTAACAGCGTTCCGTGTGCTCCGGTGTCTAGTCATGCCTGCCACATGACCACGGAAACCTCTGCAGAAGCAGACAACGCTGGCTCTTCGGCTTAGAAACAGAGATGAGCACTGCACCCTAGAGTAGGATACGACTGGCTTTCGAGCAAGGGAAACCTTTACCTTTACTAGAATTTCACTACTTACACTGGTGCAACTCTTAGTAACAGAGCAAGTCTAAACTGAGCCTGAAACAAATTTTGCTCCGAGACAAGGTGAGCAGATGGATGCAGGTTTTCCAGAATGATGGTGAAGAGAGACAAAGAAAGACTTAAAACCTGGGCATGGAAGTCCATCCCATCTTTCGGCCCAGTGGAATCAAGGTTTCCCACCCAGCCAGCAGAAGGCAGAGTGCCTTCTAGACATACAGGTAACTTCTAGACATACAGGTAACTTATAGACCAGGGGTGGCCAACATCTTAGTGCCCCAGGTGTTCTTGGACTTCAGTTCCCAGAAACCCTGATCACCAGGGGTGCTGACATGGGCTTCTGGGAACTGAAGTCCAAGAACACCTGGAATGCCAAGATTGGGAAACCCTGTCCAACACAGTCCTACTCAGACCTACCTTGAGCATTCCTACACATAACTTGGAAGGCTCATCTTAACAGGCTTAAGAACCAGAAGCTTGCTAATTGGAGAAAAGTGGGCTGAAATGCTTAGGACACTGTTGGCAAACCTTGGCACGGCAGGTGTTCTTGGAGTTCAATTCCCAGAAGCCCAAGTGCCTGTGAATCTACATGTGCGTGCAGGAAACCCATTCGTGTGGCTTCACAGGGACTTGGACTTCTGGGAATTGAAGTCCAAGAGCACCGACAGTGCCAAGGTTCACCATCATGGGCTTAGAATGACCAAGCCCACATGATGGAGTTACAAAATAAATGACAGGGGGGAAAACCACAGCTCCTAGTATAAGGCGGTTGGCGCATTGCTCTATCTTTCCAAGGTGGCCTAAGCCATGATTCTGCAAACCCAGAGCAGAAGGCACCTTACCTTCACTACCTCTGGCTCCTCGTCTTGCAGGTGAAGCAGCAGCGGGACCAGACTCTGGGTCACTTGCTCCTGAATGAGGTATTTCTCCTTCTTCTTCACCATGCCGGGCAGTTCAGCAAAGAGGGCGATGGCAGAATGGCGAGCCTTCGTGTCTCTCTGTGAAGCAAACCAACATCAAGAGAGGTGGTCTCACTTGCGGGCACGCCGTGTGCTGGGAACATGGCCAAAGCATAAACTTCCAGACAGCAGTGAATCATCCCTTCCCTTTAACCCTCACTGACTAAGCAGTTGACCTTTATTGGCCAACAACTCAACGCTCTACCCTCACTGAGCAGAGATTTGGACCTCCCTACAATGTGAGTGGCGCTGAGCACCCTCCGGAATCAAACTTCTATTTGCCAGACAGTCTTTCTCAGAAAGTAGCTCCCCGTTCTCAAACCATGTCACAAAAGGTGGCCATACCAAGAGAGGTCAAATAAGGCCCTCCTGGGAAACTTGGGTCTTCCAGCTGATTGGGACAATTCCAGAAATACTAGCCAGCCTGGTTGATGGGAAAGGACCATGGAAGTTGTAGTCAAGGGCTTCCGTGCCTGGTCTGAACTCTCCCACCCAAAGGCTACTACAGAAGAACGAGAACCAGGCTCGCCAGGCTAGGACCGTGATGGCAAACCTTGGCACTCCAGATATTCTTGGACTTCAATTCCCAGAAGCCCCCGTGAATTCACACGAAGGGGTTTACTGCGATTCATCCGGCCCGCACCACCCTCGTCGCTCCCGGAAGCGGAAGTAAAACGCGCCCGTACGGGCGCGTTTTACTTCCCCTTCCGGGAGTGACAAGGGTGGTGCGGGCCGGATGAATCGCAGTAAACCCCTTCATGTGGATTCACGGGGGCTTGGGCTTCTGGGAACTGAAGTCCAAGAACATCTGGAGTCCTAATGTTCGCCATCACGGAGCCTCGGTCGGACAACCCAGCCACCAGCATTAGTCTGCCTGCACTAGAGCAAGAAAGACATCGAGAATCAGACCCGGGGGTTTCCGGAGTTCCAGGTTGGAAGGCAGAACATGGGCTGGTGAGATCAGAGTTTTGAAAGGTGACATGTTGGCTGAAGGATTTGGGCAGCCCAATTTCCAGAACAATTATGTTCCTCCAAGTCTTGGGAAGAGCCCCACATCTTACATTGCTGAACAAAGGCAGAAGCTTATCGGCCAGGCTGACAATATCGCTCCTCTGCACAAACTTCAGGATGTTCTGGATGGCCGTGATGCCCTCCACGAGGACTCGGCCTTCCGTCTCCTCCAGGCTGGCCAAGAGGGTGGGCAACTGAGCCTTCACTTCCTCCACCTGCCAATGGGAGATTGCAGAAGGTCAGCCTTCTTCCCCTTTGGATCCCATGAATCATTAACACGTGCAAAGTGACGAGAGCTGCTAGGATTTGATGTTGGAAAATAACCTTATATTAGTTATTATAGTATATTAGTTTTGTAGTAACTGCATTTAAGTTTTCTATACCCTTCTGAATGGGGGCTGCTGGACTAACATGGTCCAGTATAACATTAAGAGTTCTTTCTTAATGGCTGCCTGGTGGAAGATGGTACAAGCATTCCTTTGCCTCTTTGAAGATCTCTAATCTCCTGGCCTTCTGAAAGCACATGCTTGTGTAAACCAGATGCCATTAGAAGCCTGGGTGAAATGTTGCATGTGAAAGGGTAGGTCAGGCAAGCCCAGACGCATTGACGTCAGATAATAAAATGTATGCCTTCTTATGCTTCCACCTATACCCCGGAAAGATTGATTGTTATGTCTCTTTTGCTATAGCATGATCTGCAGTTTGAAAAAAACACACGTGATTGCCTTATGCACATGGGGGTTTAGGATTTTAGGAATAAATATGAGCAGGGGGTCCTTTGATGGACGTTCTGCCTTCTTGCACCGACATCCTGGTGTGTGTGTGTGTGTGTACATCACTACACATTGACAGCATTTTAAAGAAGGAGATTAATGGGCAAACATGATAGATACATCTAGGCACAGTGCTAGGGAAAGTTACTTTCTCAGATGACAGCTTCCAGATTTCCCCGGCTTGGACATGGGCATCAAACTAGACCAGGGCTATTCAACCTTGGGTCCCCAGATGTTCTTGGACTTCAATTCCCAGAAGCCCTGATCAGCAGGTGTGCTGACTTGGCCTTCTGGGGATTTGTTGGGAATAACCTTATATTAGTTTAATGGTAACTGCTTTTAAGTTTTCTATACTCTTCTGAAAGGGAGTCTTTGGGCCAACAGGGTCCAGTACATGGTTGCCTGGTGGAAGATGGTACACGTAGTCCTTTGTTTCTTCGAAGCTCTCTAATCTCTGGCCTCCTGAAAGTGCCTGTTTGTGTAAACCAGATACCAAGACTGGGTGAAATTGTTCTATGTGAAAAGTTAGGTCAAGTCAGCTTCTGCCACCATGGTGCCAGATAACAAAGTGTATGCCTTCCTATGCCTTTGCCTTTACCCAGGAAAAATTGCTTGTTATGTCTTTTGCTATAGCATGCTCTGTAGTTTTTTTGTGCAAACCACATGATTGCCTTATGTACATGTGGCTTTAGAATCTTAGGAATAAATATGAGCAGTAGGTTCTTTGTTGGGCCGGTCTGCCTCTTGCACCCACACCTCTTTGTGTGTGTGTGAACATCACTACAGGGACTGAAGTCTAAGAACACCTGGAGAGCCAATTTTGAGGAGCCCTGAACTATATGATATACTTAACATGTCGTTCGGGGATTCCTTAAATGCTGAAAGAGAAATTTGTTTGGCATAGCATGCGCCTTTATTCGACTCCATATCTTGCATCCTAGTGAACTCTGTTTTGTGACTGGCTATCGGAAGGTTAGCACAAACTTAATTTGCAAATCTGATTTCCCAGGCTCCTAACTCTGAGGAAATGATGCTGCGGGAAGGAAAAGAAGGCATCAGCTTCTAAATGCAAGCTGAGTGTCTTGTCTCCTTAGGTGGGTCTCTGGACTCAACAGGGGTAAGTATTTTATTCTTTGCTCAATCATATAAGTAGCTTCCCAGATCAGATCCAACCAATTTTTTCCTTAATGCGCCTTTGACTCTAACAGCAACCTCTATTCTTCTCACCTCTAAGACATACCTGTCAAGTTTTGGAATTGAAAATAAGGGAAATTTCCCGGACAAAACGGGAGACTTGACAGCTGTGCTTATCCTGTGCTGCCCTCCAGTGGCGGCATTAGGGCATTGCAGTCTGACTAATACCGGAGGACAGCGGGAAAGAGGGTAAAATACAGGAGTTTCCCGGCCAAAACAGGTGACTTGACAGCTATGCTCTAAGAGGACTAGGGAGAAGATGGTGGGGTGGGAGAAGAAAGATCCATTGTTTTCTGAGAACTGTTGGGTAACCTGATACCCTCCAGATGTTTTGGTATAGGTTAAGAACATTGGGAGTTCTGCTCTTAAAACATCTGGAGAACCTCAGGTTGTCCCACCTCGATCCCAGTCTAGACATGCATAGTAAGATGTATGTTTTAACAACAGGAGCAAAGCATTCACAGTTATATATCACCTCATAGCACTTAGTGCACTCTCTGGGCGGTTCACAAGTTTAATGAACATTTTGCCCCCAACATGCTGGGTACTCATTTTACTGACCTTAGAAGGATGGAAGGCTGAGTCAACCTTGAGTCCTGGTCAGGATCGAACTTCCAACCTTTGGGTCGCAGGACAGCAGTTTACCCACAGGAGACGCATCTTATACTCTCAGTTTTAGCTCTCTGATTGTTTCCTCACCTTGTCTGGATGGATGGCCAGGATCCCAAGTGCTCGCAAACTCAGGGAACGGACATCCGGACTGGAGTTTCTGGCCCATTCTTCCAGACTCTCAAAAATATGCTCAGCGGGAAGATGCTCAATGTCTTGGCAGTGGAGGAGCTGAGGAAGAGAAATATAGCCCTGGTGGCGAACCTTGGCACGCCAACTGTTCTTGGACTTCAATTCCCAGAAGCCCAAGTCTCTGCGAATCCACACGAATGCGCTTACTACTTGCAGTAAACCCAATTTGTGTGGATTCACAGAGACTTGGGCTTCTGGGAATTGAAGTCCAAGAACAGCTGGAGTGCCAAGGTTCGCCATCACTGTACTAGGCTTTTGTTGTTGTTCAGTCACACAGTCGATTCCAACCCTTTGCGACCCTATGGGTCATTGCCCGCCAGGCACCTCTGTCCTCTACCATCAGCCCACCCAGCTCTGTGCCCATTGCATCTACAATACTGTCTAACCATCTCATTTTTGACCGCCCCCTTCTTCTTTTGCCCTTGTACTATACTAAGCCATGGGATTTCAGCCAAAGGGTGTTGAAGCAGGGGTGGCCAAACTTTTCAGGCCATGGGTCAGTCACGTGGTTCAGTGGGCTGGTTACGTGGTTCCTTCCACCAGAAGTGGAAGTAAAACACACCTGCGCATGTGCAAAATGCTGCCATAAATACACCCGTGGGCGCATTTTACTCTTGCTTCTGGGAGCGGTGAAGGCGGCAGGCTGTAGTTTGGCCAACCCTGAACTCAAGCATAAATGGGAGAATGCAGAGTGGTTGGGTTGTTGGTGTTGGTGACACAGGTGTGGTACATCTCTATGCCAGTCATTGGGAAACCAGTGGGACTCTGTCCCTGTTTTACTGTAGGCCAGTGAGGGTGAACCTTGACACTCCAGATGTTCTTAAACTTCAATTCCCAGAAGCCCTGATCAGCAGGAGTGTAGACATGGGCTTCTCGTAATTGAAGTCCAAGAACACCCGGAGAGCCAAGGTTCGCCATCACTGCTCCACAGGATGGTCCAAGTAGGCTGAACCAGAGAGGCATCTGTTCTAATTCAGGTCTTCTTCCCTTCAGTTATTATTATTTTTTGGACAATGCTATTTCTCCAAACCAAAAATGAAAGTGATGTGTCGACTCTTCCTTACCTCTACAAAGAATGCAATGGTTGTGGGCTGTAATTTCTCACTGCCTTTGCCAAGGAAGGAAATCAACAAATCCAAGATCCTTATGGTCTCTGGGCAAGCAAAATGCATCATAGCTCTAGAACACACAGACAGTGTCCATTTGGGTATGCAAAGTACAGTACATTACTGCTATCCTGGGAAGGAAAAGTAAGTCCATGGTGGCTGTCTCTCTCCCCTTAGTGTTCTTCTGAATCTTCTCTGTATTTCACCCATTTGAAATGGACTGTGTCCAAGTGAGAACGTGAGGAACAATGTAGACCTTGTTGGTTTTGTGCTGCCAAGTCATTTATGGAGACTCTATCAGAGTGCGACCTCCAAAATATCTGCTCATTAACAACCTTGCTCAGCACTTGCAGATTTAAGGCAGGGGCTTCTTTTATTGACTCCCTGCCTAGAGGCATCTAAAGCAACTATCAGTGGAGAGGCTATTTGTGGATTCCGCGTGCCCATTGGGCACACACGGCCTCTGGCAGAGGTTAAACCGAGTGAGCACGCTCCTGGCCCCTGGCCCTTGCCAGTAGGGAAATTAAGGGGGTGGATAAATGATAGGGTTTGATTCACCCAATTCCTTGACCTGACCAGCGGATCTGCTGAGAGAGCGAATATCTAACTCTGTTACCCATTAGAGTAATCCCTCATCTCCGAGTCTCAATCTTATCCCAGATGCAAACAGAAGCCATGTTTACCCCAGTCTAAGCTCTAAACAATGGTGTTTCCCCTGTCAATGTTTGTCCGTGTTAATTAACTTCCCTTAGAGAGATTCCTCATTAACCTGAGCAAATAGGTGATGTGATTTCTGTCAGATGACGGTTTTGCCACCGTTGCGCTTTTCCTTCTATATATGCTGAAGTTTTCCCTCAATAAAGTACTGATCTGATCTCGCTCCATATTGCCTCGTATCGTTCATTGATCAGTCTCCTCCGGGACCTCCGGCCCCTAGCGGCCCCGATTCCTACACCTGGTGACCCCGACGTGATCTACTTGTGAGTAAGTGACCCCCGAGCGGTCAACCTCAGAGTAAGCGATCACACGGTCCGGTTCTGCGCTTGAACCGTGTCCGACCATCCCGGAGGACAACGCAGCGCTCTGGTCGGTAAGCCAGCCGATCGGAGGGACGGCCTGCGGTGAGGCAGTCCAAGAGGCTTTCTACAGTTTGCTCCCGACTTTCGTGGCGGCTTGCAGGTTACGAAAAAACGCGTTTCCGCTCAGGGTCTGCTGTGAACCCCTGACAGCGCAGTGGCCACCGAGGGCCCGTGGCCGCAGTCCACGCTCCGAGCTCTACCCAGAGAATCGTCGCCAGAACCTATTACTTGCCCAAAGACGCGTCGACTCGTCCCGAGGAGGAAACTTCGGAGGACCCATCGCAGGTAATATGGGGACCTGTCCTCAGCGACAGCGTCCATCTGCTAGCCAAAGAACTCGTGAGGGAGAGTTCAGAATCCTGGCCAGGGTGTTTAAATTGCGTTTTCACAGCGGAGAGCTAGCGAGACTTTTGGTGTACCTGGGGGAACACTGCCTACCTTACCCAGAAGTAGGTACGTTAACCCTCGAGCTCTGGGATCAGATAGGAGACTGCATTCAGCAATCCCCGAAAGCTCCGAGAGGCGTAATTCGCACATGGAGTAAATGCAGGAAGCTCTTAGCGGAGATAGAGCCAGTCCGGATAGAGGCCAAAGAACCCCCACTTCTGCCAATCACGCCAGCCGAGCCAACGGCACCTACGGCGCTCTATCCGTCACTCCAGTTTAGGCAGAGTAGCGTAGGGAGCTTTCCCTCGGTGACAGCTGCAGACGTCACCGACGGAATGCAAGGAATGAGGAGCGCAGGCGCTTCTCTGACAGCAACCGGTTCCCGAGTTACCAAGAGTCCCCTTCAGCGTACAATTGAAGAGGAGATTAGGAAGGGGGATTTGCCAGCAGAAGAGCTAGCTGAGCTTAGTCAGATATGCCCAATCCGCATGGAGATGGATGCCCTTATGGGGGCCCAGCAGATAATTCACACGCCAGTCCCGTATAAGCTTCTCATGGCTATACGGAAAGCCATTTCAGAAACTGGGCTCCAAAGTCGTTTTACTAGGGGCACGCTTCAGCAAGTGTGCGAGAACACCATGTTCATTCCCCATGACTGGAAAGCCGTCATGCGGATGATGCATGATTATAAAATCGTGCATGATTATAAAATCATGCACGGTGTGGACAAAGTAGATAAGGAAAAACTGTTTTCCCTATCGCATAACACTAGAACTAGGGGACACTCCATGAAACTTTTGGGTACTAGTTCTCAAACAAATAAGAGAAAGTACTTTTTCACCCAGAGGATTACTGGTCTATGGAACTCCCTGCCAGAAGAAGTGGTGACAGCTGCCAGTCTTGACAGCTTTAAGAAAGGATTAGACAAGTTCATGGAGGACAAGAGTATCAATGGCTATAATTATGGATACTTAAGGACAACCTCCGGGTTGGAGAGATAGGCAGGATATCTCTCAATATCATTTCCAGGGAATCCTAAGCAGGCATCTGCTTGGGAATACCCTGAAGGAAATGGTGAGCCACTGTGTGAGACAGAATGCTGGACTGGATGGGCTGTGGCCTGTTCCAGCAAGGCTGTTCTTATGTTCTTATGCTCACCCCTAGCCAGTATTTAATTTGGGACAGTGAGTTTCGCCTTGAGGCTCAAACTAGGGCTGCCAGGATGGGAGGCGCAGTACTTCCTGACCAGCTATATGGTTCAGGTGCCTTCGAGCCCATAGATGCCCAGATCAACTTGCCTCTCGCCACTCTCCAGATGTCGGCCGAGGCTGCCTTTTGGGCATTTTTCAAGGTCCCAGCAACTGGCAAAGCGGCTAAGAATTATACCGCTATTAAGCAGGGAGCCCAGGAGCCCTATATGGACTTCATTAATCGTTTGGAGGAAGCGATTAGCAGACAGATTGACAATGAACAGGCCCAGCAAGAGCTCATGATGAAGTTAGCCAAGGACAATGCCAATTTAGACTGCCGTAAAATCTTGCAGTCCCTGGGCAATCGTCCTGATTTGACCCTTACGGACATGATTAGAGCTTGCGCCGACGTTGGCACAGAATCCTATAAGATGGGTTTGCTAGCGGCAGCGGTGCAAGGGGGTAGAAGACCTAAAGGAAAGAACCAAGGAGCATGTCACAATTGTGGCAAGGTCGGTCACTTCACTAGGGAGTGCCGATCCAAGGGAGGCGGACAAAAGTCCGGCCGTTCCAAGGCTCCGAACACCCTCTGTCCGAAGTGCAAGAAAGGCTACCATTGGGCCCGAGACTGTCTGAGTTCGGGAAACCGGAACGCGGGCATGTCTCTGGCCCCGGTCCAAACAGAGGCTTCCCTCATTCAGAGCTCACCAGAGCTAGACTAGATCCCGGTCACATTCCAGGCATTACGAGGGCACAGGCCAGCCCCAAGGGTAGCACAGGGCTAGATTTGACTTGTCAGGCAGAGGTTACATGCGACCTGCCAGGCACGGTCTATCTGGTGGATTCCCAGTACATGGGTCCACTGCCCAAGGGCTTTATAGGTTTAGTTTTGCCCCGTAGTGTGGCTGGAGCACGCGGAATTCTTGTAATTCCAGGAGTCGTTGACTCGAATTTTTCAGGCGTTCTCCAAGTCCAGCTTTGGACTCACCTGCCCCAAACAATTCACAAAGGAGACACCTTAGCGCAACTGATCATGGTTCCTTGTCACTCGCCAGCAGATAGCCAGGGAAGGCTCAGTGACAGCTCCGAGTCCTGGTCAGAGGACCGCTCGAGCGCCAGTGAGGCAGTACAAGGATACCAGGTCTTAGCGACAGTGGAGACCAACATTGAGTGGAAACAGCGCCCCGTTATCGAGGTATTTTTGAACAAAAGACCGTTCTCAGGGTTACTCGATACCAGAGCGGATGTGAGCGTGATAAGCAGAGGCCAGTGGCCAAGGGAGTGGGCCATTGAGCCGGTCTCCGATGTGTGGGGGGTAGGCGGTATTCAGGAAGCGTTTAGGAGCCGGGAGTGGGTGGAAGTCACAATCCCAAAGGCTGACAGCACGGCGGTAATTCGGCCGCACATTCTTGACGTGCACATCAACCTTTGGGGGCGAGACATCTTACAGCAGTACGGTGCCACCCTTACCTTCGGGTAATGGCGTTGCCACTTAAATGGCTCACCGATACGCCGGTCTGGGTAGAACAATGGCCGGTTGTGGGAAAGAAACTAGTTGCCCTCAAGCAGCTGGTGAAAGAACAGCTAGACGCAGGACATATAGAGCAGTCCACGAGTCCATTGAATTCGCCAGTTTTTGTCATTAAGAAGAAGTCGGGGAAGTGGCGACTCCTCCACGATCTCAGGGAGATCAATAAATGCATACAGCCAATGGGCCCGCTCCAATGCGGCATCCCAAATCCTAATATGATTCCCGAGGGGTGGGAGATCCTAGTTGTAGATCTCAAGGATTGCTTTTATACAATTCCCTTAGACCCCAGGGACCGGGAAAGGTTCGCCTTTACGGTGCCGGTTGTGAACCACAGTGAGCCTACGCAGCGTTACGCGTGGAAATTTTTGCCACAGGGCATGCTCAATTTGCCCACCCTGTGCCAAATTTATGTTCACAACGCACTGGCAAGGTTCCGAAGCCTTTACCCTAAAGCCTTAGTTTGCCATTTCAGGATGACATCTTGGTCGCGGTGCCGCAACTCGGCAGCGAAATGTTTTCTGACCTCCAGGCCAGCCTGGGGGACAAAGGCTTACTCATTGCCCCGGAGAAAGTGCAGAGAACCGAGCCCTTCTCATACTTGGGTCATCGGCTTCTCCGCTCTTTCGCAGCACCAGTTTTGCCCCAGATCAATTTACAGGACTCAGTCACCCTTGTAGAATTGCAGCAAGTTCTGGGTAATATTAATTGGGCCAGACCGTATTTCCGATTGGATACGGATCTTCTGAAACCGCTCTTCTCGCTGCTAACTTTAGGTAAGCAGCCGGCAGACCGGATACACATTTCTCGAGAAGTGCGCTTAGCTCTCGAGAAAGTGAACCAAGTTCTCAGCCAGAGGTGGGTAGATAGGATCACCCCAGGGCCATATGCTCCAATCCTGAATTTGTACATCATACGGGCAGGATCCATGTTCACTGGAGCGCTTGGAGTAGATGCCGAGAAAGGGGCGAATATCGTGGAATGGGTGTACTTGCCGAACACCTCTTCCCGGAACATCGTTCCACCCCAAGAACTGGTCTCCGCGGTAGTCTACCGCGGAAGGCTGAGAGCTAGGGACATTTCAGGGCACGATTTAGCCAAAATTGTAGTTCCGTTCACCAAGGAACAGATTCAGCAATTAATGCAGCTCGGTGACTCGCTTCCAATTGCTTTGGAGGGATTCACCGGATGCTTGGCATACCACTTGCCAAAGGACCCCAGACTTGTCTCACTCCAAACGCAGACAGTCAGCTTGTTCGAATTGCTTTCGCTGGTTCCACTTCAGGGGGCCAGAACAGTTTTTACTGATGGTGGTCGCACGTATGGTGTCTTGACCTGGCAGGAGGGCCAAGCTTGGCGCATGCTGTTAACTCTTCCACAGAAGTCCGCGCAGCGGGCAGAGTTGGCAGCGGTGAACCTTGCCTTGCGCACCTTCGCCAAGGAACGTTTAAACATCATTACAGACAGTCAGTATGTCAGGAATTTGCTTCACAATCTACCGGGAGCATACATCACTCCCGCGATAGACAAGAATTTGCTCAGTCTGTTTCTCACTGCTCAATTTCATTTGCAAAACCGCACGGAGCCGCTCTATATTGCCCACATCCGAAGTCACCAAGACCTACCGGGTCCGATCTCCGCGGGCAATAGCAGAGCGGATGCGGCGGCAAAGGAAATTCAGCAACGTTCAGTGTTAGGCGTTTTTACTACTCCAATTCAGAGCCATGCCTTTTTTCACCAAAATGCCAAAGCGCTCGCCAGACAGTTCAATCTGCCACTTTCTCAAGCCCAAGGCATAGTTCACTCTTGCCAGCATTGTGCAGGGGCACCGGGGGGGCCCTCGTGTGGGGTCAACCCACGAGGGACAGAAGCTAACCAGGTGTGGCAGATGGATGTCACGCATGTTCCGCAGTTTGGCAGATGGCAGTACATGCACGTTTGCATTGACACCTTTTCTCAATTCGTTTGGGCTACGGCGCAGAAAGGGGAAACTGCCTCCCACGTGGAGCAGCACCTCCTTTCCTGCATTGCGGCCATTGGCAAACCTCGGCACGTTAAAACCGATAACGCCCCGTCCTACTGTTCCAGGCAGTTGGCCGCCTTCATGGCCACCTGGGACATCAAGCATACTTTTGGCGTTCCTTACAATCCGCAGGGGCAAGCGATTGTGGAACGGGTCAATCGGACGCTCAAGTCCTATATTGACAAACAAACAGAAAGGGGGGAACCACCAGCCCTCCCCAAGTCACAGGGCCAGGCACAGCATTGTCTGAATAAGGTATTGTTCACATACAATCACCTTAATGTCTTTTCGGATTGCACGCCGCAGGAGAAGCATTTCCGCCATTCGGAAGCTCTCCCGCGACCGATGGTCCGATACCGGGTGCCACCGGACCCTTCATGGAGGGGCCCGGCGCCACTCGTAACCTGGGGAAGAGGGTATGCTGCAGTTATGTCTCCTACAGGTGTCGTTTGGATTCCAGCTCGGTGTGTCAAGCCTCACTTGGAACCACATGGCGTGGACCCAGACCGACCCGAGTCTGATCCCGGAGATGGAGGACCTCTCCCTAACCGAGGAGACCCGTCGGGAGAAGTGGCGGCTGCGGACGCCAGCACCAAGGATCACCTGGGGGATGGTCAAGACCCTTTGCAGTGAGGCCCAGGACGCCCTCCGACGCGAGGAGAGGGAGCCGACACCGGAGAACCTCGTAGCAGCAGTCTTTGCCCAGATCGATGTCAACACCGTGATCTTCACCATCATCCTGACCCTCTCCCTGCTCGTGGGGGGAGGCGTTCAGGCTGCCTCTTTTAAGGCCAACGACTTGATGCCAGGCGGAGATCTCTCTGCACGGATGCATTACAACATTTGGGAAAGGTTGGCGGGCCTTGTCAACCAGTCCGATTTTTGCCTGAAGCAGGACGTCGGTTCTGCCTCAATTCTGAGCACCTGCCTCATCCCTGTGTGCCATTCTCCAGGCGCGCACCCCAGGGATGGGGATTGGCTTGTGAAGAGGATTTTCAGCCCGTATATCCCAGCAGCTTCCTCAGAATATGCTCGCTGGGAGATGCGGCTAACCATGACTTTGCCGGCTGATGCAGCCACTCTCCACACTCCTCGAGTGGTGGTCAGCCCGAACTCTACTTGTGGTCGAATGACCGGCTGCTCCGCAGTCAGTCGAACCCGGCGCCGCTGCCTCAATGTTGGCAGTGGCAATTGGACTTGCAATAACCCAGTGACACTTGGTACCATGTATGCCCATGTTACCTTACCATCTGGTTGGTTCTTTACATGTAATCAGTATACTTTCAACTACATCCCTGCAAATGTATCAGATGCTACTTGTTGTATTAGTTGGTTGACACTGTTACTCCCCACTAAGGACATGGTCGCCCCAAGCACTAATGTCACAGATGTTACACATGTTCCAGCGCCCATACGGCGCGCTCGCACCACGCAGTTAGACAGCTCATGTGAGAGCAGCTTTAGAGTTATGAGCCCAGCCGAATATGTCTCATTGTCAGTCAGCATAATTGGCGTGCCCGGCTTAGCCGTCGGCAACGCTCGGAGGATCGGTCGTTTGGCTTGCGGATTAGCCAAAGCCATTAACCATACCTCCTCGGCGATAGCGCTGCTCAACCAAGAGCAGGCGGAACTTCGCCATGCCATTCTCGACAATCAAGCGGCTATCGACTATCTCCTACTGTTGCATCACCTGGGTTGCGAATCCTTTCATGGCATGTGTTGCTTCAATCTTACTGACAACTCCCGCAAAATCCAGAGTCAGCTCACAGACCTCCACACCATAGTCCAGGGCATCAGAGAAGGGTCTGCATGGGGAACTTGGTGGAGTTCATTGTGGAACTGGATGTGGTCGTGAGTCCCATGGGGATGGCTTCAAACGGTGCTTAAGGTGGTCGTGGGGGTGATTATACTAGGCATAGCCCTCTGCTGCTTTGCGCAATGTATTCCCTCACTGATATCGAGGTACCGGTCCAAGAGAGAGCCCCGAAGCGTCATCCCCGCTCAGCAGTTGGTACCTCTCTTGCGCAGAGTCGCCGGTCAGGCCCTTAAGTAAAATTAAAAGCGGAGATGTGGATTCCGCGTGCCCATTGGGCACACACGGCCTCTGGCAGAGGTTAAACCGAGTGAGGACGCTCCTGGCCCCTGGCCCTTGCTAGTAGGGAAATTAAGGGGGTGGATAAATGATAGGGTTTGATTCACCCAATTCCTTGACCTGACCAGCGGATCTGCTGAGAGAGCGAATATCTAACTCTGTTACCCATTAGAGTAATCCCTCATCTCCGAGTCTCAATCTTATCCCAGATGCAAACAGAAGCCATGTTTACCCCAGTCTAAGCTCTAAACAATGGTGTTTTCCCTGTCAATGTTTGTCCGTGTTAATTAACTTCCCTTAGAGAGATTCCTCATTAACCTGAGCAAATAGGTGATGTGATTTCTGTCAGATGACGGTTTTGCCACCGTTGCGCTTTTCCTTCTATATATGCTGAAGTTTTCCCTCAATAAAGTACTGATCTGATCTCGCTCCATATTGCCTCGTATCGTTCATTGATCAGTCTCCTCCGGGACCTCCGGCCCCTAGCGGCCCCGATTCCTACAGCTATTTGTTCTCAAGATTGACAGGCTAGCCGTGACACCAGATCAACTTGCTCCACACTCCGCTTCTGCAGCCACCTCAATCATTGTTCCCTCCGCTTGGCTTGGCATGTCCCTAACAGTGCTCCATAGCAGGGAAGATGTTGTAAGGCTTACAACTGGCGGCGGTAGTGGGGAGAGGCTCAGGGTGGTCCCACCGCTGCCAGCAGTGGAGGGGAGTGGGTGGGGGGCTCGGGGTGGTCCCCCCAAGCCCCCATCACTCCTATCACCACCATCACTAGCGCTGAAGGTAGCACCACCAGTCCGGCCCCTCAACAGTCTGAGGAGGTGTGAACCGGCCCCCGGCTTCAAAGGTTGGAGACCCCTGGGTTAGTTAACCACTGCCTGATGATCGGTGTTGAGTCACTGGCAGTAGGGTCTACTCTATTACCGTCACATCACAGGATAACCTGGCAAGACTTAAAAATAGAGCTTATAACCATGATGGTGAACCTTGGCACTCCAGATGTTCTTGGACTTCAATTCCCAGAAGCTCAAACACCCTGTGAATTCACACGAATGGGTTTACTGCGATTCATCTGGCCCACGCTGCCCTCGTCGCTCCCGGAAGCGGAAGTAAAACGTGCCCGGACGGAGGAAGGGTTAACCCGGAAGAGTCTTAACCATACGGGCACGTTTTACTTCCGTTTCCGAGAGTGATGAGGGAAGCGTGGGCTGGATGAATCGCAGTAAACCCATTCGTGTGGATTCACAGGGGGCTTGGGCTTCTGGGAATTGAAGTCCAAGAACATCTGGAGTGCTAAGGTTCACCATCACGGGTTTATAACAATATTGCAAAACATGACTCTATGTAGACACTGTATTTCTGTGCATAACACTCTACCTGCCTTGAAACTGAACCCAGACCTCCCCAGCTCTGAACTGTGTCTCCCTGGAGAAAAAAAAAATACTGATTTTTTGTCCCCCTAAAACAGCAGAAGAATGTCACAGCTTTGTTCCCACTGTGCCTTTTCTTTCTCTTCCTGGGGTTCTGCCATGCTTGGGGAGGGGTGAGAGACAAGGGCTTGGCAGAAGGCACACCTGGCAAGCAAGGTGACTCCCTGGAGCATCTCTCTGGCACTTTGCAGCATGTTCCAGCCTCGTGTCTTCTCCATGAATGTGACCTCATAGCGGCACCCGATCCGGAGGAGAAGCAGCTTAACAGCATCTGCTGCAAAGCTAAGGAAACAAAACCGCCTCAATTAGCTGCCCTGGAGATGGGCAAGAAGAGTCTCAGTGCATTAATTATTCATCACGACAGAGGTTGTATCCGGGACTGTGGAGGCTTCGTGGTTCAGACGCTTAACTTGGCAGGTCAGCAGTGTGAGACCTGAGTGTTGCATGACAGAGTGAGCTCCTGTCATCTGTTCCAGCTCCCTGCCGTCTAACAAGGACGTCAGTTATTATCGTTTCGCAAGGCAATTTGCACCGTTCAGGCAATGTGCACAAAAAAATGCTCTTGCAGATGGGAAAAATCCTTGGCCGAAGCCACTGGGAAACAAGGGAGGAGTTACATGGTGAAAGCAACCTTGCTGCAGGAACCTGGGAAGGTGTGCCATCCCATCGTATGTCCCAGCTCCTGCCAACCTAGAAGTTCGAAAGCAAGAAATTGCAAGTAGATAAATAGACCCCACTTCGGTGGGAAAGGTAAACAGTGTTCCTTCTAGTCGTGCATGCCACATGGCCACGGAAATGTTTGCAGATGCAGGCAGTGTTGGCTCTATGGCTATAAACAGAGATAAGCACCGAGCTCTAGAGTCAAATACGACAGGCTTACAAGCAAGAAACTGCATCGAGACCCTCCCACATATATCCTACCTTGCTAGGCTTTCCTGCCGCGCACTCTGACCCTTCAGGGAGCTCATGCCGGGCATGGTTTCTGCCTGGTTGCCGAAGTAGAGTTCCACCAGGAAAGCTGACAGGAGCTCTGGGTACAGCCGTTGGAGGGTCTCCGAGGATTCAGGTACGGAGATCACCTCGTAGAGGGCCTGTGTTATCTGGAGAGGAAGGAAAGAGGGGGGGGGGAGGCTTTTAGGCAGGTTTTGCTCTGATTTCTGACCAGACTTTTCTTCCAAACTCCACATTGGAGTAATGGTGTGATCGGATGGCTGAGGATCACATTGGAAAGGATCACTTGAACAGGAGCTGGCTTGCTTATAACAACCCTGCACATTAATGCTAATGCACTCTTTGGGCGGTATATAAGTGTGATTGCTTTGCTTTGCTTTAGCCTCTCTCTTCACTTCCCTGGTTAATGTTTAATTCTCACCACTAAGAACCAAGATTCTGAGTTCAATGAGCAGACAATCCCATCACTTAATTGTTTCCGATTTCAATCCAGGACAGCCTTTTTGCAGAGGTGCCCCAACTATGGCCCGTGGGCCAGATTCGGCCTGCAGCACCAAATCATCCTGCCTGAACTGCCTCGCTGCTACTGGAAGCAGACACGCCCCCTGCATGCGCAAACATTGCCATAAATGCGCCTGCGGCTGTCGTAAATGTATTTACGACAGCCGCGGATGCATTTCACGGCAGCATTTGTGCATGTGTGGGGGCATTTTACTTCCACTTCTGGTGGGAGGAACCACGTGACCGGCCAGCTCAACCGGCCCATGGCCGAAAAATTTGGGCAGCCCTGTTTTATTGTGTCACTAATCCCTTGATGACAATGCTCAGAAGTCAAAGTTCAATTTCCAGGCTAGGAAGTGAAGTCAGTCTAGAATCAGCTCTGTTTGCACAAGGCTCTAACATCCTGGTACTTTCATATAAATTGCCATGTGCACCATCACAACTGTCTAAATATCAGTCTCGCCTGTGATCTGGGGCTCTCCGCATTTAGGAAGATCCATTTGTTACAGGTTTTCATGTGCTGACTTCTCTTTGCAATAGATGAAGAGCTGTTACAAATGAATGCGCTGCTTCTCAATGTCCTTCCAAGGGAAGTGGGGCAAAGGCATTGAGTTAAGCGGGCTATTGAGCCTAAAGAAATCGGATTTCCTGGCTTTAAAGCATCACACTGATGGGAGTTGCCTTTCCCCATGTACCAGGGTGAGAAACAGTTTGGAGCCAGAATCTGACTTCTGGAGTCTCTTGGTGGTCAATCAGGCCTCACCTTGCCTTTAGATTTGGGTGGACTAATGGGAAAGATTGCTTTTAAGCTGCCCATGAGCAATTTTCCCCATGGAGAGGGAAATGGGTGAATAAATGTTGGTGAATAAAAATCAACAAACCCATGGAGGAAATTGGAATCAGTGCGTTTTGGGGAGATGACCTGCAAAATAGGCTACCCTTTCCCTTAGTCTCCTCCTGCCAACCTAGCAGTTCGGAAGCAAGAAACTGCAAGTAGATAAATAGGGACCACTTTGGTGGGAAGGTAACAGCGCTCCGTGTGCTCTGGTGTCTAGTCATGCCTGCCACATGACCACGGAAACGTCTGCAGAAGCAGACAGCGCTGGCTCTTCGGCTTTGAAACAGATGAGCACTGAACCCTAGAGTCAGATACAACCGGCTTTTGAGCAAGGGAAACCCTTTACCTGCCTTAGTCTCACAGCCCTGGTGGTGCAGTGGTTAAATTGCTGTGCTATAACAAAAAAAGTTGTTAGTTTGATCCTGACCAGAGATCAAGGTTGACTCAAAGCCTTCCATCCTTCCGAGGTCAGTAAAATAAGTATCCAGCATGTTGGGGCAAAATGCTAATTAATATGTGAACCGCCCAGAGAGTGCACTAAGCATTATGGGGTGGTATATAAGTGTGATTGCTGCTTTGCTTCCTGCCTCTTAAAAATGCAAAAGCAGAGAAAAATCCCACAATGGCAGTGGCTGGCGGCGCTCCGTGGAGCCTCTTTGAAGCTGTTTATGCATCTCAGGACCCTTGGCAAGCCAGAGGCAAGTAGCTCTGTTTTCTCTGGAGACAGAGGAGACTAAACTCACAGCGATGGACTTGGCAGAAATCTGACATTCTGTCCTATGGTGATTTTTCAGCCTGCCCAGAAGGTTTTCCAGCAGAAGTTCTTCCACAACCTCCTCGGTGGAGAGGGACTGCCATAATTGGGAAGAATTGCTGCAAAAAAGCAGAAGAACCGCCTTAACACCAAAGATTGGGCGGGGGGGGGGGGGGGGGACTTTTAGAGTTCTTTAGAGGACAAACAAGAGTCATGGCTAATCATGCTGAAACACATTATTCACCATTTGCACATCCAACGTGACAAGGAAGCGCCATGTTTACAAAACAAAAGTATGGTAATTTGTAATTTCAGAGGTTGCACAGGATAATCCTACTTCCTTTGGCTGCTTAAGGCATCTCTGCTTTCAAGTACAAAGCTGCAAAGCTTGTTCGTTTCTGCCAGCAAGTTCCAAACACTTAGGCTGTGACATTAAGTCTCTGTGAATTTGCAGGATTCATGTCAAAGAACTGACTTTTAAGTTATCTTTCAGCGTTCCGTGTGTCTAGTCGTGCCTGCCACATGACCACAGAAATGTCTGCAGAAGCAGACAGTGCTGGCTCTTCGGCTTTGAAACAGAGATGAGCACTGAACCCTAGAGTCGGATACGACTGGCTTTCGAGCAAGGGAAACCTTAACCTAGTATAAAAATAGGGAATGCCAGCATTTTGAGGCCCAAGTGCTGCATGACAGAGTGAGCTCCCATCCTCTGTCCCCACTTCTGGTAACCTAGCAGTTCGAAAGCAAGAAATTGCAAGTAGATAAATAGGTAATGCAGAAGCAGACAACGTTGGCTCTTCAGCTTTGAAACAGAGATGAGCACTGAACCCTAGAGTCGGATACGACTGGCTTTCGAGCAAGGGAAATCTTTACCTTCAATGCTATTGCTCGTTTATTAATTAGAATATTTCTATTTTGCCTCATATTTGAAGATCTCAATCTTGGGCACAAACAATTAAACAAAGTTTTGTTAACCTTTTTATCTGTAATTGTACTGTATTATTTTGAATTGTATTGTATATTGTACTAGCAGAGGTTGCCCGGCGTTGTCGGGCTGTTTTAAATTGTGTTGGAAGGTTAAATTGTGTTAATGTTTTTTAAAAATTGCTTAGTCTGTAATTTTAATTTTTTAAATGTTTATTTATGCAAATTTTTTTTGACTTGGCTGTTATTAACTGTGATCTGCTTTTTTGGGTTTTTTTTAGGATTAATAAAAGAACAAAGTATGATAAAAAATTTCAAATTGTTTTATGTAAGCGAATAATATTTTAGTTTTTTGAATTTTTTAAATTAGTTGTACCGTAGTTAATAATTTTAATAATGTAAAAGTAAATGTTTTTTACATTCAATGTTTTTAAAATGTGTTTAGATGTTTTGAGTTTAAATTTGAGTTAAAACTCAGCACAGGATTTTTAAAAGTTTCTATTGTATTTTATTGACATATGTTTGTGATTTGTGTTAAAGTGTGTTTTAGTGTAATTTTTTTGACTTGTTTTTATTGGTGTGACCTTTTGTGTAAAATTGTGAATTTGTGTTATGTTTTTGGTTTGTTTTTATTTGGAGCTGTTGTGTGTTTTTGAATTGTTTTTACTATTGTGGTGAGTAGGTGGTGCTGGTAGGGGTTATTGTATTTTGACTGTTTTTTCTCTCCTGGCCTCTGGGTGGAGCTTCTTCTGGTAAGTAGTCTCTTTCTTTATTCATTTCTTTTCCAGTCCTGGTGGAGGTAGGACATCTTTTGGTAAGTTTGCTTGTTTTCTTTCTTTTGTGTGTGTGTGTGTGTGTGTGTGTGGGCAGGGGGGTGGGTGTTGGAATTTGTATTTTTTGTCTGTTTGTTTTGTTTTTGATTGTGTCTTTGTTTACTTCGTATTGTTTTTGGTGTTTTTGTTTTTGTGTATTTTTGGATGTGTTTGACTGTTTTTAGTAATTTTTTAAAATTTATTTATTTGGTGGTGGGGAAGGGACGTGGTCTTTGGGGGTTAGGAAGGGTGGGTTAGGTGGTGGGGAGGGGGTCATGGTCGTTGGGGGTTAGGAAGGGTGGGCTAGGTGGTGGGGAGAGGGGCATGGTCGTTGGGGGTTAGGAAGGGTGGGTTAGGTGGTGGGGAGGGGGCATGGTCGTTGGGGGTTAGGAAGGGTGGGCTAGGTGGTAGGGAGGGGGGCATGGTCATTGTGGGTTAGGAAGGGTGGGCTAGGTGGTGGGGAGGGGGTCGTGGTCGTTGGGGGTTAGGAAGGGTGGGCTGGGTGGTAGGGAGGGGGGCTTTATTGTTTTTATGGTGCTTTGTTTGTGTGGAGTCGTGAAAGTAGATCGTGGTTTCCCCTTTAATATCAGTGGGTGGGGGGTTGCGACTCCCCTCTCCACTGGCTCCCCTGGGGTTGGGAGGTTTGTGGGGACAAAAGAGGTATGTTGCCCCAACCCTTCTGGACCCAGGAGACCAGGGAGAATGGATCGATTCCCCCCCCCTTAAAACAACTCCGTTTTTAAAGAGAAGAAAAGACGGAGTTGTTTTAAGGACGGGGGGATCGATCCCCTCTCCCTGGTCTCCTGGGTCCAGAAGGGCTTGGGCAACATACCCCTTTTGTTCCCACAAACCTCCCAACCCTAGGGTAGGCAGCGGAGAGGGGGATCGCAACCCCCCCCCCCACACACACACCTACTGATATTAAAGGGGAAACTCCAGTCAGGACCTTCAGGCGCCGTGGGTGAGGGAAAGAAAGCCGGCTGGTGTTTGCTTGGCTGTGAGTTGTTTTTCTTTTTAATTTTTCAGGCGCTGATTTCCTCAGCGTTCTGCGCGCTCATGGCGCGCAGGACGCTGGGGCTTGTAGTTATGGGTTGGTGCTTTGTGTTTGTGCTGCGTTTTTTTAAAATGCTTTTCTTTTGATTGGCTGCGGCGCGTTTCCGAACGCTGCACCGTGCGAGAGCCTCTCAGCCTGATTGGCTCTGGCGCGACGCGGTGCAAGGAATGTTGGGAAGTGAAGTTGTTTCCCTTTCTTCGCGTTTGTGGGGCTGTTGCCCCACTGCCGGTTTTCTCAATCCTTCGTTGACCTGCGTACCCAGATCGGCCGTGTGCACGAAGGGTGAGTGCAGGCAAGTAGGGCGAGGCATAGCAACCTATAGCCAGTTCCAACGGTTAACCCTTGGTTTTATAGGTTAAGATTTTTGTGTTGTAAGCCACCTCAAGTCGCACGTTGTGTTGTGTGAGGCGGGATATAAATAAACCTAACATTAACATTAATTAAACCATCTAACTGATCTTAAACAGCATAGAACGATTCAACTTGACCACTTTCAGTTACATATGAATATTGTACACTTATTTTAATGGACGTACAGTACTTATTATAATAATATTCTGGGTTGAAAGGATTTTTGCGGAAGAAACTCCGCTCAGGGAACACCTACATTCATGTCCCCAAGATCTGGGACAGAGACAAGCACTCAGTCTGTCATCCAGTACCTGGGTCTCGAACTGCCGACTTGCCAGCCTTCCAATTAACAAGGCGAGCTTCTTAACCACTGAGCCACCGCAAAGGTGGGCAAACTCTTGTTTTGTTACCTGAGTGTGACTCAATGTTATGCCTACAGCAACTTCAAAAATGGCATGACGGAAATGCTCTCCAAGGAGCATTTCTACCAGAAACATGGCATAATGATGTTAACGGGAATTGCGCAACCCATTGCACAACTGAATCCTGAGATTTCCTGGCACCTTTACATGGTCATAACTTGATGTGAGGCCTGCATGAACAGGACTTTTCGCCAGTAAGTCCCCACAAGTCAAACAGGACTGGCTTTCACCTAGCTAACTGGCAGGATGGCTCAGTGAGTTGGGTACCTGGCTGTGGAGCCAGTGGTTAGGTGTTCGATTCCCCTACTGTGCCTTCTCGGGGAAGAGCCAGCTTGGGTAATTTTGGGCAAGCTGCAAGGTGGTCCATCTCTATTTATATTTTTTCAAAAACCCTAACTATAATTGTTTCTATTTAAAGAGGCTTTTAAGGACATACTACCAATGGCCAAGCAATAGGTTTTGACTAACTTGTACCATCGTCAATATGTGTTTTTGTTGTTGTTGGGGTTTTTTTAATTTGGGGGAAAACATAATTTTTGTTATTTATAAACTTATTAAGTTTGTTTATTCATTATGTTTAATTTATAATTGTAAAGATTTTTTTTCCATGTGTGGTAAGCCACCTAGAGTGGGAAGATACCCCAGATGGGCTGGATTTACAGTAAATGCAACAGACAGACAGACAGACAAACCAACAGACCAACAAACAGTCCCAAGAGCTCCTCCTAGAGCCGTGATAGCCAACCTTGGTGCTCCATGTGTTGTTCTTGGACTTCAATTCCCAGAAGCCCAAGTCAGCACCCCTGCTGATCAGGGCTTCTGAGAATTGAAATTCAAGAACAGCTTGAGTGCCAAGGTTTGCCATGACTGCCCTAGAACAGGGATTCTCAACCTGTGGCCCATGGGCCGGATGCAGCCCATGACATCATTTCATGTGCCCCCCCCCACCTCTACCACACCAGGAAGTACCATGTGGTGAAGGAAGGGCAAAATGGTCATCCAGCCCCCAAAGCTGTCTGAGGGAGTGTGACCCGGCCCGTGGCTTAAAAAGGTTGAGAACTCCTACCCTAGAGGAAAGCAATGGTGAAACCACATCTGTATACATATTTTCTACCTGGAGACACATGGAAAGAGTGGCCATAAATCAGAATAGATGTGATAGATGATGCATGCATGCTTAGGTTTACAGCCCGGTGAGCCAAGTGAGATCCTTCAAACACTGCAGGATGTCAATTCCCATCATGCTTCACCACTGACTATGCAAGTGGGGGCTGATGGGGATGGTAGGCTCTTTGCCCAACTTTAGATGCTAGATCCCACCTGGGCGAGCCGTTTTTGTTCTCATGGCGGGAGTTTGTTACCTGTCTATGGGGAATGAGTGCTCCAGAAGGCTTGAGACCACGGTGTCCATGTACTCCCTCCTGCCTGCCAACAAGCCCACCAACTTCATCACCAGCCTTCTGGCGCTGGGCCGGCGGATCAGGCCAAGGCGGCTGCAGATCCTGTCCACAATGTCCGACACCTGGAAAGGGGAAGAGGAGGAGCAGCAGGTTGGGAGGGAGGAATCCTTGCAGGGTAGGTTTGGGTAAAAGGCAGTTCTGTGGGGACTGAGCATACCTCACCTGCAAGGGCCGTGATGGCCAACCTTGGCACTCATGTGTTCTTGGACTTCAATTCCCAGAAGCCCAAGTCTCTGTGAATCCACACAAATGGGTTTACTGCCTGTACGTGTGGATTCACAGAGACTAGGGCTTATGGGGATTGAAGTCCAAGAACACATGGAGTGCCAAGGTTCGCCATAGTGGTACTAGGGGGTACTGTGTGAAGGAGTGAGGAGGACAAGAGCTTGAAACAGTTACTTTTATACTAAAGGTATAAAAGGTTGCTCCTGCTCAAAAGCAGTCATTATCTGACTCTAGGGTTCTGTTTATACTCTGCAGGTGTTTCCATGGACATGTGGCAGGCATGACTTGATGCCGGAGCATGTAGAATGCTGTTACCTTTCCTGCAGAAGCAGTACCTATTTATCTACTTGCAATTTCTTGCTTTCAAACTGCTAGGTTAGCAGGAATGGGGACAGAGGATGGGAGCTCACTCTGTCATGCAGCACTTGGGCCTCATAATGCTGGCATTCCCTATTTTTATACTAGGTTAAGGTTTCCCTTGCTCGAAAGCCAGTCGTATCCGACTCTAGGGTTCAGTGCTCATCTCTGTTTCAAAGCCAAAGAGCCAGCGCTGTCTGCTTCTGCAGACATTTCCGTGGTCATGTGACAGGCATGACTAGACAGTGGAGCGCACGGAACGCTGTTTCCTTCCCACCAGTGATCCCTATTTATCTACTTGCAATTTCTTGCTTTCAAACTGCAAAGTTGGCAGGAGCTGGGACGAAGACGGGAGCTCACTCTGTCCTGCAGTACTCGGGAATCGAACTGCTGACCTCCCGCCTCCCAGTCAGCATCTTAGCCACTTGAGCCACTGCAATGCGCAAAATCTCCCTGGTATGGCCAATGGCTGGAAATAGAATTCCATCATTCTAGGGAAATCAACATCTATAACCTGCCCAACTCAAAACTGAACACACTCGACAGAAATTCTGCTATTCCTCAGAATCCCCACCTGTGGTCAAGTGTCCCCCACCTTCTCTATGTTGGGCCCACAGTTCCTTGCCATGCTGGCCAAAAGCCCCTCTGTGGCTGTGCAACACGCGCTATTGGAGTGCTCTGTGAGGCCGTCCAATGCAGTTAGAATAAAATCTGTCTTTTCCTTTGGGCTGAAGTAGACACCAAAAACCTGGAGTTCAAAGGGAGGGAGGGAGGGAATAGAATAGAATAGAATAGGAGTTGAGAGAAAGAAGGAAGGAGAGAATAGAAGTCAAAAGAAGAGAAGGAAGGAATAGAAGACATGAGAAGAGAAGGAAGGAAGGAAGGAGAGAGGGAAGGAGAGATGAGAAGAGAAGAGAAAGATGGAAGAGAAGAGAAGGAAGGAAGAAAAGAAGAAAAGGAAGGAAGAAAGAGAAGACAAGAGAAGGAAGGAGAGAAGAAAAGCAAAAAGAAGGAAGGAAGGAAGAGAAGAAAAACAAGTAAGAAAGGGAGAGAAGGAAGGAAGAGAAGAAAAGAAAAGAAACAGAAGAGAAGGGAAGGAAGGAATAAAAGACAGGAGAAGAGAAAGAGATAAGATGGGAAGCAAGGTGTTTTGTTAGTGCATCTAGTATTTATTTACTCAAAATATCTATACTTTGCCCTTTTCTTCAGAAGGACCCATTAAGGCAGCTTACAATATTAAAACAATAAATTATTACAATATGAAAAAAGAATTGAAGGAATATCAAAACTAGTGGACAGTTTGGAACTATTCTAAGACACATTCATGCGCACACATACGAGAGGGCTGTCCCATTCCTAAGATCTCCTTCTTAGGCAACCCGTTGCTGAGAAAAATCCTGCTGAGAGAGAAAAATCTCTGCCTGCTTGCCGCCTGTGGGCAGCCTGGTCTCTCGTGGGTGGGAGATCCACAGCTTGGCAGCAGAACATAGTGAGGGTCTTCTCTCCTCTGCCCACCAAGCCCACCTGGGAGTGAGAGAAAAGCCTTCCCAGTTGATCTGACCCACCTGGGCAGGTGCATAAAGGGCGACGTGGTCTTTCAGAGGGAACGGTTGGTACTGGCAGATGCCCCATTTGATTTTTCCATGTGGGATGTCCTTGGCAGCTCACAGGGGAACATGTCTGCTGCATGAGCCTTGCCAAAGACAGCAGTTGCCTGACAGCATGATTTCTATGATCAGCCAAAGAGCTAAAACTGCCATCTCTGCCCACCAAACTCTCTGAGCAATGGCTTTTCTCAGCTGGAAACTGAGCCGGTGAGATTCACTCTTAGGTCAAAGGCCAGGACAAGAAACTGTGATCAACCCTCTTGCAGGGACAGGATATCATCACTAATGCAGAAACATTGTGTTGCTTTGTAAAAAGAGGATGGGGGGGGTAACCCTTCCTTAGCAGCATGTATTAATAAATGAAGGGAGGGGTTAAATGATGGGGAAGGGACCTGTCCCAGGGCCATGGGAAGGCTTGCTTTAATGTGAGGCATCTCCCTTAACATGATCATCCCATTTGCCAGGAAATCTCGCTAGCCCAGCTCTCAAAAAGTAACATTTTATTAATTACTAGCATAGTTTGCCCGGCAGTGCTGGGCTGTTTTAAATTGCGTTGGAAGGTTTTTCTTTTGTTAATGTTTGTACAAATGAGGTTAGTATGTAATTGTGATTTTTAAAATGTTTATTTATGCACATGGGCTGTTATAACCTGTGATCAGATTTTTTGGGTTTGTTTTTGTGGATTAAAAAAGGAGGAAAGGATGATATAATTTTTTACAATTATTTTATTTAACCAAATAATGTTTTAGTATGTGATTTTTTTAAAAAATAGTTGTATCTTGGATAATAATTTTAAAAATGTGAAAGTACTTTTTTTACATTCAATGTTTTAAAACTGTGTTTAGATGTTTTGGGGTTTTTTTGAGTGGAAACTACACAGTATTTTAGAAATGTTTTTATTTTATTATTGTGTGATTTGTTTGTGATTTGTGTGAATGTGTGATGCAATGTTATGTTTTTGACTGTTTTTTCTCTTGTGGCCTCTGGGTGGGGCTGCTGAGTATTTCTTTTACTTTGACTGTTTTTCCTCTACTGGCCTCTGGGTGGCGCTTCTTCCGGTAAGTAGTCTCTTTCTTTCCTCATTTCAGTTCCGGCTGTCGTGGAGGAAGGATGTCTGCTGGTAAGTTGGCTGGTTTAATTTCTTTTGGGGTTTTGGTTTGTTTTTGAATGTTTTTTGTTTGTTTTTTGTGTGATTTTTTTTAAATTAATGGTTTATTTATTTTAATTCTTTTGGTGTTTGTTTTTGTTTTTTTGTTTTTTTCTCTTTCAAGGGGGGCCAAAGCACCAGTGCCTTGGCCCCCACTTGAAAGTGAAACACTTTCCTTTCCGTGGCCTGGGCTTGCCGGCCGGGCCATGGGGACCTGACCACCGGGGTTTTTTCCTTCCCCCGGCCTGGGCTTGCCTGCGGCGGACTTGCCCTCATGTTGGTTTTTTTATTTTTATTTTTCGCGTGCCGGCTTCCTCAGCGTTCTATGCACTCATGGCGCGCAGGACACTGGGGCTTGTAGTTTGGCGTTTGCGTTTTCGGTTTCAACAGCAGTTTTTTCCTGTGGCTTCATTTTGATTGGCCACGGCGCATTTCTGAACGTTCCTTTTGCTCGCGCCTCTCAGCCTGATTTGCTGTGGCCTGGCGCGGCCCAAGGAACGTTGGGAAATGGAGTCCTTTCTTTTTGTTTGTGATCGGGGGGCTCCTGCCCCACTGGTGCAAAATTCAACCCGACAGTTACCTGCGAACCCCAGTTGGGCGAGTGCACGGAGGCTTGGACAGGGCTAGTGGGGCCTGGCTAAACATCCTTTGTCACATTCCAACGGTTAACGCACAGATTTATAGGTATAGATATAAAATTAATTAATTAATTATTGTATTTTATACCCCTCATCTAGGATACCTTACACCACTCTGGCCAGCCGTATCTGTCTCTAGGGTTCAGTGCATACCTGTCAACCACGGCTCCGGAAAATACGGGACCTGCACAACGGTTCTGAGCAGGTCGCCTTCTACACGTGCGTAGAAAGCTTTTACGCTTGCATAGAACCCTTCTATGCAAGCGTAAAAGCCTTCTACGCATGCGTAGTAGGCGATCTGCGCAGAAGGGATGTGCAGTACCTCTTTTCCCCCGCTGCCAATTCCAGGGTTTTGACAGCTGTGGGCGGGAAATGGCGCAAATCGGCACCAAAAATCGGGAAATCCCGGCCAATCCGGGAAGGTTGACAGGTATGATTCAGTGCTCAACTCCGCTTACAGCCAAAGAGCCAACGCTCTCTGCATCTGCAGACATTTCCGTGGATATTTGGCAAGCATGACTAGATGCAGGAGTGCTGTTACCTATTTATCTACTTGCAATCTTGTGTTGGAACTGCTAGGTTGGCAGGAGCTGGGACAGACGACAGGCACTCACTCCGCCGTGCAGCACTCAAGTCTTGAACTAATGATCTGCCAACCTTCCCATCATCAAGTACAGCATCTTAACCACCAAGCCGTACAAACAATTAAATGAACAGCCACAATGTCATTCAACAAATGATAAAATATATGCCCTAAATCTAGACTAAAAACTTGGGCATGAGTGCGTGTCAAGATGGAGGGCTGAGAGGGGCAAACTTTTTTCTGCTCGGAATGGAGAGAAATGAAAGTGACTTTTAAAAGTGAAAATAGCTCCTGAAATTGGCAAAAAAATGGATTAGAAAAAATAGAAGGAAAAATAGATACGGAAAATACTTTGGAGGCTCCAAAGCAGCGCTGGGAAAGGGAGATAAATTAGAGTTTCGATCTTGGAGAGAGCGGGGGGAGGGGCGACCTATAATGGCGACGAGTCCCCGGAGCTCTTAAAAGAATAGCGGATAGATTGGAAACAAGAGGAGATCGTCGTCCCGGTGAAATTGATTAAAAGTCCGGGCAAAGAGGATAAGTGGACGATCGGATCGAAAAGGGCAATCTCGGCGGGGTGTGAAAGAGGTAAGCTGAAGCGGAACTCGCCCGCCCCCGCCACCCCCTCGATCGGAGACGGCCGGAGCTTTGTGGAGCTGGATAAGAATAAAGGGGAGAAGTGGAGAAAGCAAGACGGTGAGCATTTTTGCAAAGACCTTTAAAGAGGTTAAGGGGAAGAAAAGAGACTGAGACTTTCCGTATTGAGTTTTGCCGGTGGGAGCTGATAAAGCAGCGGCTAAGTAAAGAGAACAATAGAGCTACTTCCTGCTTTTCCTTTTTCTTATTCCCTTTTTTCTTTTTGCTCCCCTCTCTTTGTCGTTATGTATGCTGTGGACTTGGAGTATTGGCTTTTAAAGAAAAAGGAGCGGGTTTAAGTGTGCCCCTGCATATTTTTTTTTTTGAGTTATAAAGTGAAGTAAGATGGTGCTGTGGCCTAGAGCCTAGGGAAATAAACTGCCGTTAATTTGAAACTTTGGAGAGCAGGAGCCTGAATCCGTCAGTGTTTTTTACTTTTGTATTTATCCCATAACAGCAAGATAAAGTGGGCTCTCCTTCCAATTATTTTTTGAGCTAAAGTCTGAAGACACTTTCTAACTGCTTTTGTTTCAACTCCCCTCTTTTATGCTTGTGGGAAATTTTTATATTTTTCATTATTAAAAATTTTTACCTTTTTTTTCCTTTTAAATATAAATATAATTTTTCTTTTTGGTCTTTTTTGTCCTACCATCCCCCTTTTTATTTTTATCTCCCTCCCCCCCTTTTTTTTCTTCTTTTCTGTTTTAAATATTAAAATATTTAAAATATCTAAAATTTAAGAGGGAAATTAATGAGGCCTAAATTGGGATACTGACCTTTTTCCCGCCATCACCCTCATATAGAGTGAGATCTGGGTGATTACCTGTGTGTGCATGTGTGTGTATATGTGTGTGTAAATACACACACATATATATCACAGGGAGGGAGGGGGAGGGGAGGAGAGGATAAGGGTTAAGTATTATACTTTGAAATAAATATATTGAAATTGGTTAGATTTAAAATATAGTGTGAATTTTGAATAACAAATTGTTTGTGTAAACTGATAAAAGCGAAGCAGTTAGAAATACATTTGGATGAAACGGCAGGGGAGAGGGAAAGAGAAGGAGAAGAAATTGGCTTGGACAAGAGGGCAAAGACCAACGTCCTCAGATAGGAACTTCAGAAGGCTTACAAGGTTGGACGAGGAGGAAGAGGAGATGAAGAAAACAATGCAACAGGAAATAAAGGACTTGGAGGAACAGGAGACAGTGAAGAAGATGGCACAGCAATTACAACAACAACAGCAACAGAAGACAATAACATCGCCAACTACTGTTGCTCCATCTGCGGTAAAATCAATTGTGATAACAACAGCAAAAGTTACAACAACAACAATAGCTACAACAACTGTAACAACTACAGCGGCAACAGCAGGGATAGCACCAACAACGATAGTAACCACAGCAACAACACCAACAACATCGGCAGTGGGGGGGAGGGCAAGGATTTAAATCTGAATTTGAAAGCTTAAATGAGAAATTTGATAACCTGGGGAACAATATTGGAAAAATGATTGCTCAAATTAAATTAGATCTGAAACAAGAATTGCAAGATAGGTTAGGAAATATCGCGAAGGGAATTGACGATATGAAGGAGGATATAAATAACTTCAAGAAAGAACAAGAAGGTATCAAAAAAGAACAGACAATGATTAAAGTAGAGGTTATGGATTTGAGAAAGAGAGAAAAGGAGAGAGAAAATAAGGTTGGAGATCATGAAAAGAGATTAGAAAATGTGGAAGAACAATTAAGACGAGCAAACGTCATAATTCGAAAATTCCCAGAGAATTCCCCAGACAAATTAAAAGAAAGAATAGTGAAATGGCTTGATGAGATTATGGAAGATGGTTTCACGCCGCAGGAGGTTGTAAATGTATTCAGATTGGGATCAAGAAGAGGTAAAACTGGATCAAGGAATGTCATGTTAAAATTTGCTAATGTGTCTGATAAATTGCGATTAATGGCGCTTATACGGGAAAAAGGAACAGAGGTTCTAAAAGTGGAAGGTCATGAAATTGAAGTGTATAATGACATTCCAATTGAGGATCGATTTTGGAGACAATCGATGAAGCCAATTACAAAACGATTTCAGGAAAAGGGAATAAGGTATAATTGGAACGACAATTAAGTTTTTTTCATTTGGGAAGACGATATTTAATTAGTGAGGGTCCTAATGTCTTGGATGTAATGACAGATGCTAAGTTAGTGGAAGCAGGAACCAAAGAATGGTTTGATTTGAAGGAAGAATTGATTATATCTGGTGGTTATAGAAGACGAGATAGTAATGGAAATGAGAATATGCCTAAAGGGGCGGAAGGAGGAATTGATCCGGGTGGGGAGTAGTTTTTGATCTCTCCCAAGCTCCTATGATTGATCGCACCCCCCCTCCCCTCTCTGAACCCCAGAGGCCATTTGTTAAAAGAAAATGGGGAGGGATAGCAGTAGATTGTTCAATGTAATTTTTTTAGATGTTTTCTTTTTTCTTTTCTTTTTTACTTATTTGTATAAGGTGAAGGAAATGTTATATGTTAATCACAGGTCCGTAGGAGGAAGTGGGAAGTGTAAAAAATGGTGGGAGAAGCACAATAAATGAAGAATGTAAAAGTAATGACATGGAATGTGAAAGGTACTGGCTGTCAAGTGAAGAGAAGGAGGTTGGAAGCGGCGCTTAGGAAAGATAGACCGGATATAATCTTTCTTCAGGAGACCCATCAGAACTCGGAAAAATCTAATAAGCTATATCTAGGATGGACTCAAGTTTATGAAAAAGCATACGGTTCTTCAAAGGCCAGGGGGGTCGCAACTTTGATATCAAATAGATTGGGATTTGAGATGATAAAAAGTATATCAGACCCAGAAGGTAGATATTTAATAATAAAGGGAAAAATAGAGGAAGAAGAAATAACGTTGGTGAACCTGTATGTACCAAATGAACACCAAAATAGTTTCTTAAATAAGGTATACCGAATATTAGAGAAGGAAAAAACAATAAAAATGATTGTTGCGGGAGATTTTAACTTAATAGGATCAAATATAGATAGTACAAATACAACGAGATGCGTGGGTGGAAATAAAATGCATGTGTTAAACAATTGGGTGAAATCCCTGGGGTTGAAAGATACATGGAGGGCACTTAAAGGATTGGAAAGAGCCTATACATACTTTTCACAAGTGTATAATACATATTCCAGAATAGACTATATATTTGTTACGGATAATTTGATAAGTAATTTAGATGGTATAGAAATAGGAATTTTCAAAGAATCGGATCATGCAAAAGTTTTGTTGGAAATGAAGATAGATGCTATAAAGAGCATGAAAAATTGGAGATACGATGTTAGATTGTTTAGAGATAAAAAGTACAAAGATCAAATGGTAGAAAAATGGGAAGAAAACTGGAAATGGAACGATACAGGGGAAGTAGGAATAGGCATAGTATGGGATACAATGAAAGCAATATTTAGGGGTGAAAGTATTAAGATGGCAAGCATTAAAAATAAACAATTAAAAATTAAACAAGAAGAAACTGAAAAAGAGATTAAAAGGCTACAGGAGGAACATGCAAGAACTAAGGATAGAAAGGCTTACGAAAGGATGCAGGGACTAAGGAAGGAACTAATAGGAAATGACATGGAAAATGTGAAAAGAGATTTAATATATTTAAAAAGAGAATATTTTGAATATAGTAATAAAAATTCAAAATTATTGGCAAGAGCGGCTAAAGAAAAAAGAAGTAGAAGGGAAATAGGGATTTTGGTAGATAAGGAAGGTATAAGATATAATAAGACTAAAGACAAATGTAAACTGATTAGAGAATTTTATCAAGATTTATACTCAAAAAAGAAGATAAATATAGATAAATTAAAGGATAGATTGGAAATGCAAATCAAGAATAAAATTAGTCAGGAGCATAAACAAAGAATGGAAGAATCAATAACTGAAAAAGAGATAAAAAAGGTAATAAACAAATTGAAATCAGATAAATCACCCGGAGAAGATGGATTACCTGCTGAATTTTATAAAGAGTTTAAGGATATAGTAATCCCGAAATTGTTAAATTTGTATAATGGTATTCTTAATGGGGAACAGTTACCTGTATCTTGGTATAGAACAATAATTGTCTTATTACCAAAACCGGGAAAGGATCTAGAAAAAGTAGAATCATATAGACCCATCTCCCTGATAAACCAAGATGCTAAGATTTTTACTGCAATATTGGCAAACAGATTAAATGGTTTCATGGATAAATATATAAATAAAGACCAGGCCGGATTCGTGAAAGGGAGACATATGGCGGATTTAGTAAGGCGAGTATTAGATTTAATAGATGTGGCAAGACAAAATAAAGAGAAAGTAGGATTATTATCGTTAGATATCTTTAAAGCTTTTGATTCTTTACAATGGGTAACAATTAACGAGATAATTAAGAGTTATGGATTTGGTAACAGGTTTGTAAAAACAATAGAACAATTATACCAACAAGGATACGCTAAAATTAGGGTCAATGATGGCCTTACAGAGGAACTGAGACTAGAGGCAGGAACAAGGCAAGGGTGTCCCTTATCTCCAATACTATTTATTATGGCAATGGAAATATTAGCCAATACAATAAGGGAAGATAAAAATATAGAAGGAATAATGGAAAATTAAATTAGTCTATACGCAGATGATACTTTATTAATTATGAAACAACCTAGAAGAACTATGGAAAGGATTCAAAAACATTTAAAGAATTTTGAACAAATTACAGGTCTGAAGGTAAATTGGGAAAAATCTGAATTGATTCTAAGTAATATTGAAAGGGAAGAACAAAAGAAAATTAGAGATGAATTTAAATTGCAGATTAAAGCGAACTTGAAATATCTAGGGATAATTATTTCCGATAAGTTAGAGGATTTGAAAAGATTAAATTATGATAAACAAAAGAAGGAACTTAAGGTTAAAATTTTACAGTATCAAAAACTGAAGTTGTCTTGGTTCGGCAGAATAGCATTGACTAAAATGATGTTATTACCAAAACTAAATTTTTTATTTGATGCCTTACCAATTCAACTGACGGATAAAGATATTGAGGAATTTCAAAAATTATTTAATAATTATTGTAATGGGGGACGTAGAGTTAGAATTTTAAAGAAAATGTGGTATTTATCTCAAAAAGAAGGGGGCTTAGGAATACCTAGCCTAAAGAATTATTACAAAGCATTCCAGATAAAGAACGTAGTTAAGATTTTGATGAAGGAGTCGGTTATTTGGGAAGAAATTGAAATGAAGGAAATAAAAGAAGAGGGTAAGAGTCTCTTTTTAGATAAGAAAATAGGGAAAATATTGGTTAAAAATAGAATGATGAAATCAATGTTGGGAGTATGGAAGAAAATTAAAATGAAACTGGCCCCAAATATTTCACCGATTATTGAATTAGAAGATTTGAAAAAGTTCCCAATAAGAATGGATAATGAGATGAAAGAAACACTGCGGACAAATAAGGTTCTCCTGTTGAAAGATTGGATACGAGTCTGCAAGGATGATGAGAAGAAAAGAGAGCTATATACCCGGATGAAGCTGAATTGGTTTCAGATAGCAATGTTGAATAAGTGGAATAATAAATATTGGAGGGAACGGAGTTTGGAAAGAGATAGGACGGAATTTGAGGAACTAGTATGGAAAATAAGGAAGGAGGAAATTGGAATTAAAGGGTTGGTTAGTAAAATTTATAAAATAATAAATGTAGAAGGTAAACCACAAGAAATATTAAGAAACACATGGGAACAGGATCTGAATTTGAAGATAACGGAAAAGGAGTGGCAAAATAAATGGAGAAAAAGAATTATGAGATCCCTGTCGGTTAGAATAAAGGAGCATAATTTCAAAATGTTATGGAGGTGGTACCTGACCCCTATGAAATTACATCAGATAGATAAGAAGAATAATAAAATGTGTTGGAGGTGTAAAAACACCGTGGGTACATATGTTCATATGTGGTATGATTGTAAAGTGGTAGAAAACTTTTGGCTAAAAATTGAGATCGAGATTGGAAAAATCTTGGAACTGTGTCTTAAATTGGGGCCAGGCACCACCCTATTGACCGATGTTGATAATGTCAATATAGACAAAGATAAGAAAGAGTTGTTGTCAATGATGCTTGTAATGGCAAGAATGTGTATTGCAAAAAATTGGAAAAGTGAAGTAACGTTAAAAGTGGAGGATTGGTACGGGCAGATGTGGGATCTCGCACTGAATGAAAAATTAACATGGGAGTTAAATTTTAAGAAAGGTATAGTAAAAGAAAATAGATTCTGGAATATATGGCGAAAATTTGTTGAATATTCATTGATGAGAGAAGGAACACATAAATTGACACCAGACCAAATGAAATTTTGGGAATAATAGAAATGAATGAGGGATCCCACAACCTCCTAGGACAATGTATATAGCACTGGGTGATTAAGTATGTAATTGTATGCAATATATAGTCTGTATTTTTTTTTCCTTTTTATGAACGTAATGCTGTTTTTTTCTTCTGGGTGAAGTATTCAATGTATATTTGCTCATTTGTTTTTTTTATGTATTGTAATGTATTGTATTGTAATGTATGAATGTTTTAATTTTGTAACTTGTTTCAAAAATTAATAAAAATTATAAAATAAAAAATAAAAACTTGGGCATGGATCAGGGCTAGGTTCAGCGCATTTCCCTGTTCAATGCTGCTGATAATTTTATTATTAAAATTAGCAAACATTTGATTATTTATGAGTACATATAGTTTTTGTTCTCAAATCATTGAGATTGCAGGTTGTTGCTTTTTTAAAACGTATATTGAATGTTTGCCAGCTTGCTTGCTTTGCTTCCATCTGTCAACAGCAGAGCTGATTCTACTCACGAGAAGGCAGATTTGTTCCTGGTAGCTGTCATTTTTCCGCTCCCAAATTTCCAAGTAATTTGGGGTAGAAGGAATGGGGACCCCTTTTGTGAGGTTCTCTGTCTGTTTTCTTCTAACTAAAAGGCTCCACAATAATAAAACATCTGGAATCATCTGGGGCAGCCACCCCCATTCCGGATTCTTGTTATCTGCTCTCTCAGATGTGCTGGTCCACCTCTGCACTTCTGGATGTGAAAAATGGCCCAAGAATTAGAATACCCCAAAAGCATCCTTTTGTGTGTATTTGATTTGAAACAAGAGACAATTATTATTATTATTATCCTCAAACACACAGCCAACAAGATAACAGTGCTGGATTTTGTATCAAAATCACTAGTCGACCACTTCCCAAGCGTTTAGGACTAAGTGATGTATCGGCGAATTATGCGAGCAGATCCGAGCAGGGTGGCCTTTTGCAGTTGACTGATGGTGATTTTGTCTCTAAGTGCATAGCACCCAGTGTGCCGATTACCACTGGGACCACCTGTGCTGGTTTTTGCCAGAGTCTCTGCAGTTCAATTTCCAGATCCTGATAACGAGTAATTTTTTCAAGCTGTTCCTCGCTGATTCTGCTGTCACCAGGTATGGCAATGTCGATGATCCATACTTCCCCCCCCCTCCACAATCGTAATATCTGGGGTATTATGCTCCAAAACCCTGTCAGTCTGTATTTTAAAATCCCAGAGTACTTTTGCATGTTCATTCTCAATCACTTTTTCGGGCTTATGATCCCACCAGTTCTTTGCTACGGGCAAATGGTATTTGTGACACAAATTCCAATGAATCATTTGAGCAATTGTATTGTGGCGCTGTTTATAATCAGTCTGAGCAATTTTCTTGCAGCAGCTCAGTATATGGTCTATAGTTTCATCTGCTTCTCTACAGAGTCTGCATTTGGGGTCAACACCTGATTTGTCTATTCTAGCCTTAATTGCATTTGTTCTGATGGCTTGTTCTTGAGCTGCCAGGATCAGGCCTTCTGTCTCTTTTTTCGAGTGTTCTGTTAGTAAGCCATGACCAGGTCTACTTTTCCTCATCTACTTTTCCTTCAATCTTTTCAAGGAACTTCCCGTGCAATGCCTTGTTGTACCAGCTGTCAGCCCGTGTTTGCATCGTTGTTTTCCTATATTGACTCTTTGTTTGCTTCACTTTAAGCAACTCCTTGTTCTTGACCTCCATTAAAGCTGGCTCTACACTGTTTTTTACGTAATCTGCTAGCGCATGTTTCTCTTCTTCAACTGTCTGTTCATACCTGTCAAGTTTTGGATTTGGAAATAAGGGAAATTTCCCGGCCAATACGGGATACTTGACAGCTATGCTTATCCTGTGCTGCCCTCCAATGGCGGCAATAGGGCATTGCAGTCTAATTAATACAGGATGATGGCAGGGAAGAGGGTAAAATAAGGGGTTTTCCCGGCCAATAAGGGATACTTGACAGCTATGCTTATCCTGTGCTGCCCTCCAATGGCGGCAATAGGGCATTGCAGTCTAATTAATACAGGATGATGGCAGGGAAGAGGGTAAAATAAGGGGTTTTCCCGGCCAATAAGGGATACTTGACAGCTATGCTTATCCTGTGCTGCCCTCCAATGGTGGCAATAGGGCATTGCAGTCTAATAAGGGATGGTGGCGGGAAAGAGGGTAAAATAAGGGGTTTTCCCGGCAAATAAAGGATACTTGACAGCTAGGTGTCTGTTTCGCTTGCAAGAGACCTCTACCTCCTGATTTTCTAGGTAAGTACAGCCTATCCACATCACTGTGTGGGTGTAATGCATAATGGATGGTCATAAGTTTTCTTTTTCCCCCTATCCAAACTATCTAGCTTCGCTTGAGTCCAATTTATAATGCCAGCAGTATACCTGATAACAGGTACGGCCCAGATGTTAATGGCTTTGATGGTATTGCCTCCATTCTGTTTGCTTTTCAGAACTTTTCTGACCCTTTGAGTGTATTCTTTACTGACCACACTTTTCACTTGGCCATGCTTGATGTTATCCATTTGCAATATGCCCAGATATTTATAGGCTTCAGACTGATAACATTTAATGGCTTGCCCATTTGGCATTTATTATTATTATTATTATTATTATTATTATTATTATTATTATTATTATTATTATTATTATTATTATTATTATTATTGTTGTTGTTGTTGTTGTTGTTGTTGTTGTTGTTGTTGTTGTTGTTGTTGTTGTTGTTGTTGTTGTTGTTGTTATTATTATTATTATTATTATTATTATTATTATTATTATTATTATTATTATTATTATTATTATTATTATTATTATTATTATTAATTTATATAGCCGCCCACTCACCATGTCATGGCGACTCAGGGCGGCTTACAAAATTAATACCAGAAGATAGCCTTGAGTTCCATTCAATTTAATCAAAATCACTAGTCGAACACTTCCCAAGCGTTTAGGACTAAGTGATGTATTTGTGTCTTACCTCATCCATCCAAAGATCTTAGGACGGCATGGAAATAATAAAAGGATGTCAGAGAAATCTAAACATTTCCACCTAGGTAAAGCAGTATACAGTACACTGAATCAGACTCAAATATCTACTCAAGCCACGAGAGCTCAGTAGTTCAAGTACCTGGCTGCGGAGTCAGATATTGGGAGTTCAGTTCCCCACTGCATCTCAAAGGAGAAGAGTCAGCCTGTGTAGCCTTGGGTCCTCAGGCGCTCTTGGACTTCAGTTACCAGACACCCAGGTCACAACATCTGCTGACCAGAACCTCTGGGAATTGAAATCAAAGACCTTCTGGGGACCCAAGGTTGCGAAACCCATTCCAAGAGCTCCCCCTCGAGAAAGGAAATGGGAACTTTCATTTCTATCTATTCACTACGTAGGAAACCTTGGGAAAAGTGGCCATAGATCAGAACTGACTTCATGGCATGCAGTCGTCGTCATCACCATCACCATCATCATCTGGTGAAGAACCAGGTTTAAACTCAGTGTAGAAATGAAGCCCTTCACAGCTCTAGCTAGGCCCACAATGAACACAAGATCCTAATAATACCTTTGAGCAGGGATGGCCAAACTACAGCCTATGGGCCAGATCCAGCCCACAGGACAAAATGATCCAGCCCTCGCTGCCCTCGCTGCTACCAGAAGCAGAAGTGGATGTGGCTACGTATGTGTAAACATGCCCATGCATGCACAAAACGCTGTCATGAATGCACCCATGGCTGTCGTGAACACATTTATGACAGCCACGGACACATTTTACATTGGGAGGAAACACATGATCGTCCCGCTCAACCACATGACTGGCCCATGGCTCTAAAAGTTTGGGAACCCATGCCTTAGATATTCATGGATGACATCACTGGATATGTCTAGATTTTCTGCTAATGTACACCCTATACATAATGATGAATTTGGCTCCTTTTCTGTTCATCCTCCTTTATAATCAAAGCTAGGCAGGAATTTTGGCAGTACATTGGTCCCCATTACCTCTGCAACTCTGGAAGGATTCTTGAGAAATACCAAAGGACTCCAAGATTCCAAAAATTCCTTGTGCTTCCGTTTGTTGGTTTCCATGTGGATGTTGTTCTCATCCAGCCTTGCAACTGAAACACACCAGAGCATAATGCACACATATGTACCACCAGTTTTCATGCTCTTGAGTGCATATAATGCACTCCACACTGAAAAGCTCTAAAGCTAGAGGTAGGAAAGGAGTTTGTTGGTTTGATACACTTGACATTTTCACGCCTGTTGAGACTAGCTATGAGATAAAGCATAGCTGGCTTCAGAATTCAGCACATATGCATAATGAAAAAGGAAAAAATGCATACGTAGACATTTTTAAAAGTAGGGAGAGCTGAAAATATATAGACCTGGAACACATGCATACTTGACTCAGGGGGGGAATGAATGCAAATGACGTATGCTAGGGAAAAATACACTAAAAAGTATGGACATGATAAAGAAAAATATATCATATTGAAAAAATGGGTAGGAATTTCCATACAGGAGTTTCACAACATATTTCTCAACATGTTTAGTGATGGGGAGAAAATACAAGTCAGACCTAGAGAATAGCATAGCAACATGGAGACATATGGATATATCCTCCTATACACTGAGCAGATATGCAAGGCCAGGGCTGAGCAGGCAGGCTATGCCCTCTGTTTCTATGGTAGAAAGCTTGACTTCATACACCACCCCTGGCGGCTGACCCCATGGGCCAATTCCCATCCAAACCCTGCAACCTCCTCCCATTGAGCTTATCCTGAAACTGAAGCAATCAGCTTCATCAGAGAAGCCCTCCTTCATAGACTCGTGGGCCCTTGACTGAAACCCAGAACTCATGGGGAAAGGTATGCAGACACCGAGGGTTTTCCCCCTGGATCTATGGTTTCTCCATTCTTGCCACAGATGACGAGTCAATCAAACCTGTGGATTTTGCATTGAAAACAGATTATCATCACAATTTAATGTGTATAGTGACAGGATGCCTCAAACCTACATCAGTTAAAAAATATACCCTCTGGTTGGTATCGACCCACCTAAGATAAGGAGAGAAGTAGCAGCAGATGCTGAGAGAACTAAGAAAGAGAAGGACCATCGACACCCTCTGAATGGATATGAACGTTAAATCAGCCAGCTTAGATCCAGGAAGAGCTTTATGGCAAGAACAAACACACTTGAGGGCAAAACCAAATTGGAAGGTGGAGGAAGGAGCTCACTGCACAAGGAACATCATTAAAGGAGGATATGGCTGAGGAACTCAACCTCCCCTACGTCACTTGGAGGACCCTGGATAGGCTGAGGTTCGGAGTCCCTAAATGGAAGACCCAACAGGCTCAAGTGGGGGTTACTGGTGGACAACAACATGCGGTGTGAATGTGGAGAGATGCAGACTCTATGGGCTCATTGACTGGTCTGCTGATTACTGCAAGAAACACGCAGCAATGAAGACTTAAGTTTGGCCAACGACCAAGCCAATAAGGTGGTTTCAATTTGCCTGTCCAGGTTTTAATCGGAACATGAAAGAAGAAGAAGATCATAACTTGACCCTGTTCTCCCCCAACAGTGTCAAGAAAGGAATAGAATCAAAGCTGAATTTATGGAATTTCCACTTTCCCTTCCCACACAAAAGAAAAGAAAAGAGATGTATGACAAGTCTTAAATTTTCAAAGCAGGATTTCCCACACTCCATTTTTGCAGGGGTCTCATTACCAAACTTCTTACTTTTCTGGCCTAATACAACAGCGAGAAGGAGGTGGACGCTCTTGGCGGCCTTTGAGCTGATGGACTTGACCGTATCTCCACAGCAGATTCCCAGCACTGCTACCAGGTGGCCGAGCAGAGCAAATTTGGACATCGTCTGATGGGACAAAAAAATATTGGGGGGTTAGAGGCAGGTTGCAAAAAGTTAAGAGGTGGAGGAAATCAACGTTCGGTTTTGCTGGAGAGGGACGAAGCGAAGGGGAAGCCCTTGAGTCTTGACCGTAGAGTCACCTTAGCTGGCCTGAAACATAGGGGGGCATTAAAGGCTACTCACGTCCAGTTGCACTTTGGCGGCCACAAAATTAAGCAGGGAGGTGGTGCTCCATATGGCCCGCTCCCGCAGGTCGATCTCGGGAGACTGCAACCACGGAGTCATAAGCTACAATGGAGGGAAAAGGCTCGATATGAAAACCTGTGGCTTTAGATGCACAATGTAGCTTCAATATGCATGTATCAGACCGACAGAAAGAAAGACAGACCGAAAACACATACTCACATACACAAAGAAACAAAAGCCAAACGCATTGTGGTACCTTATGGACTAACTGTTCTATCTATCTATCTATCTATCTATCTATCTATCTATCTATCTATCTATCTATCTATCTATCTATCTATCTATCTATCTGTCTGTCTGCCTGTCTGCCTGTCTGCCTGTCTGCCTGCCTGCCTGTCTGTCTGTCTGTCTGTCTAGCCCATCTGGAATATCTTTCCACTCTGGTAAGTGTACAACAGATTAAAAGATTTCCCCCCAAATAACAATATATAATTAAACATAATATAATACACAAAAACACTGAACAATAAACCAAACAAAATAAGTTACAGACAAAAAGCGATAAACAATAACAATACAGTACTCCCAGAATAACGATAAGCATTTAAAGGACAAAAGACCTCAGCAAACGCGTAATGATCCGCTTTCTATATCTTCCCCACTAGACTTAAACCTCACTCTGGGTGGTGAACATAATAAATAAAACATATATAATATAAAGCCCTCCTCTCACCCTATAACCTCCGAGATAAATTCTTTGTATAACACAAAATAACCCAGGAACAGGTGGCAGAAAACAAACCTGGATTAATCCAGGGGAGGATATTTGCAAAAGCTTTCTTTAAAAGGTCTGCTTTAGCCAACTTCCAAAACGCAGAAAGGGGTGGAGCGTGACTGACATATCCCATAATATAATAAGGGCATGGCAGAATACTGGTGCCATCCCTAAGAAGGCTCTATTTCTAGTAGGGGTCTTCCTGGCCTCTCTGTCGGGTGAGCATCTGGAGTCTGCAGGTTTGAGAAGATCTGGCTGGCCAGGCAGAATTCATTAGAGAGAGGGAGAGATTCCACCAGGTAAAAGGTCTCCCTCCCTTGACAGTCAGTCATATCTGACTCTAGGGCAGTGGTGGTGAACCTATGGCACACATGCCAGATGGGGCACCCATAGCCCTCTCTGTGGGCATGTGTGCCATCGCCCTGACACAGAGTTCGCCCTACCCCTCTGTCCAGCAGCCCAATGGGAGCGCTTCCTCCCTCCTCCAGCTCAGAGTTCGCCCCGCCCCTCTGTCCAGCAGCCAATGGGAGCCCTTCCTCCCTTCCCCTAGCACAAAGTTCACCCCGCCCCTCTGTCCAGCAGCCCAATGGAAGTGCTTCCTCCCTCCCCCAGCACAAAGTTCACCCCGCCCCTCTGTCCAGCAGCCCAATGGGAGTGCTTCCTCCCTCCCCCAGCACAAAGTTCACCCCGCCCCTCTGTCCAGCAGCCCAATGGGAGTGCTTCCTCCTTCCCCCAGCACAAAGTTCACCCCGCCCCTCTGTCCAGCAGCCCAATGGGAGCGCTTCCTCCCTCCCCCAGCACAAAGTTCACCCCGCCCCTCTGTCCAGCAGCCCAATGGGAGCGCTTCCTCCCTCCCCCAGCACAAAGTTCACCCCACCCCTCTGTCCAGCAGCACAATGGGAGCGCTTCCTCCCTCCCCCAGCACAAAGTTCACCCCGCCCCTCTATCCACCAGCCCAATGGGAGCGCTTCCTCCCTTCCCCAGCACAGAGTTCACCCCGCCCCTCTGTCCAGCAGCCCAATGGGAGCACTTCCTCCCTCCCTCCAGGACAAAGTTCACCCCGCCCCTCTGTCCAGCAGCCCAATGGGAGCACTTCCTCCCTCCCCTAGCACAGGGTGTACCCCCACCCCTCTGTCCAGCAGCCCAATGGGAATACTTCCTCCCTCCCCCCAGCACAAAGTTCACCCCGCCCCTCTGTTTGGGCACTCAGTATCTAAAAGGTTCGCTATCACTGCTCTAGGGAATGGTGCACATCTCCATTTACAGCCAAAGAGCCAGCGCTGACTGTGTCTGCAGATGTTTCAGTGGTCATGTGGCAGGCATGACTAGACGGCAGAGCACACAGAACTCTGTTACCTTTCCCGCCAAAGTGGTACCTATTTATCAACTTGCAATTTCTTGCTTTTGAACCAGAACCTTGAAATGGGCATGGAATCTTGAATTGGTTCCAGAATGAGAGTGTTTGTAGATTGAGTCCCCTTCCTCAGACACACAAAATGAATTTACATGGCGGTCATATTTACAAACAGACCCCGTGTCATGAGAAGCAACACACACGAGTTCACACACTTCGACCCCAAGGGTTCACCTACCCACGATTGGGGGGAGAGCGACCTTCAAGAGTGGAGGGGTGACCTTGACGAGTGGGGGAAGGGTGACCTTGATGATGGGGGAGGGGCAATCCCTAGATAACGATCTAAACTCAAGGCTGCTGCCTCCGGTCTTTCCTGCGGGCGAGGCGGAGAGGCCCCCGCAGCACCTGGACCCGCCGGGAGGTCCATCACCACCGGCGTCCTGGGCCCCGCCCACCCCCCATTGAGAACTGTGGGGTTTGCTGGGATGTCCGCACCTCTATTTCTCTATTTGGGCTTAGGAACAGAATAGCAATAAAGAGAGACTTAGAAGCTTAACAAGCTTAGATTTTACCCTGTGATGGGACATTTCTTTTTGGTTTTGCTAGACCAGCTGTTATTCTTCAGTTTTGCCTTATGGACAATGTTTTGCTTTTTATTCAAATAAACGTCTAAGACCGCCCAAGGTCTTATTTCCAAGGTATTTGGAATCTGCTCACCAACTTGCCAACTAACTACTGAATTACTTTTAAAACACAACCACACACAAGCCTTCCACGGCTCAATATTTTGGAGATTGCGCATAGGAAGGGAGAGTTGCCGACCCAGAGGTAGCGCACTAACTACAGGGCTGGAGGTTCGGAGCTGTGGGAGTCAAAATAGCCCTCGTCCTGGGGGAAAGGATTCCGGCAGGTGTTGACACAGTCTCACCGGCCCCGTCTCACCCATCCCATGTTCCGACACCCCGGACCAAGTTGGGATACAGACAATGGTTTGTTTGTAAAGGAATAGGCTATTGGGTTGTGAATAATTTCATTTATCAGTCTACAAGGAAACAATAGCATAGCTGACATGAATTGACAACTATGAAAAACAATGTATGATTTCACACTTGACAATGACTTAAGAAGCTTTGATTGATATTCAGTCCTTTTAAATGGGATCCCAGCATCTGCTATATATATATATACTTTGCCCTCTCCCTCCCTTGTTTCTTTTTCAGAGCTTGGACTTTTGAGTCTTTTGGTTGCTGGAATGCAGGCTGGGCAATTCTGGAATTGGGAGTCAAATCTTTAACTTTTCCAAGTGCCCCTCTTTAGATCGTAGCTGTCAAGAATCCCTTATTGGCCGGGAAAACCCCTTATTTTACCCTCTTTCCTGCCATCATCCCTTATTAATTAGACTGCAATGCCCTATTGCCGCCATTGGAGGGCAGCACAGGATAAGCATAGCTGTCAAGTATCCCTTATTGGCCGGGAAAACCCCTTATTAATTAGACTGCAATGCCCTATTCCTGCCATTGGAGGGCAGCAAAGGATAAGCATAACGGTCAAGTATCCCGTATTTGCCAGGAAATTTCCCTTATTTCCAAATCCAATACTTGACAGGTATGCTTTAGATATTTACCTGTAACATTCTCTCCAACTCTGCAGGAACTGGGTTCTCCACGATCAGCTGTTGGAGCATGTCGCTGAAAGTCTGGTATGTGCCAATAAAAAGGCTCTAGTGGAAGTGGGGAGAGATAAGGAAGGGAAGGAAGTCCAGGAAAACACAGACATGCAGGCAAGGAAATGCTAACATTAAAAATGTCCAAAGTAATAAATACTTAAAACTCACACCATCTATCTCTTCTCTTTCTCCAGCAGAGTTTAAATACTAATATGTGTGAGAATTGTTGTCGTTGTCATCGGCTGCAACTTGTATTTGATAATGCATTTCCCCCCCTGAAGCAGGAAAAATGCCGTTTGCATGAATTTGTTTAAGGTGGATCCCAACTTGCCATGAAGTGACCCACACACTAGGATCACAGAGCCATCTCCTGCGACACATATGAAAGGAGACACGCATCATTTAACAATGGGACTGCAATGGACTGCCGCAGCCTTGAGGATATTAACAAGGTGCGCCTTCACAGCCAGTCCATCTGGCATGGTCTCTTCTGCCTCCATGGCTGTTGGGAATCAAAGTACCTCCTCTGCTCATTTTGCCGCTGGACCCAATATGATGGTTTCCAGTGGCAATTCCTCCACTGAGGGGGCCAACACCCCACTTAAAGGGGCTCCTCTGCCTGTAGCTGTTGGCCCCTTTAGGGAGTCAGGTTATTTACTGCCGCCCAACACTTGGTGTTGAGTGGCTGGCAGTATTGTCTACTCCATTACTGTAGTGGGATGTCCAGCTGGACATGTACATTGAATGTATGGAACTGGTGAAACCACTCCTTAAATATTTCACTTAAAGTACTTTGAAAGCCCTATGAGGGTCACTATAAATTGGTTCTGAATTGATGGCACATGACAGCGACAATGACGACAACGACAGTCCATATAACTGTTGTGGTATAGTGGATAAACTATTGGACTGCAGCTCAAGAGACCTGGGTTCAAACTTCTACTCATCCACGGAAACTCACTCAGGGGGTGGCCAAGGTAAACCATTCCTTTAGGGAGTCAGGTTATTCACCGCCACCCAACGCTCAGTGTTGAGTCGCTGGCTGTATAGTCTACTCCCATGATGGCGAACCTTGGCACTCCAGTTGTTCTTGGACTTCAATTCCCAGAAGCCCAAGCACCCTGTGAATCCACACGAAGGGGTTTACTGCGATTCATCCTGCCCATGCTGCCCTCGTTGCTCCCGGAAGGGGAAGTAAAACACGCCCGTAAGGAGGAAGGGTTAACCCGGAAGAGTCTTAACCATACGGGTGCGTTTTACTTCTGCTTTACATTTCCTCAAATCTCTGCTTGTTTCTAATAAATCTAGGGAAATCTATCAGTGTTAACATATCAGGACATAGCAAGTCCAGGTTTTTTTATGCACTTTCCCCTCATTGATGCTGCACTCTGGAACTCAGAAAAGGAGTCCTGAAACAGCACCTCAAGAATCATGGAGCATGGGTCAGGCCACATTGCTTGGTTGCTTTCCACCCTCCAGGGTCTGCCTCCTGAGTCACTCCATCATAGAAGTGTAGAGTTCAATGAGATTCCTAAGACTCATGGAGTCGAAATCCATGTTGAAGCAGGAAATCCACAGCTAAAGCATCCTGTTAGCTTAATTAATGGAAGGGCTGGCCCCAATGAACTGCTTAGTCCTTCTTCTTAACATGTTGGAACTGACTAAAACCCACTATCCCAGGGATTCTCAACCTGTGGCCCGCAGCGCCATTTCATGTGTCCCCCTTTCCACCTCACCAAAAAGTGCCATGTGGTGGAGGAAGGGCAAAATGACCACCCTGTCCTCAAAGCTGTCTGAGGGAACATGACCCGGCCCCTGGCTTAAAAACGTTGAGGACTTTCAATGCTGGATAGTGTAGGAGTGGAGACTAGGTTTGTATGCAGTAACCCTAGCTACCAAACTAGGTAAAGGTAAAGGTTGCCCTTGGCTCAAAAACTAGTCATATCCAACTCTAGGGCTCAGTGCTCATCTCTGTTTGTAGCCAAAGAACCTGCACTCTCTGTGTCTGTAGACATTTCCATGGTCATGTGGCAGGCATGACTAGATGCCAAAGTACACAGGACATTTTTTTTCTTTTCATACCAAAGCGGTACCTATTTATCTACTTCCAATTTCTTGCTTCCAAACTGCTAGGTTGGCAGGAGCTGGGACAGACGGCGGGAGCTCACCCCATCACGCAGCCCTCGGGTCTCAAACTGCTGACCTTCTGGTTGTCAAATTCAGTGTCTTAACCACCAAGCCACTGCAGTCCCTGCTATCCAACTAGAGAACCTCTTAATGAAGGAATGGATTCCCAACCCCTTTATTCAACCTGGGGCATTCCTGCCATATTATAGGACAGGGAGTTTGTTGATTCCAAAAATCCCATTCCTCCTGGTAAACTAGGGTCTGGCAGGAGAGGAGACGATGCGTACCTTTGCGTACTGAAGAGCGGAAGCATCGACGGCTCCTTCTTCTTGTCCGGCCTTCACAGGTGAAAGGGAAAAGACACACTTGAAGAATGTCCGGAGTAGAATACCCTTCTTGTAGGAGCCCATGGTTTTCATGATGTGCCTTTTGCTAGAGGGAATTGAACGCACAGGTTGGTGTTTTGCATATAAGGTAGCGATGTGCAATATTTCGGTGGCCCTTTCAAAGCAAAACAACCATGCCGATGTAATAATAAAAACTGATGGGCTAAACTGGGTTGTGAGTTCCACCCAGAGTGGATCTCATAAGTAAATGGGGCCTCTTCAGGCAACACATGCGAGCCTCATTCATTCCACAGGTTGACTCTAGTGAGGACTAAGAACTTGGGTTCGCCCAGTAAATGATAATGCATGCAGTGTCTAGGTAACAAGATGAGCAACAGAACCGGAATGTGGTTGCTCTTGCTCAAAAGCCAGTTGTATCTGACTCTAGGGTTCAGTGCTCATCTGTTTATAGCCAAAGAGTCAGTGGTGTTGTCTGCATCTGCAGATGTTTCCGTGGACATGTGGCAGGCATGACTAGACACTAGAGTGCACGGAATGCTGTTTAGCTTCTGACCGAAGTGGTCCCTATTTATCTACTTGCAATTTCTTGCTTTCGGACTGCTAGGTTGGGCAGGAGCCAGGACAGAGTTTCCGTCATGCAGTAGCCGAGAATTCAACTCCAACCTTCCAGTTAGCGAGTTCAGCATCTTAACCACTTGAGCCACCGCAGTCCCCATGTTACCTTTACTTTTACTTATAATCTTATAAATTAACTTATAAACTGGTTGCTTTTAAAGAGAGTTTTCAGGTGACAAGGGAAATTGAGGAAATAAGGGAAATAGATTAGAACTCTTCCCCACTCAAACTATGGACACACTGATGTACCCTTCTTGCGTCTCATTTGTGCACCCCAAATAAGCATTACACAGCATAATCCCCACTCCTTATATAGCGCACGTATGTAATAGAGATCATAGAGTTGAATGAATCACAAGCTTGAAACATCTCAGCAATTCCGTTGCCTTTGAGGGTCAGCCGTAGCTTTTTGTTTTGACCAATGCCTTTTCTTTTTGAGATCCTCTTGGGTTTTTGAAATATAGTGATGTTGGAAAAAGAGTTTCTTTCTCTGCTGAATAACTTGATCCAAGAGAGAAGGGGAAAAAAATCTTTTTCGCATAGAGGAAGCAAATTCCCAACAGGTAACAGAATGTCACAGACTCATGGCAAGAAGCGGACCAACTTCTCCCAACCAGGTCTGCCTCGTTTTCCAGGAAAACTTAAGCCTGTCTTCCAAGCAGACTGGCCTCTGGGAAGTGCTAATCATAAATCTTCCCCCCATCTAGGTACAGGTGTAAAGTTAAAGGTAAAGGTTTCCCTTGCTCGAAAACGAGTCGTATCCGACTCTAGGGTTCAGTGCTCATCTCTGTTTCAAAGCCGAAGAGCCAGTGCTGTCTGCTTCTGCAGACCTTTCTGTGGTCATGTGGCAGGCATGACTAGACACCGGAGCACACGGAACGCTGTACAGGTGTGCTGCTCTAATTTTCCATTAGAAAACACACTCCAGAACTGGATGTGACCTAGTGAAAGTTCATCTGACACAATAACGCAGAAGATACAGGAAACCATCGTTTCCACCCAGTAAAACCCCGTTTCATGGAATTAATCCGTTCCACGGGGTTTTCCTTATTGCAAAAATTCCTCATCGCAAAGTGCCCATAGGAATGCATTGGAAAAAATCTGTAAAGCGAAGCATGGTTTTCCACAGGAATGCATTGAATGTATTGAAAACCAGTTAATCCATTCTGGGAAAAATATATTCCGTGAGCCGGAGCATCATTTTCAATGGATTTCTTTCCATGTGGCCAGTTTTGCGTTTGGCGAGGCATCCGTAAAGCGGGGTTTCACTGTATTACTGCACACTATTCACTTGATTGAAAAAATGCCAGTAGAAGCCTTCAGTTTTCCAGGCTTGGCAAGGTCTGCGGAAAACAATAGCTATTATTTTTTTTTTTTAAAAAAGGATCACCAGAAAAGACAAAAATGACATCTCCACCACTCGTTTTGCTGGTAAGGTATCATGGAAATTTCCTACCAAGCATAACCCTACAATTGCTAGAACCAACATAGTACAAAGGTCTCAAGCCTCCTGCAACTTTGTGACTTCCAAATGTACAAGACTTGCAGGTTGTAAGATTATGGAGGCTATCACGCCATACATCTGATTCTGGAGGGCATCAGCTATGGATGGTGGACAACTAACTTGCACATTGACAGCCATTTCCAGGAGGGGATTAAAGGGCCACCGGGGCATACCTGTCAACCCGCGGCTCCGGAAAAAACGGGACCTGCGCAGATTGCTTGTGCGCAGGTCGCTTTCCACACATGCGTGGAAGTGCTCCGCCGCTTGCGTAGGGGCTGCGCAAGCGGCGGAGCGCTCCCACGCATGCATGGAAAGCGTTTCCCCCGCTGCCAAATTATGGGGTTTTGGCAGCGCGGGGCGGGTTATGACGTCAATCGGCGTCAAATTCCATGGTAATCCTGGCCAAATCGGGATGGTTGACAGGTATGTACCAGGGTCTCCAGGTGGCAGAAGACTGGGTGCCGCGTCTCCACCCCTCCAGCATCTTCACGCCTCCAGCAGAGCACTGCGTCTCCTCTCCTTCAGCCACTCCAACGTCGATGGGGGATAAAGGGCAATCGGGGTCCCGAGGTGGCTGAAGATGCCGTCGGGAAGGTTGATCTCTGGGCTCCATCGGGAACGTTGATCCCCGGGCTCTGTCGTGGACGTTGAGCCCCGGACTAAGTCATGGACGCTGGGCTCCATTGAGGACTTTTTGTTATCTATTTTCCATTGATATTTTAGTGCTTAAGTGTGTTTTATTGTATAAATTGCACTGTGTTGCTTTTGTAGATTGAATTTCTGTACATCATATATTGTATTATTATGTATTTATTTTGTATTGTTTATTTATGTTGTGATTGTTGTGAGCCGCCCTGAGTCGGCATATGCTGAGTGGGCGGCATACAAATCGAATAAATCAAATCAAATCAAATCATAGGAGGATTTTTCAGGAAGGGACAAAAATGTTCAGGGGACAACAATGCTACACTCACATATATTACTTTGGCATCATGGTGTGGGTTGTGTGTGTGTGTGTGTGTGGGGGGGGGGGGGTGTTAGCTCTGGAGGGTCCTCCCCCCCCGCCCCGCTCTGGCTAAGACCCAGGCCATTACCGCAAGGTCCTTAGGGGAAACCATTGTATTAAACCAGCAGAGACAGGACCTGAAATGTTGACATGACCAATGGTAGTTTGCCCAGTTATTTTTGTTTCCTCTTAGTGCAGTCCAATTCATTTTTCATGGATTTTGACAGAAAGCTTGAAGGCTGTTGATGCAGTTCTTATGGCAGGGGTTCCCAACTTAAGACCACCCATGGGCCAGATCTGGTTCATGGTGCCATTTCATGTGCCCGCCCGCTCCAAGGACATTCAAGAAACAAAATGACCATCCCCTTTGAAGCTGTTGAGGCAAAATAGCCACCCCCATCATGCAGGCAGGGCAAAATGACCATCAGGCCCTCAAAGTTGACTTAGAGTGACCTGGCCCCTGGCTTGAAAATGTTGGGAACTCCTGTCTTATGGGATCGGAGTTAGAAATCACTCATGGGTTCAGTTTAAATAAAATAAGAAGCCGATCTACCTTAAGTCAATAATGGTGCTCATGGCATGGAGACAGACAATGTTGGGCTCTGGAAGTTCATTCTTGACCATCTCCTGTAATTGAAGGGGGGGGGGGAATTATCTCAATAAAACCAATGTTGGATATTCAAAAATACCAGGCTGATCTGATGGGCATCCTTAGGCATCGTGGGAACCAGAAGGCTAGCATGGAGATGCAGAAAAACTATGTCTGAAATCTTATTGTGCAGCTATGCAGAAAGTGTGACATTCCGCAGAGAATTACTGTAAGTTAAGAAATGTCCATTGGCATTATCTGTTGCATCCTGAGTTTCACAACTTTTTGCTCAACATTTAAGATCTATGGCCATGATGGTGAACCTTGGCACTCCAGGTGTTCTTGGACTTCAATTACAGAAGCCCAAGTCAGCACTCCTGCTGATCAGGGATTCTGGAAATCGAAGTTCAAGAGCACCTGGTGTGCCAAGGTTCACCATCACTGGGGATTTCTCTTCGTATGGCATCTTGCATCTTAAAGATATGCTGTTTGGGCAACTGGATTGCAGCCAATGGGTTTAACACCTCAATAGGATTAAACCAGAACTTGGAAAGGTTTTCTTTTGGGGTCAAAACCTCTGGAATCCCCTTACAACCATGTTGCTTAGGGGATTCTGGGAATTACAGATCCAAAAAAGTAAATCTTAACCATTAAGCCATCGCAAAAAGGAAGGCTATAAATGCATAAAAGACAGATGCCTGAACCACTCTGGGTCTAGATGACTGTACCAACAGTCAAGGAAATAGTATTCAGCTCCACTATTATGTTTCTTAAACAATGCTCTGTATTCCAGGGTATTTTAAGTAATGATGATTAATAATAATCATGTGCTGTCAAGTCAATTCTGGCTCATAGCAATGCTTTTCAGGATTTTCTAGGTAGAGAATACTCAGAAGTGGGTAATAATTCTCTTCTTCTAGGGCCGTGATGGCGAACCTTGGCACTCCAGGCGTTCTTGGACTTCAGTTCCCGGAAGCCTAAATCTCTGTGAATCCACATGTATGCGCAGTAAACCCATTTGTGTTGGTTCACAGAGACTCGGGCTTCTGGGAATTGAAGTCCAAGAACACCTAGAGTGCCAAGGTTCACCATCACGGTTCTAGGGACTATCATGCAGCCTGCCCAAAGCTACACAGCTAGGCTTTTCTCTCTGTAGGGAAGCAAACATAAAACCTTGGACCATCTAGCCAGCCCACGTAACTGAGGATTAATTGATGAAATTGCTAGAAAGGGTTGGTTCCTGTGTTCACAAAAAGGTCAGAGATGGAGGCATGGAGAATTCATTGCTTGTCTGTTTGCTCTCATTTAACTCACCGTTACGGCTGCCACAACATCAGATGTGAAATTATCCATGAAGTGTTCGGTCATGTTACTCCAGTTTATAGTCTTGCTGAGGACTGACAGGAACCTCAAAAAACTTTTCTTCATCACCGCATCCTACAGCAATGAAGGAGAAGGAAATAAAAATAGTAGGTAGAACTGTTATAGTCTCAATTTTCCCAAACGCGTCCGTACGGTTAAGACTCTTGCGGGTTAACCCTTCCTCCGTACAGGCACATTTTACTTCCGCTTCCAGGAGCGACAAGGGTGGTGCGGGCCGGATGAATTGCAGTAAACCCATTCGTGTGGATTCACAGGGGACTTCTGGGAATTGAAGTCCAAGAACATTTGGAGTTGTCTGCCAGCAGCCACCACTTGAACATGTTGGTCTTACATTTAGGGACTTGAACTCTCAACCTATACAGGGTCCTCCAAGCGACGCAGGGGAGGTTGAGTTCCTCTTCTCTATCCTCCTTTAATGATGTTCCTTGCCAGGGGAACTCCTTCCTCCGTTTTCTAATTCTTCCATACCAACAAGAATGTTTGTTCTTGCTATAAAGCTCCTCCTGGAACTGAGCCAGAGGACTTGATGCTCATATCCATTTAGAGCAGGGGTGCTCAAACTATGGCTGTGGGCTGGATCTGTCCCCCAATGCCAATTCATCCGGCCCACATGGCCCTCATCACTCCCGGAAGTGGATGGGGATGTGCCTGCCAATGCACATGCGTGCCCGTGCTGTGCCCGGAAGTGGTTGCAGATGCGCATGCGCAAACACACCCGCTTCCGGGGTGCGTTGCCAGACTCGCTCAGCTGTTCTGGGAGCATGGCCAGGCCCATGGCGCAAAAGGTTTGGGCATCCCTGATTTAGAAGGTGTCGAGGGGTCATTCTCTTAGTTCTCTCAGCGTCTGCTGCTCTTCGGTCTAGCTGATGCACTTCTACTCTGTGGGGTTGAGCTGGAATAATTCACTGGCAGATGGTGGGGTTACTTTAAGGGAAATTGCTTTCCTTAAAGTGACCCTTTCCAGTGTGATCAGATGCACAGCTTTGCATCTATCTGATCTCGCCCCTTACAATTCTTAGTGCCTAAAAGCAGAAATTAGTAGATGCCACACAGATTTGTTCATTTGTTCATTCAACATCCCTTTCTTCAGGAGATTTACTGTATGTGACCGAAGACAATGAAACAGCCGAAGGGTTGGCTTAACACAGGTTTATTGCATGATGATCCGGGGGAACATGAGGTAATGGCGGATGGGTAGCTCAATATATACGGTGGCTATACATTTTGAATGTGGCTCCTCGACAGTCTATTGGTTACTGTCCGCGTGACGTCATGGACGGTCACGCCCTTCTTGTCCAGGTGTAGGTGATGGCGGGAATCTTCCCGCGCTGTTGTTGGCTGGTGAGTCCGGGCCAAGAGAGCTTGAACGCTCGCTATTGCCACCAGGTGGTCATTAGCTCGCGTCCTATTGTAAGGGCTACAGTTAAGCAGCTGTTGGTTATATTGTTACACAAGCATGGTTACATTGGATACACATGAATGGATACATTGTAAAAGGTACAGTACAGAACACAACATCCCTCCCCCCTAGGATGGGACGAAGTCCCTCAGCCAAGATGGCTTATTGCAAACGCGTTTGGGCCGCGATGAGGGCTGACCTGCCCCAGGGGCGCTACTGCTTCCTCGTTCCCTGGTCCCTTGTCCTGAAACGGGAGAGGGAGACTTGTTAGCGGCTTGCCGTGGTTTGGCGGTTTTGGGGGAAGGGAAAAACTCCATTGTGGGCAGACCGGAGACACTCGGGGCTAACGAAAAACCCCTCTTCTCGCTTGGACAGGTGGGGGACCACTCCGCAAAACTTCCCCGGTTCTGAAAATCGAAATCTAACTCTGTTGGTGTATCCGTTTTTGTGGGGAGATCCCGCGGAATATCTATGAGATCGGCTTCCCTTCTCTCTGCTGACCGATCCCGCAGGATATCTACGAGGACAGATTCCCTTTCCTCCCCTCTTGGTGGGGACCCATGGCCCCCCTTACCTCCCCCTTGGGCTGAACGGGTGGGGGAGAACCCTAACGCTGAATCCTGTTTCCCGTGGTCCGTGCCCTGCTCGTCAGGGACCCTGCGCCGGAGCTGGTCTGCGTGCCGCCTCCAGAGTAGACCTGTGTTGGTCTCGACGCGGTACGAGACGGGACCATTCTGCTCTAAGATGACGCCCGGTACCCAGGCCGGACCCGCGCTGGCGTAATTCCGGCAATACACGGGGGCGCCCACGCCGAAACTCTTTGTGTCCTCTATCCCAATGTTCTTCCCCTTGTCCTCTACTCTCGTGGGGTCTAGCCTAGTTAGTATGGTGGTCAGTTTCCTGCGCATAAGCAGCTCCGCGGGGGAGTATCCTGACGCTAGGGGAGTCACCCTGTAACCTAGCAGGAACTGGCACACTTGATGGTTTAGGTCCCCGGGCCCCATGCGCCGCAGCGCGTCCTTGGTGGTACGCACAAGGCGCTCTACTTGGCCGTTTGTGGCAGGGTGGAAAGGAGCGGAGGTGATGTGCCGAATGGCGTTGATTTCCGCGAATGCCCTGAACTCAGAGGACGTGAAGCAACTTGCGTTGTCGCTTACGAGGGTGTCGGGTAAACTGAACGTGGAAAAAACCCTCCGCAAATGCTTTATGGTTGTGGCCGTGGACGTGCTTGTAACCGGGATGACCTCCAACCACTTGGAGAAGGCATCCACCACAAGGAAAAAAAGCGTCCCACGGAACGGGCCAGCAAAGTCTACATGAATCCGGGACCACGGCCCCTTCGCCGCGTCCCACTCCCTGTGAGGCAGGCGGGCTTCTTCTGGCCTGGAGCTTTGGCAGGGTTCACAAGTGCCGACCATGTGCTCGATGTCGGCGTCTAGCTGGGGCCACCAGAAATAGCTCCGTGCCAGGGCTTTGGAGCGCACAATTCCAGGGTGACTGACGTGCAGGAGTTTGAGTACCCGCGGTCGTAAGGACGCCGGGATCACTACTCGCTGGCCCCACAGAAGGCACCCCCTCTCAAGGGACAACTCTAACTTCTTTCGAAAAAATGGGTCGAACTCCGCTGCCGGGGAGGACGCTGGCCACCCTTTCTGCACCCAGGAGCTAACCCTTGCTAAAATGTTGTCCTTGCCGGTCGCTTTGGCGATGTCGGCGGGCAGTATTGGGGGCGAGTCGAGGACCTCTATCATCAGCACCTGATGGTCTGGCTCCTCCCCGCCCACGTGGCTGCTATCCTGGGGAAGAGGGGACCTCGATAGAGCGTCCGCATGGCTGATCTCCTTCCCGGGCCTGTACACTAACGCGTGCTGATACGCATTAAGAAAAATGGCCCACCTAAGCATCCTTGGGGACAGGATCTGTGGCGTGGGCTTATCTGCGGTAAAAATGCCTAGCAGGGGCTTGTGATCGGTCACGATTGTGAAGGGGCGGCCGTACAGGAAGTCATGGAACTTTTTGGTCCCTGCGATTATTGCTAACGCTTCCCTGTCTGTCTGGGCATAGTTTCTCTCCGCTTGGGACAGGGACCTGGAGTAGAACGCTATCGGGGCCTCCCTCCCATTTTCCAGTACATGGCACAGCACCGCCCCCACCCCCACTGGGGATGCGTCACATATCAGGACCACTGGGCGCTTGGGGTTGAAATGGGTGAGGATGGCATCAGACGCCAGAAGCTGCTTTAGCTCACTAAATGCCCTCTCTTGCTGGTCGCCCCACTTCCATGCCTCGTCCTTTTTAAGCAATCTGTGCAACGGTTCGGCCACGGCTGCTTTCCGGGGAAGGAAGGAGTGATAAAAGTTTAGCAGCCCTAGGAACGACTGCAACTCGGGCTTGGAGGTGGGGCGAGGGGCTTGCTTGATGGCGGCTACCTTAGACTTGGACGGCCTTATTCCCTCAGGAGTGACACGGAACCCTAGGAATTCGACCTCGGTCGCGAAGAAGACGCATTTGTCTTTTCGCAGTCTCAACCCCGCCTTTTCGAATATCGCCAGGACCTTGCCCAACCTCTTTGCCAATTCGGCCCGACTCCCCCCCGTTATCAATACGTCATCAAAATAAGGTAACACCCCCTCGAGCCCCTTCAGGAGGCGTTCCACGAGTGACTGGAAAATTCCAGGCGCCGAGTTTACGCCGAATTGAAGGCGTGTCACCTGGAACGCCCCCTTATGGGTGACTATAGTTTGGGCAGCAGCGGCGGCTGGGGTCACCGAGAGCTGCTGGTAGGCTTGTGCTAAGTCGAGCTTAGCGAAACACTTTCCCCCATGTAACCTGGCCAGCAAATGGCTGACTACCGGCACCAGATACGCATTAGGGCGAATTGCCTTGTTGATGGTGCACTTGTAATCAGCGCATATGCGCACCTCCCCGTTGGCCTTTAGTGCTGTTACAATTGGAGTTTCCCACTCCGCGGAATCAACAGGAACAAGAATCCCCTGGTCCACCAATTTGTCCAGTTCCGCCTCTATTTTGTCCTTGAGCGCGAATGGCACCCGGCGCGGTTTGAGTCTTATTGGGCGGACCTCAGGGTCTAGGTCGAAGGCTACTGGGGGTCCCTTAAATTTCCCAAGTCCCTTTTTGAAGACTTCGGGGTGTGCGTCGCACACCTCCTGAATCGGGTCAGTCCCAACGACAACGGCATGCACCCCCCCAATGAACAAACCCAGGGGCTGGAACCATTGAGTCCCGAGGAGGCTGCAATTCCCCCCTTTAAGAACAACTAGGGGGAGAGTTGCGGCGTGTTTCTTGAATTGGACCTGAAATTTTCCAACCCCCAACACCGGAATGCAGTTCCCTTGCACGTCCCGTAGCGTGGACCTCAAAGCTTTGAGTTTGGGCCGCATGTGGGGGGCAATTTTCAGAAACTCCTTCTGGGGAATGATGGAATATGAGGACCCCGAGTCAATTTCCATCCTAATGGGGGCCCCTTGAACTAGTACCTCAACAAAGTAACGGGGGTGTCCTGCGGACACGCTGAACACCGGTGCATCGTCCTCGCTGTCGTCGGCGATGCGGCCCACGCCGTCTCGCTTCCTTGTGGCCTGGGTGCCGTCCTTGGGTCTCGTCGCGCTGTCTCTCGAGCTCTTCCGGGCCTCGCGCCGTTTCCTGCAGACCTTGGCGATGTGCCCGCGGCGGCCGCAGTCGTGACACTCGGCCTTTCTGAAGGGGCATTTGGCGCGGTCGTGGTTCGCTCCGCAGCTGTCGCAACGCCGGCCTTCCTTCCGGACCTTCCGGACGTCCTCGTCGTCGCTGCTCTCCGCGGACGACTTCGACACTCGCCGGGCCGCGTGCACCGGAACGTGCACCGAAGCCTCTGCCTTGCCCGTCCTTGGCCGCCAGTCCTGGAGCTCCTGGACCCCAGCCTTCGTAGCTTCCGCGGCTTGTGCCTCCTTCAGGACCTCCTGCAACGTGGGGGGTGGCTCCCGGTTCATCAATGTGCGCTGGGTTTCGGCGTCGCTCAGGCCGCACAGCACGCAGTCTCTTAGTGTGATTTCTGCGTTCTCCCATTTGCATGGGCCGGCCGCCTGTCGCAGGGCCGCTGCGAAGTCGGCGACCGTCTCCCCGGGCGCTTGGACTCGCCTCCAAAACGCGCTCCGAGCGGGGAACATCGCCGTCGAGGGCCGGAAATTCTCGCGCAGCATGTGCATGAGTTCTTTCACCTTGAATTCACTCGCCCTCTTCGGCGCGATCAGGTCCACCAAGACCCTCTTGGTGTCTGGCCCCAGCATCCTGGTGAAGATGGCCCTTTTCTTTGCCTCATCCGTGACTTCGGATTCCACCAGGGCTCCCTGGAAGTCCATCTCGAAGATGTCCCAGTCTGCCGGTCTCCTGATTTCGAAACCGGCGCATGTCTTGGTCCCGTGGGCAGCCATATCCCACCTTCGTCGCCAATTTACTGTATGGGACCGAAGACAATGAAACAGCCAAAGGGTTGGCTTAACACAGGTTTATTGCATGATGATCCGGGGGAACATGAGATAATGGCGGATGGGTAGCTCAATATATACGGTGGCTATACATTTTGAATGTGGCTCCTCGACAGTCTATTGGTTACTGTTCGCGTGACGTCATGGACGGTCACGCCCTTCTTGTCCAGGTGTAGGTGATGGCGGGAATCTTCCCGCGCTGTTGTTTGCTGGTGAGTCCGGGCCAAGAGAGCTTGAACGCTCGCTATTGCCACCAGGTGGTCATTAGCTCGCGTCCTATTGTAAGGGCTACAGTTAAGCAGCTGTTGGTTATATTGTTACACAAGCATGGTTACATTGGATACACGTGAATGGATACATTGTAAAAGGTACAGTACAGAACACAACAGAAGAGTAGGGAAAGTTGGCACCGTGATGTGGGCTAATAATGACATCCTGGAAAGACACGTATTGAAATTGAGGTTTAGTTATTCATTCTTTATCAAACTGATGCCCTTCTTTCGTGGTACAAAATGGGGATTGAGATCTTAAAGAGTGTGAGGAGGTGGATGTTTAGGCGTCCATGCTCACACCTGATGCTGGGCCATCTGAGTCCAGCCCACAGGCTGAAGGAAGCAAAGGGCAGGGTGGAGCTCCTAGGTCCCAGGCCAGCCACAGTGCGCCTACACACGGGATGACGTGAGGCTGCCTAATGGGAAATGGCAAAGGGAAGCCCCCCCAAAATGGTCAGTTTGCAGCGCCTCTGCTTACAGCGTTCTCCTTCCCGACATACAAATCTCTCAGTGCTTTGTGTTTGAGACCTTAGATATGCAGGCAAATCCATGCTATCCCTCAGCTGAACCATTATAGAACAGGGTTGCCCTTGCTCGAAAGCCAGTCGTGTCCAATTTTTGGGTTTGGGGCTCATCTCTATTTACAGCCAGTGCTGTCTGCATCTGCATACATTTCTGTGGTCATTACGGCCGGCATGACTAGACGCTGGAGTGCATGGAATGCTGTTATCTTTTCTGCTGAAGTGGTACCTATTTAACTACTTGCAATTCCTTGCTTTCAAGCTGCTAGGTTGGCAGGAGCTGGGATAGACGACGGGAGCTCACTCCTTCAAGCAGCACTCAGGCCTCAAACTGCTGACCTTCCGGTTGTCAAGTTCAGTGTCTTAACCACTATGTTATAAAACAAAGCAGGCCAATTTGCCAAGTGGAAATTAAAGGCAAAGCAAAGCAAACACACGTCTATAGCGCCCCATTGCGATTGGAGCACTCTCTGGGTTTCACAACGCAATTGGCATTTTGACCCCAACATGCTGGGTAGTTATTTTCCCACCCTCGGAAGGATGGAAAGCTGAGTCAACCTTGAACCCTCTGGTCAAGCTCAAACGCACAACCTTTTGGCTGTAGTACAGCAGTTTAATCACTGTGCCACCAGGGCTCCTTGTATGGCACCTTGTGTGAAAAGTTTTTTTTTCTTAAAGCATCAGAGCACCTCAACATGTGGCAAAATCCCCCTCCCCACATGCCCTGCTGGGCAAAAAGTGAACCGGATGGGTGGACTATATTGTCTAGTTTGGCCATATGTTGTCTAGTTTGGCCATAGCTTTCCTGGCAGCTCTCCAAAGTGCCAGGGAGGACACCAGGTCATTTAGGCTGGCTGGGTGGAGACCTTCCATACCTCTTTTTTATCGATGAAATAGTCCATGGTGCTTCTCCAAGATGCCAGCAGGAGTTCCGGCTCTTGCGTGGAAGCCGAATGCTCGCTTTCTTCCCATATCGTTGCCATGGCAGAGAGATCAGGGACTAAAGGCCACAGGAGGAAGCAGAAAGGAAGAAGAGAAAGAGACAAAGATAAATGAATCCATGCTGCAAAGGAGGATAAAGATGTCCCCTAATAAGGAATTAAGAGTTTTGTCCTGGATGCACTTTGCCCATAGGATGCGTGAAAGGTTCCTCATTCAAAGAATAGCAATGGCACTTCTATGCTCCCTCCCCTCCATAGCTCTGAGTGTACACATGTAAATTAGCATTTTGCTGGGTCCTCATTTTACCGACCTTGGAAGGATGGAAGGCTTAGTCAACCTTGTCCCCTGGTCAGGATCAAACTCACAATGTTTTGGCTGCATTACAACAGTTTAACCACTGCGCCACTTTAGTGTATGAGAACCAAGACAAAAGAACAGCCGAAGGATTGGCTTAACACATCTTTATTGCATGGTGGTCAGGGGGAACATGAGGTAATGGCGGACGAGCAGCTCAATATATACGGTGGTTATACATTTGAATGTGGCTCCACGATAACCCATTGGCTACCGTTGGCGTGACGTCATTTCTGGTCACGCCCTTCTTGTCCAGGTGAGGTAGTGGCAGGAATCTTCCCGCGCTGTGGTTCCTTGGGGAATTGGGACCTGTGAGCTGGGCGCTCGCTATTGCCACCAGGTGGTCATTAGCTCGCATCCTGATTGTAACGGGTTACATTGATATATATGTTAAAGGCAAAGTATTGAGAACACAAAGCATAGTATTGAGAACACATGATATATATGTTAAGGGCATATTATTGAGAACACAACATCCCTCCCCCCTAGGATGAGACGAAGTCTCTCATCCAAGATGGCTTATTGCAAACGCGCTTTGGGCGTGCTGCTGGCTGGCTTGTCCCGGCTCCTTGTCCTGCAACGGGAGAGGGAGACTCGTTAGTGACTTGCCGCAGCTCTGCGGCTTTTGGGGAAGGGACGGAAAAACCGGGGGCACTAGGGACTAACGGAAAACCCCGCTTCTCGCTTGGATGGGTGGGGGACCACTCCGGAAAACCCCCCCGGTTTTGTAAATGAAAATCAGAAGCATCCCCTAGGGGGTCATTAGAAGGATTCCGCAGGATATTTATGAGGACAGATTCGGCCTCCTTCCCCTCCCCCCTAGGCGGGGACCACCGGCCCCCCTCTCCTCCCCCTTGGGCTAAACGGGTGGGGGAGAACCCTAATGTTGAATCCTTATTTGCGCCGTCCCCGCATCGTTCAGCCGGGACCCGGCGCCGGAGCTGGTCCGCGTGCCGCCTCCATAGTAGACCCTCACTGGTCTCCACACAATATGACACGGGACCCGTCTGCCCCACGATGACGCCCGGGACCCAGGCCGGCCCCGCGCTAGCGTAGTTCCTGCAATGCACCGGGGCACCCACTTCGAAACTCTTCGTGACCTCTAACCCGATGTTTCTCCCTGTGTCCTCCACCCTCGTTGGGTCTAGTCTGGTCAGGATTGTGGTCAGCTTCCTACGCATTAAGAGCTCTGCGGGCGAGTACCCTGAAGCTAAGTGGGTCACCCTGTACCCTAGCAGGAACTGACACACCTGTAGGTTGAGATCCCCGGGGCCCATGCGCCTCAGCGCGTCCTTGGTGGTGCGCACGAGGCGCTCAACCTGGCCGTTCGTTGCCAGGTGGAAAGGGGCGGAGGTGATGTGCCGAATGGCGTTGATCTCTGTGAACGCCCTGAACTCAGTGGACGTGAAGCAACTAGCGTTATCGCTAATTAAGGTGTCGGGTATACCGAACGTGCTAAAGACCCTCCGCAAATGCTTCACCGTCGTTGCTGAAGAGGTGCTCGTAACTGGGATTACCTCCAACCACTTGGAGTAAGCATCCACCACGAGGAGAAAAAGTGTCCCCCTAAATGGCCCCGCAAAGTCGATGTGCACCCGCGACCATGGCCCCTTTGCCGCGTCCCATTCCCTGTGCAGCAGACGCGCCTCTTCGGGTCGGGAGCATTGGCACCTCTCGCAAACGCCCACCATGTGCTCGATGTCGTCATCCAACTGGGGCCACCAGAAATAGCTCCTGGCCAGAGCCTTGGAGCGCACAATCCCAGGATGGCTGACGTGCAGCAGTTTGAGCACCCTAGGCCTCAGGGACTCGGGGACTACCACCCGCTGGCCCCACAGAAGGCACCCCCTCTCTATGGACAACTCTAACCTCTTCCTGAAAAAGGGGGCGAACTCTGCCGCCGGGGAGGACGCTGGCCACCCTTTCTGCACCCAGGAGCTGACTAGAGCAAGCGTTTTGTCCCTGCCAGTCACCTTGGCGATGTCTGCGGGTACAATGGGGGGCGAATCTAAGACCTCTATCAGGAGCACCGGGCGGTCTCGCTCTTCCTCGCCCACAACGCTGCTAGCGTTGGGGAGGGGAGACCTCGACAGGGCGTCCGCGTGGCTTATCTCTTTTCCCGGTCGGTACACTAACGCGTGCTGATACGCGTTCAAGAAGATGGCCCACCTTAACATCCTAGGGGACAGGATCTGAGGGGTGGGTTTGTCTGCAGTGAAAATGCCGAGCAGGGGCTTGTGGTCGGTCACTATGGTGAAAAGGCGGCCATAGAGGAAATCGTGGAACTTTTTGGTCCCCGCGATGATTGCTAGCGCTTCCCTGTCTGTTTGAGCGTAGTTTCGTTCCACTTGGGACAGGGATCTGGAGTAGAATGCTACCGGGGCCTCTCTCCCGTTCTCCAACACGTGGCACAGCACCGCCCCCACCCCCACTGGGGATGCATCACATATCAGAACCACTGGCCTCTTTGGGTCAAAATGGGTGAGAATGGCGTCAGACGTTAGGAGTTGTTTCAGGTCACTGAATGCCTTCTCCTGGCTCTCGCCCCACGTCCACGCCTCGTCCTTCTTAAGTAGCTTGTGGAGTGGCTCTGCTACCGATGCCTTCCGCGGCAGGAAGGACTGGTAAAAGTTTAAGAGCCCTAGGAACGACTGCAATTCGGGCTTGGAGGTGGGGCGAGGGGCATTTCGAATGGCGGCTACCTTTGATTTGGAGGGTTTGATTCCCTCGGGGGTCACCCGGAAACCTAAGAACTCAACCTCTTTGGCGAAGAAAACGCATTTGTCTCTCCGCAACCTCAGCCCCGCCTTTTCGAACACCGCCAGCACTTTGTCCAACCTTTCAGCCAACTCCTCCTCGCTCCCCCCGTTATCAACACGTCATCAAAGTATGGCAAGACCCCCTCCAGTCCCTTTAAGAGGCGTTCCATGAGCGACTGGAAAATACCCGGCGCTGAGTTCATGCCGAACTGTAGGCGCGTCACCTGGAACGCCCCCTTATGAGTGACTATCGTTTGCGCAGCAGCTGCAGCTGGGGTTACTGAGAGTTGCTGATAGGCTTACGCTAGGTCAAGTTTGGCAAAACACTTTTCCCCATGTAACCTGGCCAACAGGTGGCTGACTACCGGCACCGGATACGCATTTGGGCGGATCGCCTTATTAATGGTGCACTTATAATCAGCGCAAATGCGAACCTCCCCGTTGGCCTTTAGCGCAGTTACAATCGGAGTTTCCCACTCCGCGGAATCAACAGGAACAAGAATCCCCTGGCCCACCAATTTGTCCAGTTCCGCCTCTATCTTGTCCTTTAGTGCGAAAGGCACTCTGCGCGGCTTGTGTCTGATAGGGCGGACCTCCGGGTCCAGGTCGAACGCTACTGGGGGTCCCTTGAATTTTCCGAGTCCTTTCTTGAAAACTTCGGGGTGCGCGTCACACACCTCCTGTATTGGGTCAGTCCCGACGGCATGCACCCCCCCCAATGAACAAACCCAGGGGCTTAAACCATTGAGTCCCGAGGAGGCTGCAACTTCCCCCCTTTAGAACAACCAGGGGAAGTTCCGCGGCGTGTTGCTTGTATTGGACCTTGAATTTTCCAACCCCCAACACCAGAATGCTATTTCCCTGCACGTCCCGCAGCGTGGACCTCAACGCTTTGAGCTTAGGGCGCACGTGGGGGGAAATTCCCAAGAACTCCCGCTGGGACATAATTGAGTAGGAAGAACCCGAGTCTATCTCCATCCTAACAGGGGCCCCTTGCACCAGTACCTCGACAAAGTAACGTGGGTGTCCCAAGGACACGCTGTACACAGGGGCCTCGTCGCTGCTGTCGTCGGAGATGCGGCCTACGCCGTCCTGCTTCCTCGCGGGCCGGGCGCCCTCCTTGGTCTTCGGCGGCCGGTCTGACGGGCCTTTCTGGTCTCTGCGCCGCCGTCTGCAGACCTTGGCGATATGTCCCCGGCGTCCGCAGTTGTGGCACTCGGCCTTCCGGAACGGGCACTTGATGCGGTCGTGGGCTGCTCCACAGCCGTCGCAGCGTCGGCCGTCCCTCCGCACCTTCCGGACGTCCTCGTCGTCGCTACTCTCCGTGGACGACTTTGGCGTGCGCCTGGCCGCCTGCACCGAGCCCGCTGCCTTGTCGGGCTGTGGGGGCCTTTCTCTGAACCCTTTGACTCCGGCTCTCGTGGCCTCCGCGGCCTGGGCCGCCTTCACGACCTCGCGTAGTGTCAGGGGCGGCTCCTGGTTCATCAGTTTCTGCTGCACCTCTTCGTCCCACAGGCCGCACAGCAACCGGTCCCTGAGGGTGATTTCCAGATTTTCCCACTTGCAAGGGCCGGCGGCCAACCGCAGGGCCGCTGCAAAAGCGGCGATGGACTCACCAGGCGCTTGAACTCTCTTCCAGAAGGCGTCTCGAGCCAAAAACATCGAGACCATGGGCTAGAAATGGTCGCACATCACCTTCAGGAGTTGTTTGGCCGTTAGCTCGCTCACTTTCTTCGGTGCTACTAGGTCCACCAATACTCGTTTGGCGGCATTTCCCAGCATCCGAGTGAGGATGGCCCTCTTCTTTCCCTCGTCCGTAATGTCGGACACCACCAGCGTATCTTGGAAGTCCATTTCGAAGAGCTCCCAGTCTTCCGGCTTGTTGATGTCGAAACCGGCATGTGTCTTGGTCTCGTGGGAAGCCATATCCCACCTTCGTCGCCAATTTAGTGTTTGAGAACCAAGACAAAAGAACAGCCGAAGGATTGGCTTAACACATCTTTATTGCATGGTGGTCAGGGGGAACATGAGGTAATGGCGGACGAGCAGCTCAATATATACGGTGGTTATACATTTGAATGTGGCTCCACGATAACCCATTGGTTACCGTTGGCGTGACGTCATTTCTGGTCACGCCCTTCTTGTCCAGGTGAGGTAGTGGCGGGAATCTTCCCGCGCTGTGGTTCCTTGGGGAATTGGGACCTGTGAGCTGGGCGCTCGCTATTGCCACCAGGTGGTCATTAGCTCGCGTCCTGATTGTAACGGGTTACATTGATATATGTTAAAGGCACAGTATTGAGAACACAAAGCATAGTATTGAGAATACATGATATATATGTTAAGGGCATATTATTGAGAACACAACAGCCACCAGGGTTCTTCATTGTGGTTCATTTTACATTACAATAATCAATGCTAATTCTGCATCTGAGTGTGCTGATTGAGCTCCCGTCATCTGTCCCAGCTCCTGCCCACCTAGCAGTTCGAAAGCAAGAAATGGCAGGTAGAGAAATAGGTACTGCTTTGGCAGGAAAGGTAGCAGTGATCCGTGCGCTCCAGGTCTAGTCATGCCTGCCACATGACCACGGAAATGTCTGCAGATGCAGACAGCAGACTGTTCCACAAGCAGTACAAAATGCAATCTATTTCCCTGTGTGGTCATATTTTTCATTTCTGACACTGTCCAAGCATAGAATTATGCTCAGATTCTAGTACTGAAGCTACAAGCCACCCAATTACCTATGATGAAATACTGTTAGGTTTAGTGAGTCTAATGGGGCACTCAGCTGGATTTAGTCCAAACTTCACTGTTCAAGGCACTGAGACCTATTCTCAAAGTAGATGCGGCACTAGGGTAGCTCCTTTCAGGCTGGGTGAAAACGTGGCATGGACTCCCCGCCCCACTGAAGCTGGATTCTCCAACCTCTAGTGTTCTTCTACTCAGTTATGCCATACCTCTGCATTTCCCTTCTCTTACCTGAAGTCATGGTTCTACGTCGCCTCATCTTTTCCTTCCTCAGCTTCCGGTAGATCCTCTTGAGGCACCGAAGGAGAGGCCCACTTTCGTCAGCAAGGGAGTCGGACGACTCGTCCTGAAAGTCCCCTTGGCTCAGCTCCATGACGTTCTGGTCAGGCTCTTCCCAGCCAAAGGCAGGAAGCGTTCCTCTGAAAACATCGCCGCCCTCTGCTCCCAGGTAGCTGCAGACATCCATTCTGTAATGGAGGCAGAAGAAGCAGTTTCTTAGGACATGCACATGCGCGCACACGCACACATGGAGAAGAGCCATATGTCACTTTGAACCCACTGGAAGAAAGGCAGGATATAAAAGAAATAAAACAAGGAAAGACCTACTTATTTGAATAGGTCTCCTCTAGGTGGAATTAAAACTGGATTTAGCTCAGTATTTTCACTAAATATATATATATGACTTTGGAAGGCAAGTCGTCATCGGCTGCAACTTGTATCCGAGAATGCATTTTTTCCTGAAGCAGGAAAAATGCCATTGGCATGAATTTGTTTCAGGTGGATCCCAGCTTGCCATGAAGTGACCCACACACTATGATCATGGAGCCATCTCCTGCGGCACATATGAAATGAGACATGCAGGATGTGACACCAGGACTGCAATGGACTGCCGTAGCCTTGAGGATATGGACAAGGTGCACCTTCGCAGCCAATCCATCTGGCATGGCCTCTTCCGCCTCCATGACCGTTGGGAATCAGAGTTCCTCCTCCGCTCATTTTGCCATTGGGACCAATAGAATGGTTTCCAGTGGCATTTCCTCCACTGAGGGGGCTGACACCAAGGGGTTCATCTGCCCATAGCCTTTAGGGAGTCAGGCTATTTACCACTGCCCAAAACTCGGCATTGAGTCGCTGGCTGCACGGTCTACTCCCATTACTGTAGCGGGATGTCTGGCCAGACCAGATGAAGGCAAGTACATTCTCAAATACAGAAACTAACAGGGACTATGGTGGATGAAGTGGTTAAGATGCTGAACTCGTCAACTGGAAGTCCAGAGTTCGATTCCTGAGTGCTGCATGACAGAATGAGTTCCCGTCGTCTGTCCCAGCTCCTGCCAACCTAGCAGTTCAAAAGCAAGAAATTGCAAGTAGATAAATATGTACCACTTCAGTGGAAAGATAAACATCATTCCGTGCACTCTGATGTTGAGGCATGCCTGTCACGTGCCCACAGAAACTTCTGCAGATGCAGACAGTGCTGTTATAATTGTATGTATATTAATTTTTTGTTGTAATTATATTTATATTATTGTGTTGTAAGCCGCTCTGAGTCGGCCTTTTTGCTTGAGTAGAGTGGGGTATAAATCCAATAAACATAAACATGAGCACTGAACCCTAGAGTTGGATATGACCGGCTTTTGAGCAAGGGTGACCTTTACCTATTCAGCACTAGTTAGACCACATCTAGAGTCCTGTGTCCAGTTCTGGGCAACACACTTCAAGAAAGGTGCAAACAAACTAGAGCAGGTCCAGAGAAGGGCAAAAAGGATGATCAGAAGATACTGTCAACCAAGCCCTAGGATGAGGAAAGACTGAAGGAACTGGGCCTGTTTAGCCTTGAGAAAAGGAGACAGAGAGGGGATAGGACAGGGGTCAACAAACCTGGCTCTCCAGGTGTTCTTGGACTTCAATTCCCAGAAGCCCAAGTCAGCACTCCTGTTGATAAGGACTTCTGGGAATTAAAGTGCAAGAACATCTGGAGAGCCACATTTGCTGACTCCTGGGATAGGATGATGATAGCACTCTTCAAAGACCTGAAAGATAATCATAAAGAGGAAGGGCAGGATCTGTTCTCAATCATCTCACAGTGCAGGATGCATAACAATGGGCTGAAGCTACAGGAAGCCAGATACAGGGAGACTATCGGGAAATTCAGGGTGAAACTCTGAAAACTAGAATATCGTGCAAATGTTCATTCAGTCCAGTAATGCAACTTAAAAGGTGAAACAAATATATGAGATAGACTCATTACATGCAAAGCAAGATAGTTCAAGCCTTACTTTGTTATAATATGGATGCTTATGGCTTATACTTTATGAAAACCCCAACCCCCCAATCTCATGTACCCCATAATCATCACATGTACGCTGTACGCCATGATCATCATCACAATCCTAATGAATTAAGGCATGATATCTCTCGCTTTGCACATAGTGAGTCTATCTCATATATTTGTTTCACCTTTTAAGTGAACTGAATGGACATTTGCATGCTATTCTGATTTTCCGAAGTTTCACCTGTACTTCTTAACTGTTAGAGCAGTAGGACGGTGGAACCCACTGCCTCGAGAGGTGGCGAGCACTCCAACAGCAGAAGCCTTCAAGAGAGAACTGGACAATTGGATCTGTCATATCTGCTTTGATTCGGATCCCTGCCTTGAGTAGGAGGTTGGATTCAATGGCCCAAAAGGCCCCTTATTCCAACTCAGTCATTCTATGACTCCATGATTCTATGATCCCAGTGATCCGTGTTGGTATCCTTAGGAACAAAGGGGGAGAAAAAAAAATTCAAGATTGCAAAACATAGGCCTGCTGTTTTAAAACCCAACAGTAAGATTCCCTTAATAATGCAAGCCTTAAAATGCAAAGATGATGTTCAAAATTGGAAATGATGACTTTCCATGGCGCACGCTGCCCTGAGAATTCTGGGGACGACAGTTCTGTGTGGGCGCTGAGAACTCTTAGGATGCGGTCGTTGTGGGCAACCTTGCCTGGAGGAGTGACAGTTCAGCCAGTGGGCCTCTGTGGACAAAAAAGCCTCCAAATCAGGGATTCTCAACCTGTGGCCCGTAGGCCGGATGCGGCCCATGGCACCATTTCATGTGGCCCCCCACCGCCTCCTCCACACCTGGAAGTGCCATGTGGTGGAGGAAGGGCAAAATTGCCATCCGGCCCCTGAAGCTGTCTGAGGGAGCGTGGCCCGGCCCCCGGCTTTAAAAGGTTGCGAACCCCTGCTCCGAATGAACAGAAACCAATGGGAGCCACATCTCAGAAGAGTTAGGGGGTGTTTTTTTGGGGGGTGCGCTTACTTCTTTGTTAATTGTATCCAATCTTCTTGGTCCCAGCTGCTCCTCCACCTACCCCAACAATCCCAGCTGATGCTCAGAGTGGTGGTCGTGGCAGTGGTGAGCAAAAAGTTTGACATCGTAGCCAGGTGGAGTCACCTTGGAAACTACCTGTCAGAGTTGCTATGAAAACACAGAGGTAATAAAGGAAGGTCAAGGTTGGGTCCCGTTGTGGCCAGGAGGGCTTTTATGGAGCCCAGGCCATAAAATGTCCGTTCTGATGTGAGGATCTTGACAACTTCTAGTATCCTCTCAAAGGTTATGCCACCAGGTATCAGATAGTAGGGGGTCTGGGATGTTGAACTCTGATTCATACTTTACATCAGGGTGGCCAAACTTTTTGGGCCATGGTCCGGTCACGTGGTTCAGCGGGCCAGCCACGTGGTTCTTCCCACTGGAAGCAGAAGTAACACATGCCTTGCAATCTGTTTTGCAATAGATATGTTTTGCAACAGGATGAGATAGATTTTTAGTCTGCTGTTTTCTTTGCTTCAACCAGGGGCGCCAAAACTACGGCCCAGGGGCAGGATCCAGACCCAACGCCAATTCATCCAGTCCACGATGCCCTAGTTGCTCCCAGAAGCGGAAGTAAAATACGCCTGTATGAGTGCATTTTACTTCTGCTTCTGGGAGCAACGAGGGCGGCGTGGGCCGGATGAATTTGCATTGGGGCTGGATCTAGCCCATGGGCCGTAGTTCGGGCACCCCTGGTCTAGAACTCTCAAATCCTCTGACTGGCATATCCCAAAAGTCCAAAGGTAAAAATTCCAGGACCTGGCAATATAAGCCTAGTTAACTCCCTTTAGTGTATGGGAACCAAGACACCGGGACAGCCGAAGAGCTGGCTCAACACAACTTTATTACATGCTGGTCAGAGGGAACATGTGGTAATGGCGGACGAACAGCTCAATATATACAGTGGCTATACATTTGAATGTGGCTCCTTGACAGTCTATTGGTTACTGCCCGCGTGACGTCATTTCAGGTCACGCCCTTCTTGTCCAGGTGAAGGTGGTGGCGGGAATCTTCCCGCGCTGTTGTTCTTAGGTGAATCTGGGCCAATGAGCTGGACGCTCGCTACTGCCATCTAGTGGTCACTAGCTCGCGTCCTATTAGGGTTACAGTGATGCAGCTGAGGGTTATCATGTTACAAGTAGAAAGGATACATTGGTTACACATGAATAGGTACATTGTATAAAGGTACAGTGTTTGAGAACACAACATCCCTCCCCCCTAGGATGAGACGAAGTCTCTTAACCAAGATGGTTTCTTGCACTCGCGTTTGGGCCGCGATGTGGGCTGGCCCGCCCTGGGGGCGCTACCGCTTCCTTGTTCCCTGGTCCCTTGTCCTGTAATGGGAGAGGGAGACTCGTTAGTGGCTTGCTGCGGTTTTGCAGCTTTAGGGGAAGGGACAAACTCCATTGTGGGCAGACCGGGGAAACTAGGGGCTAACGTAAAACCCCTCTTCTCGCTTGGATGGGTGGGGGACCACTCCGAAACCCCCCCCCCCAAGTTCTGAAACTCAAAATCAAACTCTGCTGGGTGATCCCGCGGGGTATCTATGAGGACAAATTCCTTCTCCTCCCCCCTCGGTGGGGACCCATGACCCCCCTCTCCTCCCCCTTGGGCTAAGCGGGTGGGGGAGAACCCTAACGCTGAATCCTTGTTTATGCTTTCTGCGCCCTGCCGTCCTGGGACCCGGCTCCGGAGCTGGTCCGCATGCCGCCGCCAAATTAGACCCGTGCTGGTCTCCATGCGGTATGATACGGGACTGGTCTGCTCCACGACAACCCCCGGCACCCAGGCTGGCCCCGCGCTGGCGTAGTTCCTGCAATGCACGGGGGCGCCTACGCTGAAACTTTTTGTGGCCTCTAGCCCGATGTTCCTCCCCTTGTCTTCTACTCTCGTGGGGTCTAGCCTCGTGAGAATGGTGGTCAGTTTCCTGCGCATTAAAAGCTCCGCGGGGGAGTATCCTGACGCCAACGGGGTCACCCTGTACCCTAGCAGAAACTGACACACTTGCAGGTTGAGATCCCCGGGGCCCATGCGCCGCAGTGCGTCCTTCGTGGTGCGTACGAGGCGCTCCACTTGGCCATTGGTGGCCGGATGGAAAGGGGCGGAGGTGATGTGCCGGATGGCGTTAATCTCTGTGAATGCCCTGAACTCAGCGGACGTGAAGCAACTAGCGTTATCGCTAATTAACGTGTCGGGTATGCCGAACATCGAAAAAACCCTCCGCAAATGCTTTATTGTCACGTCCGAGGAGGTGCTCGTGACTGGAATGACCTCCAACCACTTGGAGAAAGCGTCCACAACGAGGAGAAACAGAGTTCCTCGGAACGGGCCCGCGAAATCAATGTGTATCCGGGACCACGGCCCCTTAGCCGCGTCCCACTCCCTGTGGGGAAGACGGGCCTCCTCTGGTCTGGAGCATTGGCAACTCTCGCAAGTGCCGACCATGTGCTCGATGTCGGCGTCTAACTGGGGCCACCAGAAGTAGCTCCGGGCCAGCGCTTTGGAGCGCACAATTCCGGGGTGGCTGACGTGCAGCAACTTAAGCACCCGCGGCCGAAGGGATGTGGGAATCACCACCCGCTGCCCCCACAAGAGACACCCCCTCTCTAGGGACAGCTCCAACTTTTTCCTGAAAAATGGGGCGAATTCTTCCGCTGGGGAAGACGCCGGCCACCCTTTCTGTACCCAGGAGCTAACCGCCGCCAATGTCCTATCTCTGCTTGTCGCTTTAGCGATATCTGCGGGTACTATGGGGGGCGAATCTAAGACTTCTATCATGAGCACCTGGCGGTCCGGCTCCTCCTCGCCCACGTGGCTGTGCGTCTGGGGAAGGGGGGACCTCGACAGGGCGTCCGCATGGCTGATCTCTTTCCCGGGCCAGTACACCAACGCGTGCTGGTAGGCGTTGAGAAAAATGGCCCACCTGAGCATCCTCGGGGACAGGATCTGTGGCGTGGGCTTATCTGCGGTAAAAATGCCTAGTAGGGGCTTGTGGTCTGTCACGATGGTGAAGGGGCGGCCAAATAGAAAATCGTGAAATTTTTTGGTCCCTGCAATTATTGCCAGCGCTTCCCTGTCTGTCTGGGCGTAATTTCTCTCCGCTTGGGACAGGGACCTGGAGTAAAACGCTATTGGGGCCTCCCTCCCGTTTTCCAACACGTGGCATAACACTGCCTCCACCCCCACCGGGGATGCATCACAGATCAGTACCACCGGCCGTTTGGGGTCGAAATGGGTCAGAATGGCGTCAGACGCCAGGAGTTGTTTCAGTTCCGTGAATGCCCTCTCCTGGTCATCGCCCCACTTCCATGCCGCGTCTTTCTTGAGCAACTTGTGAAGCGGTTCAGCCACTGCAGCCTTCCGTGGAAGGAAAGAGTGGTAGAAATTTAAGAGCCCTAGGAACGACTGCAACTCGGGCTTGGAGGTGGGGCGAGGGGCTTTCTTGATGGCGGCCACCTTGGATTTGGACGGTTTGATCCCCTCGGGTGTTACTCGGAACCCTAAGAACTCAACCTCTTTCGCGAAGAAAACGCATTTGTCTTTTCGCAACCTCAACCCCGCCTGTTCGAATGCCGCTAGGACCTTGTCTAGCCTTTCAGCCAACTCAACCTCACTCCCCCCCCGTTATCAATACATCATCAAAATATGGCAAAACGCCGTCCAGCCCTTTGAGGAGGCGTTCCACGAGCGACTGGAAAATTCCAGGCGCCGAGTTCACGCCGAATTGGAGGCGCGTCACCTGGAACGCCCCCTTATGCGTGACTATGGTCTGTGCAGCGGCTGCAGCAGGGGTTACCAGGAGTTGCTGATAGGCTTGTGCCAGGTCGAGCTTAGCGAAACACTTTTCCCCATGTAACCTGGCTAGCAAATGGCTGACCACCAGCACCGGATATGCATTAGGGCGGATTGCCTTGTTAATGGTGCACATATAGTCGGCGCAAATGCGAACCTCCCCATTGGCCTTCAGTGCCGTGACAATTGGAGTTTCCCACTCCGCAGAATCAACAGGAACAAGAATCCCCTGGCCCACTAATTTGTCCAGTTCCGCCTCTATTTTGTCCTTTAGTGCAAAAGGCACTCTGCGCGGTTTGAGTCTTATTGGGCGGACCTCCGGGTCCAGGTCGAAAGTTACTGGGGGTCCATTGAATTTCCCAAGTCCCTTTTTGAAGACTTCAGGGTGCGCGTCGCACACCCTCTGTATCGGGTCAGTCCCCACGGCGTGCACCCCCCCAATGAATAAACCCAGGGGCTGAAACCATTGAGTCCCAAGGAGGCTGCAATTTCCTCCCTTAAGAACGACTAGGGGGAGTTCCGCGGCGTGCCGCTTATACGGGACCTGGAATTTCCCAACCCCCAATACCGGGATACTGTTCCCTTGCACGTCCCGAAGCGTGGACCTCAACGCTTTGAGCTTGGGCCGTGCGCGGGGGGCAATTCTCAAAAACTCCCTCTGGGAAATGATGGAATATGAGGAGCCCGAGTCAATCTCCATCCTAACAGGGGCCCCTTGCACCAGTACCTCAACAAAGTAACGGGGGTGTCCCAGGGACACGCTGAAAACTGGAGCGTCGTCGCCGCTGCTGTCGGAGATGCGGCCCACGCCGTCCTGTTTCCTCGTGGGCCGGGCGCCATCCTTTGGTCTCGTCGAGCGGTCCGGTTTCGTCGAACGGTCTGGCGAGCTCCTCCGGTCCTCGCGCCGTCGTCTGCAGACCTTGGCGATGTGCCCGCGGCACCCACAGTTGTGGCACTCGGCCTTCCTAAACGGGCACTTAACGCGGTCGTGGGCCGCTCCGCAGCCGTCACAGCATCGGCCGGCCTTCCGGACCCTCCGGACGTCTTCCTCGTCGCTGCTCTCCGCGGAGGATTTCGACGCTCGCCGGGCCGCGTGCACCGAGCCAGCTGCTTGGTCGGCCTGTGGGAGCCTGCCCTGGAGCTCTTTCACTCCGGCCCTCGTGGCTTCCGCGGCCTGTGCTGCCTTCACGACCTCCTGCAGTGTCGGGGGTGGCTCCTGGTTCATCAGCTTCCGCTGAACTTCCTCGTCCCTCAGGCCACACAGCATGCGGTCCCTGAGGGTGATTTCCAGGTTCTCCCATTTGCATGGCCCGGCGGCCAGCCGCAGGGCCGCTGCGAATGCGGCGACCGACTCGCCCGGCGCTTGGACTCGCCTCCAGAACGCGTCCCGGGCTGGAAACATCGACACCGAGGGCTGGAAATGGTCACGCATCGCCTTCAGGAGCTCCTTTGCCTTCAGCTCGCCCACCTTCTTCGGTGCGATGAGGTCGACCAGCACTCTCTTGCTGGCGTGCCCGAGCATTCTGATGAGGATGGCTCTCTTCTTTCCCTCGTCCGTGACCTCGAACTCCACCAGCACACTTTGGAAATCCATTTCGAAGAGTTCCCAATCTTCCGGTTTGTTGATGTCGAAACCGGCGTATGTCTTGGTCCCGTGGGAAGCCATTATCCCACCTTCGTCGCCAATTTAGTGTATGGGAACCAAGACACCAGGACAGCCGAAGAGCTGGCTCAACACAACTTTATTACATGCTGGTCAGAGGGAACATGTGGTAATGGCGGACGAACAGCTCAATATATACAGTGGCTATACATTTGAATGTGGCTCCTTGACAGTCTATTGGTTACTGCCCGCGTGACGTCATTGTGGGTCACGCCCTTCTTGTCCAGGTGAAGGTGGTGGCGGGAATCTTCCCGCGCTGTTGTTCTTAGGTGAATCTGGGCCAATGAGCTGGACGCTCGCTACTGCCATCTAGTGGTCACTAGCTCGCGTCCTATTAGGGTTACAGTGATGCAGCTGAGGGTTATCATGTTACAAGTAGAAAGGATACATTGGTTACACATGAATAGGTACATTGTATAAAGGTACAGTGTTTGAGAACACAACACTCCCATACTAATTACCCCACTGCCTTGCCCTATCATTATGCAAAAGAAATTGGTCGCCTCAAGTAGCAGATGTTCAGAAGCAGTTGTTGAGCACCAGAGGATTGAGCATTTGTTAGCCACACAGCTGTCTTGAACCCCTCTCCTCCAGCCCCCACCACCTAGTCTGCTGCTTTGGGGGTTAAATAAGGGCACTTCCAGATGGGGCAGAGATACAAATCTAATAAATAAATAAATAAAACAAATTCTTCAATTAACTCCAGATTCCTGGCTGGTGAAAAGAACATAATGGTCAAGGTCTTCCTTGCTCGAAAGCCAGTCATATCCGACCCTAGGGTTCAGTGCTCATCTCCATTTGCAGCCAAAGATCCAGTGGTGTTTGAGTCTGCAGATGTTTCCCTCTGAAGTGGTACCTGTTTATCTACTTGCATTTTCTTGCTTTCAGACTGCTTGGTTGGCAGGAGCTGGGACACATGATGGCTCAGTGGTCAAAGAAGCTCGCCTTGAAGGCTGGCAAGACGGCAGTTTGAGACCTGGGTACTGCATGACGGGTTGAGTGCCCATCTCTTTCCCACAGTTCTTGGACACATGAACAGAGCCTTATTTGGGCATCCCCTGAGTGGAGTTTCTCCAGCAAAAATCCTTTCACCCCAGAATAATTTCTGACACAAAATTATTATTATATTACTCTATCACACAGCACTCACGTCTCAACTTGCTGCTCTGCCGACCTTCCAGTGTCAACTTCAGTGTCTTAACCACTAAGCCACTGTGGTCTTGGGGGCACAAAAAATGTAGCACCCAGTTTTCTTTATATCACCACTGCTGATAGATTAGATATACAAAAACATTTTTTTGATAAAGTTTGGGTGGGAAACTGGGATCCTTGAGCCAAATGAGGTAGCAAACAGGTCACCCGTGACCACCTTGTAGTCAAATAAAATCGGGGGAAGATTTATTGTGGTGATTCAAGATTGCAGCAAGAACCAGAGCATCGCAACCAGGTGTGACATCATCGAGAGCCAATCATAAGGAAGCTGCAGACTTCCCAAATGCTTTAAAGTGGGGTGGGTGGGTGTATCTCATGCCCCTCTTCTTTTAGTTTATGCATGCATGCATGCACGCACGCACGCAAGCATGCAGGCATGCATGCCTCTATTCTTTTCATCTCTGAAAATCTATATATTCAATGGACAAAAGCAATCTGTCCCTTTGCCCCTGTCCTTCCCAGTTGGATTAAAATGTAAATCAGGATCAAGCCTGCCTGATTGTGTTTACTGAATGTTTTGATCATTCAGTGGAGGGGGCTGTACATCAAAAGCTTGCGTTTAGAACCGCACCATTTCTGGTTGCATGAGTCTTGGGCCAGTAGGGGTGGAAACAGCTGTTGGGAATCCGCAAAATAAAACACTGGGTCTGTATGGCATAAAGTTTCTGCTGCCATCTGAGATGATCCAATCAAGCATGTTGCACCAGTGCTAAATAAATAATAATCAATGAAACCCCATCCTGAGAAATGGGCTGAGCCGGTATCGCCTTTCAAACGATGGAGCAGTGAATGGCTTGGGAATCAACCCTGGTTACCTTGGATGACCCCAGGGAGCAAAAACCAACCGGTCAGAGAGGAGGATCAGCATTAATAGCAATAGCAATGAAACTTCTATACCGCTCCATAGCACTTAATCAGCACTTTTTTTTGCCCCCAACATGCTGGGGACTCATTTTACTGACCTTGGAAGGCTGGAAGGCTGAGTCAACCATGTGTTCTAATCAGGATCGAACTCACAACATTTTGGCTGCAGTAAGGTAAAGGTAAAGGCTTGAAAGCCTGTTGTATCTGACTCTAGGGTCCAGTGCTGCAGTACAGCAGTTTAAACACTGCACCACCAGTTCTCATTTCTACTCATATCCTAGTGTTGGCCCTCCAACTGCCTAGCTTGGAAATGCCCCCTTTTTTGTGGGGACTCCAGCTCACATAAAGTGTGGACTGGGGGACTGAAAGGAGCTAGAGGTGGTTTTTTTTTTTAAAAAAAGCAATAGCTCTTAAGCTCTGCTTGAAGAGATAATCAGGAAAATGATTACATTTAAAACTCATTCCAGATTGAAAAGCATTACATAAATTCAAAAACTGCTGAAAATCTGTGTCAAGCCTTTAAAAGATCAAACAATAGAATAATAGAGGTAGATTCTGCACTGAAAGAAATGTTCACCTGATCTTGGCTGCTTCAATACCAATTAAACTTCTATACTTCCCTATAATGCAGTGGTGGCAAACCTATGGCATGCGTGCCAGAGGGGGCACTCAGAGCCCTCTCTGGGGGCATGTGCGCCCTCGTCCCAGCACAGAGTTTACCCTGCCCCTCTGCCCAGCAGCCTAATGGGAGAGTTTCCTCCCTCCCCGCAGCACAGAGTTCAACCCACCCCTCTGCCCAGCAGCTCAATGGGAGTGTTTCCTCCCTCTCCCCAGCACAGAGTTTCCCTCGCCCCTCTGCGGTGTGGACACAGCCTGTTGAGTTTGGGCACTCAGTCTCTAAAAGGTTCGCCATCACTGCTATAGCGCTTAGTGCTGGGCACTTGACAAGGTAATGAGCATTTTGCTCCCAACATGCTGGGTCCTCATCTTTCTGGCCTTGGAAGGATGGAAGGATGAGTCAACCTTGATCCTCGTCAGGGTCAAACTCACAGTGTTTTGGCTGCAGGGCAGCAGTTTAACCCCTGCACCACATCATTTTCCATGTACATGGGAACAAACCTTTTCGCATAGGTTTGCTTTAAAACAACAACACTTTACTCATGAACCTGTTTCTAGACTGCCTCTTAAAGAGTCTTCCCTAAAATGGCTCACATAGTAATAAAATGACACTTGGACATAATTTAAAACCAAAATCATTTGCAACCTCGGTTGCGCTACGATGATGCTTTTAGATTGCAAGTTTCCTAGCAACTGGAGAAAGCATGGGCTGTTTGATTGCCTGCTTGGGAGCAACTTCAAAGTCTTCCCCATTCCCAGAACTGCTCCTCCTGCATCCCAGATAATCCTATCTCTCTGCAGTGCCTCTGATCACCATGGCAACAGAAGATGGGTCACGGAGCCAGGGATGCTTTCCTTTGCTTTTCCTGCAGCCTGAAGGACGATCGGCCCACAATCATCAAACAACACAAATTCCTATGAAATGTTTTTAAGGTCCACATTGGAATCCATTTTTGTACATTCCCTACCCCCATGATGGTGAACCTTGGCACTCCAGATGTTCTTGGGGTTCAATTCCCAGAAGCCCAAGCATCCTGTGAATTCACACGAATGAATTTACTGTGATTCATCCGGCCCCTGCTGCCCTTGCAGCTCCTGGAAGTGGAAGTAAAACGCGCCCGTACAGAGGAAGTGTTAACCCCAGTGATGGGCATCAGCAGGTTTGCACCAGTTCGCACGAACCGGTAGCAGAAATTCTGGCTGGGCCTACCCATCCAAGTTTTGAAATAAAGTATTCCTAATTTGGGTGCAACACAGGGCTTTTGCCTTAACCAAGCCCACCATATCACGCCAACAGTATGGTAATCAATTTTTTTGGAGCCCACCACTGGTTAACCCAGAAGAGTCTTAACCATCTTGGTGCGTTTTACTTCCGCTTCTGGAAGCGACGAGGGAAGCGTGGGCCGGATGAATTGCAGTAAACCCATTCCTGTGGATTCACAGGCCATACCCTATTAATCAGTGCTCCCAAACCTTTCTTAAGTTGCATCCCCTTTTTATAACAAACTAGCAAGGGTTGCCCGGCGTTGCCGGGCTTTCCCCCCCGTGTGTTTTAATAAAAAATGAGCCAATTTTATTTTTGCAATAGTTTTACATTGTGTTGGAAGGTTAAATTGTATTAATTTTTTAAAAAAATTGCTTAGTCTGTAATTTTAATTTTTTAAATGTTTATTTATGTAAAATTTGTTTGGCTTGGCTGTTATTAACTGTGATATGCTTTTTTGGTTTTTTTTGAGGATTAATAAAAGAAGAAAGTATGATATAATTTTTTCAAATTGTTTTATGTAAGCGAATAATGTTTTAGTTTTTTGAATTTTTTTAATTAGTTGTACCGTAGGTCATAATTTTAATAATGTAAAAGTAAATGTTTTTTACATTCAATGTTTTAAAAATGTGTTTAGATGTTTTGAGTTTAAATTTGAGTTATAACTCAGCACAGGATTTTTTAAAGTTTCTATTGTATTTTATTGACATATATTTGTGATTTGTGTGAAAGTGTGTTTAGTGTAATTTTTTTAACTTGTTTTTATTGGTGTGACCTTTTGTGTAAAATTGTGAATTTGTGTTTTGTTTGGGGCTGTTGTGTATTTTTGAATTGTTTTTACTATTGTGGCCAGCAGGTGGTGCTGGTAGGGGTTATTGTATTTTGTCTTTTTTTTTTCTCTCCTGGCCTCTGGGTGGAGCTTCTTCTGGTAAGTAGGGTATTTCTTTATTCATTTCTTTTCTAGTCCTGGTGGAGGTAGCACCTCTTTTGGTAAGTTTGCTTGTTTTCTTTCTTTTGTGTGTGTGTGTGGGCGGGGGGTGGGGGGTGAGGGGGAGTTGGAATTTGTATTTTTGTCTGTTTTTTTAATTGTGTCTTTGTTTACTTCGTATTGTTTTTGGTGTTTTTGTTTTTGTGTATTTTTGGATGTGTTTGAGTGTTTTTAGTAATTTTTTTAAAAAATATTTATTTGGTGGTGGGGAAGGTACGTGGTCATTGGGGGTTAGGAAGGGTGGGCTAGGTGGTGGGGAGGGGGGCATGGTCGTTGGGGGTTAGGAAGGGTGGGCTAGGTGGTGGGGAGGGGGGCATGGTCGTTGGGGGTTAGGAAGGGTGGGTTAGGTGGTGGGGAGGGGGGCATGGTCGTTGGGGGTTAGGAAAGGTGGGCTAGGTGGTGGGGAGGGGGGCATGGTCTTTGGGGGTTAGGAAGGGTGGGCTAGGTGGTGGGGAGGGGGGCATGGTCGTTGGGGGTTAGGAAGGGTGGGTTAGGTGGTGTGGAGGGGGGCATGGTCGTTGGGGGTTAGGAAGGGTGGGCTAGGTGGTAGGGAGGGGGGCTTTATTGTTTTATGGTGCTTTGTTTGTGTGGAGTCGTGAAAGTAGATCGGGGTTTCCCCTTTAATATCAGTGGGTGGGGCTTGCGACCCCCCTCTCCGCTGGCTCCCCTGGGGTTGGGAGGTTTGTGGGGAGAAAAGGGGAATGTTTCCCAAACCCTTCTGGACTCAGGACACCAGGGAGAGCAGATTGATTCCCTCCCCCCCTCCTTAAAACAACTCCGTTTTTAAAGAGAAGAAAAGACGGAGTTGTTTTAAGGAGGGGGGTGGGAATCGATCCCCTCTCCCTGGTGTCCTGAGTCCAGAAGGGTTTGGGCAACATACCCCTTTTGTTCCCACAAACCTCCCAACCCTAGGGTAGCCAGCGGAGAGGGGGATCGCAACCCCCCACCCACTGATATTAAAGGGGAAACTCCAGTCGGGACCTTCAGGCGCTGTTGGTGAGGGAAAGAAAGCCGGCTGGTGTTTGCTTGTCTGTGAGGCGGTGAGTTGTTTTTCTTTTTAATTTTTCGGGCGCCGGTTTCCTCAGTGTTCTGCGCACTCATGGCGCGCAGGACTCTGGGGCTTGTAGTAATGGGTTGGTGCTTTGTGTTTGTGCTGCGTTTTTTAAAAATACTTTTCTTTCGATTGGCTGCGGCGCGTTTCCGAACGCTGCGGCGTGCGAGAGCCTCTCAGCCTGATTGGCTCTGGCGCGGCGTGGCGCAAGGAATGTTGGGAAGTGAAGTTGTTTCCCTTTCTTCGCGTTTGTGGGGCTGTTGCCCCACTGCCGGTTTTCTCAATCCTTCGTTGACCTGCGTACCCAGATTGGCCGTGTGCACGAAGGGTGAGTGCAGGCAAGTAGGGCGAGGCATAGCAACCTATAGCCAGTTCCAACGGTTAACCCTTGGATTTATAGGTTAAGATAAACAGATACTGTACTGTACATTTCAAATGTCATTTCACATGGGGGTAGGGAAGAGAAGCCAGTTGTTCCAAACAGTTTACTAATGGATTATGGTGGTACTTCAAGGGAAACGAACAAAGAAAGCAGGCAGAAGAGGATTTTCATTAATTTAAGAACCTTCACAGCAGCCCCAGAGAGTAATAAAAGTGCTTTATTCCCATAAAGAGCTGCAGAGATCCGTAATTGCTGAGCGGTCCATTGACATATACTGTACATCTTCTTCCATTCCTTACAGAAAGCCTGGAAACCTTATATTTTCTTTGCAGCCTTGGCCTCAAGGTTGATCGACTGATTTTCACCCCTGACCTGGCGACTCCTTGGACCATATTCTAAAAATATATTTAAAATCCCATCCCCATGACGCCCAATCCCGTCTTAATTAACCTTGCTGAATGGGTATGAAGATACTGTATCTTTGAATTAAAAATAATAAATATCTTTGAATTAAAAATAATAAAAATATCTATATTTCTCTGCAATTTATTTTGTTTTGTTGCAGATAATGGGCAAATTGCTACAGTTTGTTGTACTGCATTATGTTCCTGCTGTTTATTTAATTGTTTGTACACCGCCCAGAGTGGGAAATATATCCCAGATGGAGAGTAAGGTTTCCCTTGCTCGAAAGCCAGTCGTATCCGACTCTAGGGTTCAATGCTCATCTCTTTTTCAAAGCTGAAGAGCCAGCGCTGTCTGCTTCTGCAGACGTTTCCGTGTCCGTGGTCATGTGGCAGGCATGACTAGACACCGGAGCGCACGGAACGCTGTTACCTTCCCACCAAAGTGGTCCCTATTTATCTATCTTGCAATTTCTTGCTTTCAAACTGAAGGAATGCAAAAAGCACCGAAAAAGAATTCTAGCTCCTGCCAACCTAGCAGTTCGAAAGCAAGAAATTGCAAGTAGATCAATAGGGACCACTTCGGTGGGCAAGGTAAAAAGCGTTCCGTGCGCTCTGGTGTCTAGTAGTCATGCCTGCCACATGACCACGGAAACGTCTGCAGAAGCAGACAGGGCTGGCTCTTCTTCGGCTTTGAAACAGAGATGAGCACTGAACCCTAGAGTCGGATACGACTGGCTTTCGAGCAAGACGGGGAAACCTTTACCTTTACTAGCTTTTTAGCAAAGCGATGGGGGGGGGAAATGCTCTCCTCAGATGCCTGCTGGGAAATGGAGTCCTTTCCCTCTGAAACGACGCAAACCAAATAGAGGCGCGGAGGCCATTTAAAACTACGTTTCCCAGAGGCTTCCGCGGCAGACTCTGGGAGAAGGAGGTAGGAGGAGGAGAAGAAGGGAAAGCCACGCTTTGCGCGCGCAGCCTCCCCGCCCTCCTTGAGGAGGGGGGCGTGTCCGCCTGGCCGCGCGCGGGAGGCGGAGCCGGGTCTTTTTCCCCCCACTTATTCCTTTTCGGGCGGACGAATGAGCGAACGGGTTGGGCGGGGCCTCCCTCGCGCCGTCAGGCGGGCGCGTGCGAGCGGAGAGGGGCGTGGCCGCCGGGCCGGCGTGGGCGTGGCTTTCACTGGCGGTTGAAGACCGTTGTTTCCCTGAACGGCGGGTGGGCGTGGCTGATTCTGTGCTGGGGGGTGGAGGTGGGGGAGAGAAAGGAGAAAGGAGGCGGCGCGGGGTCTTGTGGGACTGGGAGTAGAACCTAAAAAGGTGTTTGTGTGTCTGTGAGGGGAACGGTTGAAAATGGGGGAGGGGGGAGAAAAAGGGGAGATACACCTTCCTCGATGGGGGGAGGTGAGGGACGCTTCTCGTTAATTAATTAATTAATTAATTAATTAATTGGCTCCCACCTTCCTGGTGGTCTAATCTTGTCAGGTCTGAGGCGACCCCCCCCTCAACAACAGCCCTGCAGTGTGGGCACTGAGAGCCCCCCCTTTCTCTTGGGGAGGGGAGGGGTGAGGAGCCCTGAGGGGAGAGCATCATCCTCATCATCCTCCCTCCCTCCTAGGTTAGGGTGGAGAGGGGGGAGGGGCGCCCTTGCACGCGCTTGTGAGCAGCCCTCCTTCCTCCTCTCCTCGCTCTTCCTCCCCTTTCCCTGCGCATTCACTCCCCCTTTGCGCGCCACGCCAGTCGGGTGTGAGCGGTGGGCATCCATCCGTCAGGTCGAGCCGCCGCCATGGGAGACAGCCGAGAGGTCGTCGGGGACGTCAACTCCAACCTGCTCATCCCCTGCAGCACGGGGGACGCGGAGCTGGACCAGGCGATCCGGCAGTGGCTGGCCTGGGACAAGGTGGGTAATAATAAACCCGTCTGGAGAAGAGGAGGGGGAGAGGCCATCTCTCTCTCTCTCTCTCTCTCTTTCACACCCACACACGCACACCCACCCACCCACCCACACGTTTCCTTGCACCAAGCCTCCGCCCCCCCCCCCACTTGCAATGCTCTTGCAGCCCCCCCAAGGTTGAGAGCTGGCAAGGGATGAGGGCAGGGAAGAGGATGATGATTTGGGTTAGAGGCACTGGCAAAAATCTTCCGAGGAAGGCGTTGCCAGGTTCGAAAATGGTGAGACCCAAATGCCCAAACCCATGACTGACGCCTCTGCTGCGAAAATAGTGGAGGGAGGGAGAAAACAGGCTGAGGAAAAAAAATATTGGGGTTTCTCTTCTCTGCAGAAGGAGGAAATGTTCAGAAGGATGCTAAACATGCCTGGAACAGGGAACATCTGCCTGCAGATGTACATAATTATTTGAACACGTGTGCATCTTTTCTCCCTTCCCATGGCCATAGCTCCTCTGCCACCTAATAGTCTACAGTCACTTTTACACACGGTCTCATGAAGAGACCGCCAGTCACTGGTGCCCATTGAACCGTTACATATCCATCCTCTTAAATAAAACAGTTATTTTTTTTTTGGGGGGGGGAATGCTCCAAGACTTGTCTTTTGGAATTGGAGTGACACCTTTTCTTGACTCCGCATAGCCAGGTTTCCTGCGGTGGCTTTGGGGGAGGAGGAGGAGAATTCTGCCCATATGCCTCTTCCTCTGTGTTTCAACACCATGTATTGCTATCCTGAGACTGCCTATAGTGGTGCTTGATGAAAGGGATTCAGGGAGCTAGATGTTTAGCATTTTCCTGTTTCAAAATGCGTAGTTGCAGCAAAGAGCAGCTCAGTCTTTTGATTTCAATAAACTCCACTTGCTTCCAATCTAGGGAGAGCTTTTTTGCCCTAAGCTGCTCATAACATTCTTTTGATAATACCCATTTTTGGGGGAAATGTAGAACTTGCTCCACACTATTTGCAACTCACCATTTCTCTCTCGTTTTTTTTTTAAACTTCCCTTTTGCCATCTTGGTCGTACTGTTTGTTTTTGTTCCTTGCATGATTTGCTTTCACAAGGAAGTAGCTGTAGATCAGCATCATTTTTGTTTTTCTGCTTATTTATTGGTAATGTTTGTGTGCTTTGGCTAGCGAGGCCAGATCTCTGGTATTTTCTCCCAGACCTTCCCTTGCTCCCACTCCTTTCTTGGTGATGTCATAGGAAGTCTTACTAGTGAGTATTGTGAAGTGAACCATAGCAAGAGTTTCCTGAAAGACACCGATGGGTTTATTTGGAAATGTACAGTAGCTGTTTGTGGAAGTGGTGGTCATTGGGACAATTCTTTGTAACGCAGTTTTTATTTTGTTGGTCTGTCTGTCTGTCCATCTATCTATCTTATATCTACCCCAATTTGCAGCTTACAATAGTGAAATAGACCACCCACAAAACAATAACATTAAATAGAACAATCCAAATGACATAAAATCAGTAGTAAACATTGCACAAAGGCAAGCCCAGGGGGCAAATACTTAAAAAAACTTTCCTCTGAGCAGGTGGATTAAGTAAGGGAAGACAGCTTAATGTCTTTTAAATAAGCCCTGAAGATCTTATGGGAACATGACAATAGTGATAGACTGACTTGATGAGGAGAGAACATTTCATCTGTTTTGTAAAGTCATATTAATGTATTTTGCTTAAATAGTTGGGATAATAGAAATTGTGGACGTGCCTGTGAGAAAGAAAGGTGCTTTTCCAAGCAGTGCATCTTAATAGGGAGAAGAAATATTCTTTGCATTGTTTAATATCTAATGACACCACTTGTGGTCTTTGCATGCTATAATTTGCAGAACTGAGTGTTGTTGGCTGGTGATGTAGAGGGAAGATGACATGGATTCTTTTTTTCATTCTTGTTGAACCTGCCAGTGCAACACCTGATCCCTTCTCATGCAAAATTAAATTTAATTCCACCCAGGTTCTACCATGAGTAAGCATCAATACTGTACTTTATCATCTGAGTAGTCTGCTGTTGCTGCAGATTGGTGTGTGTGAGCTATTTTAGGCAGCAGTTCCTTCTGGCGTGGGATGTAGCTAGTGATTAATAATGCATGCTACCAATTGTATCAGTAAGGATAAGAAATCGAAAACATTGTCTGCATGTGAGCTAGGATGTGACGCTGACTGCTGCTTGCTCTGGGAGAGGAAATGAGTGGGAAACAAAACACTCTTTTCACCTTGCATAGAAATTTGTCTTGTAAGATACAAATTTGGAATGAAATCTGAAAAGATGTCTCAGAATGTTTTGAGGTGGTTATTTTTAGAAGAAATAAAAAAATCTAGGTTTCCCTTGCTCGATAGTCAGTCGTATCTGACTCTAGGGTTCAGTGCTCATCTCTGTTTATAGCCAAAGAACCAGCACTGTCTGTGTCTGCAAATGTTTCCGTGGACATGTGGCAGGCATGAAAGGATGGAAGAAATCCCACACTGCACAGGATTCTTGCAGTCTCTTTGCAGGGTGGCATCTTTCCTGTGTAGGATTCACAAGAGAGAGCATTCAGCTGGGCAGGGTTTGATCATCTGCCCCATCCAGGGTGCTGCCTTAAGATCATGTTTAATTTTGCTTTAATGCTTGCTACTGTTCTTAGTTATACTGTAACGCAGGGGTGCCCAAAAATTTTGGCCCGCGGGGTGGTCACGTGGTTCCTCCCATTGGAAATGGAAGTAAAATGCGCCTTGCAATCAGTTTTGCAACTGATATGTTTTGCAATAGGATGAGATAGATTTTTGGCTGACATTTTCTCTGCTTAAAGCAGAGGTGCCCAAATTATGGCCCGTGGGCCGGATCTGGCCCCCAACACCAATTCATCCAGCCTACGCCACCCTCGTCGCTCCTGAAAGCAGAAGTAAAATGCGCCTGTACATATGCTGTAACGTATAACCTGCCTTGAGTCCTGGTTCTGTGGGAAAGTTACCACATTTATTTATTTATTATTTATTATTTAAATTTATATCCCGCTCCACTCAACCCACAGCTGACTCAGAGCGGCTAACAACATATTAAGATACATACTGTTACAATAAAATTATGCAAAAACACAATAATTAATCATTACAATTACAGGGGAAAAAACAATAATACAATAATACCATATCAACCCTCCGACCCTCCAACAACAAGCATCAAAACACATCTTATCAAAAACCCCACATGTCCAGGTACAATAAAGCCACCACAAGAATAATCAAAGTCAAAAAAACTACCCGCCCTAGTCAACCTCCAAGAGGAACAAAGGGCAGGGAGGGCACGCGGCTGCGGCTGCGGCTGCGGCTGCGGCTGCGGCGTCTTCTTCGGAGCCTCCCGGGCCACGGGAGGCTCCCTTTATCTCCCCGCCGGTGGTGGGGGCGGGGAGAGCGCGGCTGCGGCTCCGGCGGTGTTTTCGGAGCCTCCCGGGCCACGGGAGGCTCCCTTTATCTCCCCGCCGGTGGTGGGGGCGGGGAGAGCGCGGCTGCGGCTCCGGCGGCGTTTTCGGAGCCTCCCGGGCCACGGGAGGCTCCCTTTATCTCCCCGCCGGTGGTGAGGGCGGGGAGAGCACGGCTGCGGCTCCGGCGGCGTTTTCGGAGCCTCCCGGGCCACGGGAGGCTCCCTTTATCTCCCCGCCGGTGGTGAGGGCGGGGAGAGCGCGGCTGCGGCTCCGGCGGCGTTTTCGGAGCCTCCCGGGCCACGGGAGGCTCCCTTTATCTCCCCGCCGGTGGTGGGGGCGGGGAGAGCGCGGCTGCGGCTCCGGCGGCGTTTTCGGAGCCTCCCGGGCCACGGGAGGCTCCCTTTATCTCCCCGCCGGTGGTGAGGGCGGGGAGAGCGCGGCTGCGGCTCCGGCGGCGTTTTCGGAGCCTCCCGGGCCACGGGAGGCTCCCTTTATCTCCCCACCGGTGGTGGGGGCGGGGAGAGCGCGGCTGCGGCTGCGGCGGCGTTTTCGGAGCCTCCCGGGCCACGGGAGGCTCCCTTTATCTCCCCGCCGGTGGTGAGGGCGGGGAGAGCGCGGCTGCGGCTCCGGCGGCGTTTTCGGAGCCTCCCGGGCCACGGGAGGTTCCCTTTATCTCCCCGCCGGTGGTGGGGGCGGGGAGAGCGCGGCTGCGGCTCTGGCGGCGTTTTCGGAGCCTCCCGGGCCACGGGAGGCTCCCTTTATCTCCCCGCCGGTGGTGAGGGCGGGGAGAGCACGGCTGCGGCTCCGGCGGCGTTTTCGGAGCCTCCCGGGCCACGGGAGGCTCCCTTTATCTCCCCGCCGGTGGTGGGGGCGGGGAGAGCGCGGCTGCGGCTCCGGCGGCGTTTTCGGAGCCTCCCGGGCCACGGGAGGCTCCCTTTATCTCCCCGCCGGTGGTGAGGGCGGGGAGAGCACGGCTGCGGCTCCGGCGGCGTTTTCGGAGCCTCCCGGGCCACGGGAGGCTCCCTTTATCTCCCCGCCGGTGGTGGGGGCGGGGAGAGCGCAGCTGCGGCTCCGGCGGCGTTAATAAATGAACAAAATTCATAAAATAAAGTAAGACAGGCAGCAGAGACACTATTCTTCCTTCTGCTTGGCCTCACAATTTTTTTCTGCTGGCTCAAAGCTGGTGTGGATGATGGTCCTTCTCCGGTGATGGATCCGGCAAAACCACAGCCACTAGGAGAGACTCTTTAGTCACTTGCTGCTTATAGAGGTAACACGGACAGTAGATCTACACCCCAGAGCTCTCTGTGAGCACCTGGGGAGCGGTTGGGCAGGTTTGATCCCTCCCCATCAATGGAACTTATTCCTGATGTTAGGTTGGTTCATGTGCTCTTTCTTAACTCCATTCCAAATTGATATTTTCAGGATTTAACCCCTTTGAGAGAAACCTAGGGAACATAATAAAAAGTAGAGAGACGACCCTGCCAACAAAAGTCCGCATAGTCAAAGCAGTGGTATTCCCAGTAGTCATGTATGGTTGCGAGAGCTGGACCATAAGGAAGGCTGAGCGCAGAGGAATAGATGCCTTTGAGATGTGGTGCTGGAGGACAATTTTGAGAGTTCCCTGGACAGCAAGGAGAACAAATAAGTTGATCGTGAAGGAACTCAACCCTGAATGCTCCTTGGAAGGACAAATATTGAAGATGAAGCTAAAGTACTTTGGACACCAAATGAGAAGAGAGGACTCACTCGAGAAGGCCCTGATGCTGGGAAAGAGCAAAGGCAAAAGGAGAAGGGTATGGCAGAGGATGAGGTGGCTAGAAAGCATTGCTGACCCAATGGGCGTAGAGCTAAGTGGGCTACGGAGGATGGTGGAAGATAGGGGAATGGTCCATGGGCTGCAAAGGGTTGGACTCGACTTTGCGACTGATCAGCAACAACAAAGTCCTGCTGAGCTCAAAGCGATCAATGAAGTCTATAAATAGATAAATAAATGTTAGGATTGCATTTCAAAATGTTGCATGTCAACAGTAAAAATTATATGTGTTTTATTTGGTCTAGTCTTGCTCTAGAATTAACCGAAGTTATGTAAACAAAATGTGTATAGCTATCTATATATATCTAGAGGTAGGCCAGGAGAGAATGGAGGGGTTGGATTTGTTTAGATTTTTAGCCACAGTTTAGAACTTTATTTAAAAAAATATATATATTTTCTATGTATAGCTCAGGCAGGTCACGTTGCTTTCTTGTCCTTTGTTGCTTTCCAAACTTTCCAATAAATCACAAAGTTCAGCTACTGTCCTGACATTTTTAGACTGGTTTTTATTTGATGCTGGGTCCATTTTCTGTTGTTCTGTCATTCAGGCAAAAATCATGTGGAATTCACACCACTGTTGCTTTCATGGAGATGAACTTGAGCTGGGAACAAGGACCTCTTGGGAATAGATGACTCTTTGCATCCTGTTAAGCTGGAAATCAAATACAGTGTATGGGGAAAGACTACGGAATATTTCCATTGAGACACATATTTTCCAATGGTGGCGCATGAATCCCATTGATTTGTGAGCGGCTCTTACAGGCTGCTTTATTTGTGCTATATGGTAATGGATAAATACCATTCAGACACACTAGATACGTGAAGTCTAATGACATCGTTTCATAGATGTGAGAGCAGAAAAGCTCAGGGTTTTGATGTCTCTGATTTATTATTAAATTAACTTCTATCCTGCATACTGTATCTGGAAGAATATTTTTGAACTAGTGTTAATCTTGGGATAATAGAAAAACCATATCGATAGAAGGGAAAGCAGCTTGCTGCTTCCAGCTGAATCCAATTTACCAGTAATCAAATTGCAACTGAGATCAGAGATTCGTGGCTGTTTGATAGTTAAAATGATGACGATTTTGTATGGCAGGTAGATCAATAAATCTTCAATAAATGTTTGCTTCTTGGCATTTGATTCCCCAAATGCAAATCAGGTTCTGTCTTGATGCTTGACAACCAAGATACAGGGTTTGAAGTTTCCCTGCCAATCCCTCCTAAAAACTTACCAACAGTATTAAACAGTATTCAGATATTGTGAGATGTCCAGATACGGTATGATGGTTTTTAGGGCTGTCCTATATGTATTGTTAATCACAGTTTATAGCTATAATCCCTATACAGGAGAAGCCTCGCTTAGAGACTAACTCGCTTAAAGAGCAGAATTTTCTCTGAATGGTCGCCTCGCTTAACAACTAAAACCAACCAAAAACTCGTTTAGCAACTAAATCGGGGTTCACAATCTGGTGTTACAATTGGTCACTTACAATGGAGTTTCGCTTAAAGAGCAAACTCGCTTAAAGAGCCATCCCGTGGAACGCATTATACTCTTAAGTGAGGTACCACTGTAGTTTCAAAAGAGCGGGGTTGAATATCCTTCAACATATGAAATACTCTTTGGAAATGCTTGATTGCTGTCATAATTCAGCAGCAAGAAAATTATTACATGGGGATGTATCCCACTGTAATACTTAAAACACAGGGATGTGATGAGTAGAAGTTCTCATTCTAGGAGATTTTCAGAGTCTTGTTGTGCCAGAACTCTGTGTTGATCTGCCATCGATATCAGAAAGAATTCTCACTATATTGTAAGACTGCTCACAGTAGCATTCACAGTAGGTTGGGCAGTACATAAATAATTCATTTTTGTACAATATTTTATTTCCCCCCATTACTTTATTTTATTTTTAATTTAATTTTTTTCCACCTCTTACAGGAAATTTCCAAGTTCTGTACAACTTAATGTGCTTTCTGGTGAATTCAGCGCAGGAAAAATGCCATTCTGTATAGGATTGCAAAATTTCTTTGCAGCTTTGTGTTACTTCTGCCTTTCTCATGTCTGTCCTGAGCAGGAAAGATGTTGTCCTTTGCAGGAATTGTAATAACCCTGTGCGTCATGACATTTCTTCCTTTAAAAAATGACCATGAAATTTCAAAGAAATCCTATGAGATTTTGGGGAGCGGGGTGGTAAAATCACACAGAGCAATCTTGTGAGCAGAAAAGAATGATTTCTCGTCCTCCTCTCACAGGGTTACAACATTTACAAGCATGTCATACAGAGATATATATTTTTGCTATAACATTTTTATATATAAAAACACTGTACCAATGACCTCAGGACGTGATGCAACACTGGAGGCATTCAAGAAAAAATTGGAAAGCAACTATCTGCCAGATTTGCTTTGATTTGGATTCCTGCATTGACATGGGGTTGGACTGGATGGACTCATAGACCTCTCCCAACTCAATTATTCTATGATTCTAAAACCACTCTCTTTGTAGTTCCTGTTGGCTAACATTTCCCCCCTCATATTTAATGAGCTGTGATTGGGGGAAGGTGAGCCTAATTTGCAGTACTGTACATTGAATCTTAAAGCTTGTAGGTTTGTGGATAATTGGGTGAACATGCCTGAGCCAGTAAATCAAGGGCACTGTGTTAAAAAGATTAGTCCTACTGAGCCTTTGAGGTTATGCTGCTGGATACAAAGACAGAGTCAAATGACAAGTCTGGTCAGGATTATCCACTAAAAATCTACATGGCAATTAAAAACTTGTATTAACCAGAAGAGTGTGAGAAGACTTAACAACTGCCCCCTCCCCTTTCTCCTTTCCCCCCTGTTATACACAATGATAGTAGCATGTTGTTGTTGTTGTTCAGTCGCACAGTCGATTCCGACCCTTTGCGACCCTATGGACCATCGTTCTCCAGGCGCCTCTGTCCTCCACCATCCCCCTCAGTCCTCCCAGTTCTGTGCCCATTGTGTCTACAATACCATCTATCCATCTCATCCTTGGCCTCCCCCTTCTTCTTTTGCCCTCCACCTTTCCCAACATCACGGCCTTCTCAAGTGAATCCTCCCTTCTCATTTGATGCCCAAAGTACTTTAGCCTCATCTTTACTATTTGACCTTCCAATGAGCAGTCAGTGTTGATTTCTTCTAAGATTGACCTATTTGTTCTCCTCGCTGTCCAAGGTACCCTCAAAAACTCTCCTCCAACACCACATTTCAAAGGCATCTATTCTTCTGCGTTCAGCTTTCCTAATTGTCCAGCTCTCACATCCGTACATTACCACTGGGAATACCATTGCTTTGACTATTCTAATTTTTGTTTTCAAGGTGATGTCTCTGCTTTTCACTATGTTCCCCAGGTTAGCATAAGACCTTCTTTATCGCACTTCTTGTTCTCCATCAGAGCTCTGACTGGCAGCTATTTTAGACTTCTGTACTGCAGTGGCTCAAGTGGCTAAGACGCTGACTGGGAGGCAGAAGGCCAGCAGTTCGATTCCTGTGTACTGCAGGACGGAAGGAGCTCCCGTCTTTGCCCCAGCTCCTGCCAACCTAGCAGTTCGAAAGGAAGAAATTGCAAGTAGATAAATAGGGGGACCACTTCGGTGGGAAGATAACAGCATTCCGTGCGCTAGTAATGCCTGTCTAGTCATGCCTGCCACATGACTACGGAAACGTCTGCAGAAGCAGACAGCGCTGGCTCTTCGGCTTTGAAACAGAGATGAGCACTGCACCCTAGAGTTGGATACGACTGGCTTTCGAGCAAGGGAAACCTTTACCGTTACCCTACTTAGGAAGGAAACTTTCTATATTATGGAAAAATATAGTCTACTTGCTTTTTAACAGCCATAATTCCTGAGTGAATCAGTCAGTTGGCAACTTTAAGAATAAATTGGGAGTTTTTAAGTATAAATAAAGCCTAACTGACCCTTTCAGATAAATGTATGATATTGATGCCTTTGTGTGTGTGTTTAAAAGAGATTGGCAAGTTGACATATTTCATACTGCTGTGATGGACATCTTCACACTTTACTTAGACAGCAAAAATCTGATTTTGAAGAGGCCAATAATTTAAGTATGGAAATGGTGCTGTGGGGTTTGAGCTGAAGAGTTAAGAGTTGAGTGACTGTAAGGATAGGATATTTGAGCTTATGTGCTTGGTGGGGGTTCTAGCATTGTGAGTAGGAATGAAGAACCATTGGTGAGACAACAAGACACAATAACATGGCGTTAAGAGATTAACATCAGAATTTCAACCCCCTACTTCCCAAATACTGTATGGTGTATACCTAATTCATTGAAAATCGGGTTCCCTTTGGGTTTCCTTTCAGAAGATTACAGTTGACATCTTTGGCAGATGCTTTATTCTGTTGCGAACGAATGGCTAGTATCCTGTTCAGGCCAGCATAATATAAAGGTGATAAAGGTGACCCTTGCTCGAAAGCCAGTTGTATCTGACTCTAGGGTTCGGTGCTCATCTCTGTTTATAGCCAGAGAGCCAATGCTGTCTATGTCTGCAGACGTTTCCGTGGACATGTGGCAGGCATGACTAGACACCGAAATGCACGGTGTAAATGTGCTGGGAGTTATCCTCAGCAAAAATGGATTGTGCCATGCAATTATGTAAACAGTTGTACATCACCAGCACGACCATTTGCATGATGCAATGGGGGATTACACTTCCTCCTTGGCTGTTGTGTAGCTTCCACAGGTGGAACCTTGAGTTGCATCTTCACAGTTGTACAGTTGTGCCCTGAGATCATACTTGGTCACACCATGTGTGGAGGTTTGGCTGTGCAACAGAAGCAGAATTATGGCATCTATACGGAGCACTACCACTTCCGTACTTCTTCTGCCTACAGTTTTTATCTAGTTTTGAGGCGTATTTTCCAATACAGTACCATGTTTCCCTGAAAATAATACATACCCATAAAATAAGCTGTAGCAGGATTTCTAAGCATTTGTTTGATATAAGCCATACCCTGAAAATAAGACATAGCGATAGGTGTGGCATGGCAAATGTGCTCTGCGCATGCGCAAAGGGTTCTGCGCACGCGCAGAGGGGTTCTGCGCATGTGCAAAGGATGGACTTCTGGGTTTGAAGAATTATGACGATGTTTCAGAAGAACATAATAAAAATAAGACATCCCCTGAAAATAAGCCATAGTGTGTCTTCTTGAGAAAAAAATAAATATAAGACTCTTATTTTAGGGGAAACACGGTACTTCCCCTGAGCCCATAGGACTAGCCAGCGTAATATACTTGGGATGGGGCAACCTTTAAAAACAGTTTTAGTATTTCAATGGCTGGTTTAGAGTCCTGCTCTTTGCCTCCTAGCAGGTGTGAGCAGAGAGGATCATATTTAACCTGTCCCACTGTGGTAGGCAGCTGCTCTGCCTTTGAGTTACCATTTGGAGGCAGTCCAAAGGGCTGGTACTAATCTGTAAAGCCCTTTGCTGTCTCATTACACCACCCAAAGTGGGAAATATCCCAGGTGGGTGGAAATATCCCAGGTGGGTGGTATAAAATCAATCAATCAATCAATCAAGCCACTTTTCTCAAGTTCTGAGATAAAGTCCCATACAAATTTCCTTCCTCGAAGGATGTTAGAATAGTGATCTATTGAAGGGACATTGCTTCAAACCTGGAGAGTTAATTAGCAAAATCAATTACACTTATATACTGCCCTATTGTGCTTAGTTCACAAGTTAATTAGCATTTTGTTCCCAACATGCTGAGTACTCAACCTCGAAAGGGGGCTGAGTCTACCTGAAGTCCCATCAGGACTGAACTCAGTGTTTTGGCTGCATTACAGCAGTTTAGCCACCAGATGCTAATTGCAATGAAGAGCTGTCCATACATTTTTTTTTAAAAAAAGGAAATTCGATGAAACCTGTTTGATTTCCAAATTTGTGGACTTTCACTAGTATTATTTTCTATATGCTATGCCTTTAGAGGACATTGTCACCACCGTTGTTTAGAATCACAGTTGTTTCGAATTACATAGCAGGAGTGCCTGGCTTTGTCCGGGGGTGGGGGGGTGGGGGTGGGGCGCTGTCCTACCTCCCGGGGTTGTGTTGCTCGGGTGCTCCTTCTCCTGGGCTGACCTCTGTCCACTGGACTCCTGCCGCGCCCTGCCAACTGGTCTGCCTGGCCAAGGGGCGGTGCCCTGTGATGTCACATTGGCTGACCACTCCCAAAGACTGACCACTCCCAAGGACTGACCAGGTCTGGGCAAGACAGCACAAAGAGCATGGCATCACAAAGGCCCAGACCTGGACAGCCCTTGTGATTGGTTGAGGACTAAAGGATCAATTTGGGGGGCATGATCCCCCCAGGCTTCGGGACCCCAACAGTGACCTGCTCATGTGTGCAAGGTACGTGTGTGCTGAATTTCATGGAGTTTGGTCAAGGGGTGCAGCAGCCCATTCCGGACATGCCACCCACACCTTTGCTTTAGGTATATCTAAGGTAATAAGGTATAAGATTTGATGCTGAGAGCTTTAGTAGGGAGATGCTTTTCTCTGCCTCTCCTAATAATGAAATCCAAAAGGCTCTGCTGGAACTGAAAAGTGAGCTCAGAATGAAAGAAGCGGCTATGTGCACTACACATCTAAGCTGTCGGGTAAAATGACTGAGGAAGGTAGGTACACTAATGCCCTTCTTTTGAATTCTCCCCAAAAAGGCATCCAGTTGTCCACTATGGAAACAAAATTCAGGACTGGGGTGCATGATTTTGGGTCAGATCCAGTGGCTTGCTTCCATTTTTCACCCCAAAACACAATATCTCAAGATCTGCACAAACTGAGAAAAACTAATAGGGTCTTATATGTTGTCATCTGTCATTGTAAAATTTCAGCTGTCATTTGCTGCGGCTTCTTTTACGAGAGTAAATTTAACAGAAACACGCTGGCAAACACATGATAGAACAGATCAGTGATGGCAAACCTTGGAACTCCAGCTGTTCTTGGATTTCAGTTCCCAGAAGCCCAAGTCGCCGTGAATCCACACAAATGGGTCTTCTATGCGCAGTAAGCCCATTCATGTGGATTCACAGAGAGTGAGCTTCTGGGAATTGAATCCAAGAACAACTGGAGTGCCAAGGTTTGCCATCACGGGAATACTGTAGACGGTTCTTCCTTGCAAACCTCAATCTGAATAATCAGTTTATTCCTCAAAGCAAAAGTATTTGTGCTTCAGAAACAGCTGTTGTGCACCAACCTATAGAAAACTCACTGTTGTCAATGACTTTACTGTTGCCAATATATTTACCTAATCATCATTTTGACTACTGATGTTGTCATGTAAGAATTTAATTAGTTTGTCAGTCTCACTTTCTACTTAATTGCCACCCTGCAACATGTTCACTGAACATATAGACTCATGGCTGAAACATTATACTTCTGAATCTGAGGAAATGTATTATAATCAATAAAAGCTCATATTAGTATTAAATTGTTAGTATTAAATTGTATTATGATTCTTTTATTTTTGTATTTGCCTTCTCTTCTTGCATGCTATATGTACTGAAATAAAGCAATCTCTACCCCTTGTTCTGTTACTGATTTTACAAACTTAAATAATTTAAGTAATAATTTAATTAATAATTTAATAATTTAATTAATTATTATTGGAGGAGAGTTTTGAGAGTACCCTGGACAGTGAGGAGAACAAATAGGTCTATTTTAGAAGAAATCGACCCTGACTGCTCCTTGGAAGGTCAAATAGTAAAGATGAAGCTAAAGTACTTTGGACATCAAATGAGAAGAGAGGACTCTCTTGAGAAAGCCTTGATGTGCTGGGAAAGGTGGAGGGCAAAAGAAGAAGGGGGCAGCTAAGAATGAGATGGCTAGATGGTATTGTAGATGCAATGGGCACAAAGCTGGGCGGGCTGAGGAGGAGGGTGGAGGACAGAGGTGTCTGGCGGGCAATGGTCCATAGGGTCGCAAAGAGTCGGAATCGACTGCGACTGAACAACAAAATTATTCTTTCTATTTTACAAGTAGAGTTTAGTTTGGAAATAATAATAATTTAGTGTCAGAAATTATTCTGGTTGAAAGGATTTTTGTGGGAGAAACTCAGCTCAGGGAACACCCAAACGAGGCTCCTTTCATGACCCTAAGAGCTGGGACAGAGACGGGCACTCAATCCATCATGCAATACCCAGGTCTTGAACTGCTAATTTGTCAGCCTTCCAGCTAACAAGGCGAGCTTCTTAACCATTGAGCCACCGCATAAACAGTGTTTTGCTTCAAGTTACTTGTCAGGCTTCTTGTGGGTGATGATGCAAGCCTGTTTTATCAGGCTGTTGTGAGGAAAGCAGCTAGAATTCTTTGAAAACAGCGGAGTTCAGCCAAGGTTAATTTCCTGAGGCGCATGAATCACCCATCCGTCTTGCATTTCCTTGTTTCCAGTGCTAGTCTACAATCTTCCTGAAAGAACTATAAAAATAATGGAGCTATACCTAGAGGTCTCTGGTGTTGATAAATGGGCAGCTTGGATAAAGAGCAGTTGACCGTACATACAATGCTTCACAACCGTTGAGAACAACCTCTGCCCTCCACCCTAGAGATGCAATGTAATGGGATGGAACTACAGGTGCATCAAGTCAATGTTGATTATGGGAATCTTTTTCAGTTTTTAAAAATTTATGGATTACTGAAAAGTGGCTCACGCTATCTTAACCTATAAATCCAAGGGTTAACCGTTGGAACTGGCTATAGGTTGCTATGCCTCGCCCTACTTGCCTGCACTCACCCTTCGTGCACACGGCCGATCTGGGTACGCAGGTCAACGAAGGATTTAGAAAACCGGCAGTGGGGCAACAGCTCCACAAACGCGAAGAAAGGGAAACAACTTCACTTCCCAACATTCCTTGCGCTGCGCCGCGCCAGAGCCAATCAGGCTGAGAGGCTCTCGCACGGCGCAGCGTTCGGAAATGCGCCGCAGCCAATCAAAAGAAAAGCATTTTAAAAAAACGCAGCAAAAACACAAAGCACCAACCCATAACTACAAGCCCCAGCGTCCTGCGCGCCCGCGCAGAATGCTGAGGAAACCGGCGCCCGAAAAATTAAAAAGAAAACTCACAGCCAAGCAAACACCAGCTGGCTTTCTTTCCCTCACCCGCGGCGCCTGAAGGTCCCGACTGGAGTTTCCCCTTTAATATCAGTGGGTGGGGGTTGCGATCCCCCTCTCCGCTGCCTACCCTAGGGTTGGGAGGTTTGTGGGGACAAAAGGGGTATGTTTCCCAAACCCTTCTGGACTCAGGACACCAGGGAGAGGGAATCGATTCCCACCCCCCTCCTTAAAACAACTCCGTCTTTTCTTCTCTTTAAAAACGGAGTTGTTTTAAGGAGGGGGGGAAGGAATCGCTCCGCTCACCCACTGATATTAAAGGGGAAACCCGATCTACTTTCACGTCTCCACACAAAGCAACATAACACACTAAAGCCCCCCTCCCCACCACCTAGCCCACCCTTCCTAACCCCAACGACCATGCCTCCTCCCCACCACCTAACCCACCCTTCCTAACCCCAATGACCATGCCCCCTCCCCACCACCTAGCCCACCCTTCCTAACCCCAACGACCATGCCCCATCCCCACCACCTAGCCCACCCTTCCTAACCCCAACGACCATGCCCCCTCCCCACCACCTAGCCCACCCTTCCTAACCCCAACGACCATTCCCCCCTCCCCACCACCTAGCCCACCCTTCCTAACCCCAACGACCATGCCCCCTCCCCACCACCTAGCTCACCCTTCCTAACCCCAATGACCACGTACCTTCCCCACCACCAAATAAATAATTTTTAAAAAATTACTAAAAACACTCAAACACATCCAAAAATACACAAAAACAAAAAAAAAACAAAAAACAATGCGAAGTAAACAAAGACACAATCAAAAACAGAACAAACAGACAAAAAACACAAACTCCAACCCCCCCTCCCCCCCCCCCCCGCCCACACACACACACAAAAGAAAGAAAACAAGCAAACTTACCAAACGAGGTGCTACCTCCACCAGGACCGGAAAAGAAATGAATAAAGAAAGACACAACTTACCAGAAGAAGCTCCACCCAGAGGCCAGGAGAGAGAAAAAAGTCAAAATACAATAACCCCTACCAGCACCACCTGCTGGCCACAATAGTAAAAACAATTCAAAAACACACAACAGCCCCAAACAAAAGGCCAGAAGAGTAAAAACAAATCAAAAACATAACACAAATTCACAATTTTACACAAAAGGTCACACCAATAAAAACAAGTAAAAAAAAATTACACTAAACACACTTTAACACAAATCACAAATATATGTCAATAAAATACAATAGAAACTTTTAAAAATCCTGTGCTGAGTTATAACTCAAATTTAAACTCAAAACATCTAAACACATTTTAAAAACATTGAATGTAAAAAACATTTACTTTTAAATTATTAAAATTATTACCTACGGTACAACTAATTAAAAAAATTCAAAAAACTAAAACATTATTAGCTTACATAAAACAATTTGAAAAAATTATATCATACTTTCTTCTTTTATTAATCCTCAAAAAAACCCAAAAAAGCAGATCACAGTTAATAACAGCCAAGCCAAAAAATTTTTACATAAATAAACATTTAAAAAATTAAAATTACAGACTAAGCAATTTTTTTAAAAAATTAACACAATTTAACCTTCCAACACAATGTAAAACTATTGCAAAAATAAAATTGGTTCATTTTTAATTAAAACACACGGGGGGAAAAGCCCGGCAACGCCGGGTAACCCTTGCTAGTATATTCTAAAACAGCAAAGGAATCCAGTGGTAACTCTTAAGAAACTGGTTTTATTTAATATGTTCTTTTATAGGGACTGCGGTGGCTTAGTGGTTAAGACGATGATTAGAAGATCAGCAGGTCAGCAGTTTGAGACCTGAGTGTTGTGCAATGGAGTGAGCTTCTGTCTCTCTCCAAGCTCCTGTCAGCCTAGCAGTTCGAAAGCAAGAAACTGCAAGTAAATAAAGAGCTACCACTTAGGAGGGAAGGTAACAGTGTTCTGTGCACTCCGGTGTCTAGTCATGCCTGCCACATGACCATGGAAACGTCTGCAGATGCAGGCAGCGCTGGCTTTTTGGCTATAAACAAAGATGAGCACTGAACCCTAGAGTTAGATACAATTGGCTTTCGAGCATGGGCCACCTTTCCCTATTGGCATAGTGGGTGAAGATTGGTTGCGCGAATGAAATCTCATGCCTAATCAGGCTAGTTAGTCTGAAAGATGCCATTTATAACAATTTTTTTTGTTTTTGCTGCAACAAACAAAGGCAGCTGCTCCCTTGAAAAATCTTTCATGCATTCTAAATTTCACCTTTTTTAAGGCCACAAATAGTATTTACTTGTTTTGCCATATCTTAAATCCTTGGATTTTTTATTTATTTAAAAAATGGGATTCTCCAATTACATAACTATAATTCTGTGTAGAACTAAGTAATGTAATCTTTACCAGTTGCTCGGTTCAGTTATATTTGTGCATCTTGCGTTTTTTTGGGGGATATAATTCTGCTTCTTTCAGTCCTTGTGAGGAGCAAGGCCTCTGTGCTCACTCTGACTACAGGGAATTCTTTTTGGCCTCTGCCCTGTCAACCTAGCAGTTTGAAAGCAAGAAATTGCAAGTAGATAAATAGGGACCACTTCGGTGGGAAGGTAACAGCGCTCCATGCGCTCCGGTGTCTAGTCATGCCTGCCACATGACCACGGAAATGTCTGCAGAAGCAGACAGCGCTGGCTCTTCAGCTTAGAAATTGAGATGAGCATTGCACCCTAGAGTTGGATACGACTGGCTTTTGAGCAAGGGAAACCTTTACCTTTACCTGTCATTTGTAAGGGTTCACACGCTCTCTCAAACTGACTTTTATAATTACACCTTGGAGCTAGAAACAGGCTTTGGAAGAAGCCGTGGAGATTGCCAGGAAGCTTGGCTCTGAGCCATGTACTGAAATGATAGGCTTGTACGTTACAATGGTGGAATTGTACAATACACACAATTGTGATTGCAGCTGGGTTGCTGCAATTAAAAACAAAAAACCAGAATCTGCCGGAATTGGTCAGGTGGTGCTTTATGGTAGCAACTCTCAATCTGTTCCATTCTGTGGTCTACTACATCATCATTGAAGCTTTTGTGAGCCATCTAATCAAGCCATTTAAAGCAGGGGGCCCCAAACTTTTCTGGCCATGGGCCGGTCACGTAGTTTCTCCCACTAGAAGCGGAAGTAAAACGCGCCTTGCAATGTGTTTTGCAACAGGATGAGATAGATTTTAGGCTGCCACTTTCTCTGCTTAAATCAGGGGTGTCCATACTAAGGCCCGTTGGCCAGATCTGGCCCTGATGACAGTTCATCCAGTCTGTGCCACCCTCGTCGCTCTTGGAAGCGGAAGTAGAACATGCTCATATGGGTGGCGTGGGCTGGATGAATTGTCATTGGGGCTGGATCCAGCCCACGGGCCATAGTTTGGGCACCCCTGATTTAAAGCATTTCCAGCATATTAAGCATCTGTCATCTTTGGTTGACCCACCATCCTGTTGTCTGTTACCATCAATACAGTTAAAAATCGTGTCTATTTAATTCATGTTGCCTTCCAGGAAGTAAGAGTAGATGGGTTCACTACTGTGATATTTTCTCTATTGTCTCTCTTTGAGTGGTTCATCCATTCCATTCAAATCCCACCCTGCAATTCTACTCTTTCTGAATCAGTCTTCCAGAGGCCACCTGCAGCATTGTAACAGAGCACCAAGTGGCCCACAAGCTGCAGATTGGGAACCATTACTTTAGGGCAGGTGGAAGTCTGTTAATAAACCAATAGGAACTTAAAGACATTCTTTTTAATCATGGAAACATTGGTGCACACAGTTTGAGATAGGCGCAGGAAATGATCTGGTGGGATGATGGAGGTCCCATTTGTACCATGCAGACCCTCCTCTCTTCATTGCTTTGGGGTTGCCTGCAAATCCAACTTCACAGGGCACACTGTGTTCTCAACTTTCAGTCTTAAAACACCAAAAAATCAGAAGCAAGGCTTCATTGATCCTGATGCTGGCACCATGTAAGGATAACTGAGGCCATTATCCCTTTATCACAGGACCCATTTCACCTGACGGAGACCTCCATTCCTTTAGGAAGTCAGCATAAGGCCTTTGCTGCTTCAGAGTACTGTACATAAGGTTCTGCTCCAGGCTAGAGAAATCTATAATAGGCTTCAATTCCTGGCTGTTTCAGCATGCAAACTAATCAGATCAGGTAGGATGGTCAGAATTAGGTTGCGATTGTCAAAAAGGATCAAAAGGAACTGGAATACTCCCACCAGCCTAGACTTCAAATAAAAATCCAGAAGGTCTTCTGTAGAAAGTTCAAAAGCTTTATTATGTGTAAAAAGATAGATTAAAAATCAGGGATACAAAACATTATATTTTTTTCCCCCATTTCATTTCACTTTATTCTTGTATACCGCTTCATTCTGCCAAAGGAGACTAAGCGGGTAACATTGGTGCATGCTGACTGCAGCGCAGCCAGCAGCAGGAAAGTGAAAGATACAATAAAAAATTAGATACACAACACTCTACACAATAAACCGACATAGTCAACTGGAACAATACTCAAAATACGTCCTCTGGCAATGTTGGGGCCAGAGGGTGGAGGCAAAGTGTCCCGGCGTCTTCAGGGCCATGGCCAGTCTTTTATCCCTCCCTGGGAGAAGCAGGACCTGAAGGAGGTGGGCGGGAGCAGAGCTCCACCGCCCGACAGCCACAGCTGATGCCGTTTCAACCTCTGGCGATGTCGGGGCCAGAGGGTGGAGGCAAAAATAAAGAGAAACATTCTTCCTTTCATCCCTTGTTAAAACAAATACTGTAACTATAATATATTTTTTGGCCTAGCCAGCGACAGTAATACAATAAGGATTATATTTCTCTTCTTCTTCTTCTACTACTATTACTACTACCACCTAGTCACAAGCCTCTGCAACCACCATCCCCTCCTGCTTAAGCACTTGGTGTTTCTCTCTGATTATGCTAAGATTAACAAAACCCATCTTCCATCCTTTGTCCCACCTTTTCTCTCGCTTATCCAGTTCCCAACCTTTAATGTGCATCATCTTCCCTTCAGTTCTCATGTTTCTAGGTTGTTTTGACTATTTCCAGAGGACAAGAATTTCCACTTCAGCCACTCTTCAAGGCCAAATTCCACTTCAGGGGCTCCTCCTGGAATTCACCCCTTCCTCTGAGGAAGGAAAGAGAAGGAACAGAATCCATTCTAAATCACAAAACCAAGACCCCCTTTTAATTTCCTTACAATTGCCAGCTAGATGCTCAGCCCAAAATGATCTCTTTCAGCCTTCTAGGGACATAAAGACCAGGACCAGCCGCTTGAGAAATAGTTTCTACCCCAAAGCGGTTCTGGCTTTGAATGCAGTGCAATGCAGCCATGAGGGAGCTTCTGTTTAGAGTTTTTAGAGTTTTAATGCTTTTAGAGGTTAAGAGCTTTTTAGGGGTTAAATGTGTATATGTGGGGTGGGAGTATGTTGATAATTTTGTATAGTTGTATTTTGCTTAGGTTTTGTTGGGTTGATAAGTGTGTGTCCCCCCCCCCCCCCCCAATCTCGTTCTGTGCAGGACAATTACAATAAAGATCTATCTATCTATCTATCTATCTATCTATCTATCTATCTATCTATCTATCTATCTATCTATCTATCTATCTATCTATCTATCTATCTAAGAACCTGAACATTTCCACGCAGCTGGTTTCCCTTCATCTGAAATAAGCCACATTCTGGTCAACCGGCTGCTCTCTGTGTCTCTTGCTTCCTGGACCTAGAAGTTGGCTGGCCTCTTTATGTTAAATGTCAAGTGTTGCTTTGGATTCCACTGCCTTTTTTAAACCTCTGCTGAGGAGTCCGGTTTACCCCATGTGCTGTTGAGACCGTCTTCTTTTAGAAATGCATGTTATTCAACAACTATGTGCAGTCAGAATTAGTTGGTTATATTATGTGGTACAAACTGCACTTCAGATTATTCTGTGTTATCAACCAGCCAGCTCCAAATTCTGGCTGAAACCTGAAGGTTATTTTTTACACCACATCGCAGAGATCTTGGACTGTGACTATGGTATATATTCCATTCAGAGAATTGTGTTGCTTAATGCGTACAAGGCTTTCGGAGAACATCTTGGCATTTCCCCCTGTCACAGAACAGGTTTTGTCTTCTGTTTAGCGTTGGTTGACTGTGACTAGAACATGTTGCATGATATCCTTGGGACACTCAGATGAGAGTCAAGGAACCTGATAAGTGGCATTGGAAAGTGTTACATGGGGAACTCTAAAACGTTCTGTGGCTTTTCTCTCCGCTTCTTCCCCAGGAGAACATTGGATGACACATTTTGTAGCTGGTGCTCTATACAGTCCTTGTAAAATTAGGTCCAGTACATCATTCTGACAATTAACATTAATACTGGAAAGGGTAAGATTCTGACAAGTCTGCCTTGCTTAGTTTTGTGATGATTTCTTTCCATTTAAAAGTCTGTTCGTCTTACATGTTAAATGAAGGGTTCTACAAGAGAGGAAACTGTCAGGAATTGGACAACTGCTGGAATTGCCCAAGCTTTAACCAAGGGCTGCATTTTGAAATGTGCAGAAACACTGAACTCTGTGGGCAACTTGCATTCTCTGTCAACCCCATCTTCAATGAGAAGTGTCTTATTCTCTTGCTGAAGGTGTGCACTTTGTGGCTGTAAGGTTTCTAGTCTCATGCTTATGTTCTGTATTTTTTCTCTTACATCTCCCTTTGGACTACCCATAAATGCTGAACCTCAGATATTATATTCTTTTATAATGCCGCTTGCCAGATAATTTGCCTCTACAAAAACAGATAGTACATTTGAATTCTTATTTCTACAAAATGTAATTATAGAGGTTGCGCTCTGAAACCACAGGCTTCTAGGTACATCTCTAAAACATTCGGCAGTATATCTGTGTTCTAGATTCTATGGCTTTGAATTGTGCTTCTTCTTTCTCTGCGAAATGCACCCATAAATGTATAGGCCAGTGATGGTGAACCTTGGCATTCCAGCTGTTCTTGGACTTCAATTCCCAGAAGCAAGAGAAATTTTTTAAGGGTGACTCCTGGTGTAATCAAATATATAAATTCTTTATAAATTAATGCTTAGTTTTATATAGTTTATATATTTTTTCTTTCTTGTTATATGTTAACTCAATGTGTACAAGTGCCATACACTAAATAAATAAATCCCAGAAGCCCAAGTCTCTCTGAATCCCACGAATGGGTTTACTGGGTGTACCCAGTAAAACCCATTTGTGTGGAATCACAGAGACTTGGGATTCTGGGAATTGAAGTCCAAGAGCACCCGGAATGCCAAGGTTCACTGTCATAGGTATAGGCTCTGCCATTAGGTTTATTCTGAGCTAGCTATTTTGCCTGGCCTTGCCGGGCAGGTATTGATTTTGTGGGTTTTTTTTGTCCATGTTGGACACCCGCCTGTTGCCTTGGTTTTTCCTCTGTGCTGGTTCGAGGCCAGCTTCGAACCAGCGCGGAGGAGGGGCAAGGAAGGGCGACTGCCGTTGTCCGCCAGGGAAGGCGCCTTCCCTGTTGGACACCCACTTGTTGGCTTGGTTCGCTTCCCCCGGTAGGCGGGGGTCGAAGGAAGCCGTGCTTTTGCCCCCCCCCCTCCCCGGTTGGTGCTTGCTTCCCTCTGTGTGGCGAGGGTGGAACGGAGCGCCATTCTCTGCCCTTGCCTCATGGGGAAGTGTTTTGCTTCTCCCGGTAGGCAGGGGCTGAAGGCAGCCATGCTTTCGGCCCTGTCCTCCCGTTGATGCCAAACGGAGCGCCAACGGGATTTCTGCTGTGCGCGTTGGCTGGTGTTTTTTGGCATGCGCCGGCTGTCCTGCCTCCTCCATGCTCGTGTCCTCCTGCCTGATTGGCTGAGGCGTGCCGCAGTGTGGAGGATGCTGGGAAGCGTAGTTTTTTAGTTTTTCTGTGTTCGTGGGGTGTTGGCCCCACTCTCGGCTTCCAAACCCTTGCGGTGATGTTGTCAAGGACAAAAGGTAAGTGTGGCCGGCACATTACAGGATAGGCTAGACATGTGGACACGCATTCCGTACACACACGGTGTGCCCAACCCCCTTCTTTTAGGTATAGATTAAACAAGTTATCCATGCAAAAATCTGGATGGAGTTATGGTTATTATGGTTATTAATTCCTGGATGCCATACATCCTAGAGTATATACTTTATTTATCTGGGGCAGTCGCTTATGTTTAGCCTTGGTAAAGATTGCTGAGAGTTGATTAGGATAACCATTTTTGGATATATTGAGTCCTCTCACATGGAAACATGTGAGCTTGTTTTCTGTTGCTCCAGTTTTCTATTGCTTCAACTGATTCTAATGAGAAGGGAGAAGATTCCAAGTAAACATTCGGAAGGCATTCCTGAGTGTGAGAGCAATTTAACAGTGGGACTGCCTGGCTTAGAAGGCAATGGACTCCCCTTCATTGGAGATTTTGAAAGAGAGAGAGAGATAATGCTTGGCATCTGTTAAGGTATGGTTTCACTGTGGAGTCTTACTTTAGTGCAGGAGTTCTCAACCTTTTTAAGCCAGGGGCCTGGTCAGACAGCTTCAGGGGCTGGATGGCCATTTTGCCCTTCCTCCACCACATGGCACTTCCTGGTGTGGTGGAGGTGGTGGGGGCGGCCCATATGAAATGATGCTGTGGGCCGCAAGTTGAGAATCCCTGCTTTAGTGGATGGTTAGCCTAGAATACTTTTGGCATGCCTTCCAATGCTACAATTCTGTGGTTTTGGTTCAAATTTCAATGCAGTACAACAACACACTTAAAATTAGATGCAAGTAGATGCAATTTGATTTCTCTATGCTGAGAATTAGAGTGTACTGTATTGCATTTTGTACATCTTGAATTTAGCCTGCAAAAATGTTTGACAGTCTGCTTTGTTCATTTTGAAACTTACCAGTGCCTGCAAGATTCTTCACAAATTCAAAGGAATCAACTCCTTGAAATTTAAAATAAAATTTATTTTAGGACAGGGTGCCCAAACTTTTCGGGCCATGGGCCAGTCAGGTGGTTGAGCGGAAGTAAAATGTGCCTTGCGGTCTGTTTTGCAACAGGATGAGATAGATTTTAAGCTGCCATTTTCTTTGCTTAAACCAGGGGTGTTAAAACTACGGTCTGTGGGCTTGATCTGGCCCCTGACGCCAATTCATCCACCTCGCGCTGCTCCCAGAAGCAGAAGTACGGGCGTGTTTTACTTCTGCTTCCGGGAGCGATGAGGGCAGTGCAAGGCGGATAAATTGGCATCAGGGGACGGATTTGACCCACAGACCCACAGGTTTGGGCACCCCTCTCTTAGCTCATAATTTGAATAATTACTTTACCTCCTTCTCCTTGGAGCTGGAGAAAACAGGCTTTCTCCCAAGTCTACCTGACAGCTCTTGAGATCTTGGAAGATGGCCATCACAGTACCTTCCAGTCGTATCTGCTTCAGACTAAACATGTCCTTGTCTCTCGAGCACTCCTCATAGGGCTTGATTTCTTGATCTTTCATTCTGGTTTCCCTCCTCTGGATATGTTCCACTTATCAATATCCTCCTTAAACTATGATGCCCAGAACTGGACAAAGTTGCAGATGACATTTGACCAAAGCAGAATAGAGTGGTGCTAGGACTTTCTTTGATCTGAGTATTGCATCTGGTTGTTGTGGTTGGTTTTGCTACCACACTACAAATTAAATTTGTAGCTAAGAAAGATTTCTAGATTCTGTTCCAATGTGCTCCTGCCATGCCAGGCTCCCCCTCCCCTTTCCCTGTTACCTAAAATTTGGTTACCTTTTTAAAATTTGGGGATCGTCCCACAGGCAGGGTTGAATCAGGAACCAAGATAACACTAGATTGTGGGTTAAAAATCAAAAGGAGTTTATTAAATTGAAGGTACGAATGAGCTCTCGTGTTTGTCCCAGCTCATGCCAACCTAGCAGTTCGAAAGCAAGAAATTGCAAGTAGATAAATAGGGACCACTTTGGTGGGAAGGTAAACAGCGTTCCGTGCGCTTTGGTGTCTAGTCATGCCTGCCACAAGACCACAGAAATGTCTGCAGCAGCAGACAGCGCTGGCTCTTCGGCTTTGAAACAGAGATGAACACTGCACCCTAGAGTTGGATACGGCTGGCTTTCGAGCAAGGGGAACCTTTACCTTTACCATTCAATTAAACAAAGTCCACCCACAAAATGAGCCCCTAACTAAGTTGGGGTAGGAGAGAGCTGGAGTTCCCTTGATCTGAGATGTTTTATATTTTAGTTACACACTGTGATAAAGGTTTTTCTTTCTAGGGATTTTTAACAGATAACACAAAGGGGGCCCATTGAGAAGTAAAATCAAGTACAAAGAATGTTTGCAGAGCACAAACTTCATGCTAATTAAGATGGATTGCATCAGTCTACACAAAGAAAGAAAGGAAGTTAAGATAATGAAGACACTCCCTGCCTTGACGCACCTGACCCTCCTCCCTTGCCCAAACAATGTGCAACCAATGAGATTTGGGGTGGTGGTGGGAGGCAGCTGGGCCAACCAGAGCAATAATCTCAAAGATTCACATCCACTGGGATTGTATAATTCTCAGGATCAGGGGCGCAGTTCATCCAATGAAATAGGGCGGCTTGTCTTCCCACACTTCCCCAAAGATAACCCATCCCAAATGGAGATGAAAGATTATAAGAATATTGGTAAAATGATTTTTTTGGGAACTACGGTTAAAATGGTAAATACAAGCAACACTATGATGAGGGGACTCATGAGGGTGTGGAAAAGATTAAAGAAAGACTTGATCCCAGATCCCTCTCCAATTTTGGAATTGGCTGATATGGTGTGTTTTCCGATAAAAATAGACAAAACAAAAAAGGAAATATTGGATAAAAACGAAGTTTTCCTGGTGAAGGAATGGTTAAGGGCTTGCGAAGATGAAACTAAGAAGAAAAAACTATTTGAACAGTTAAAATTGGACTGGTTTCAGAAATTGAAGGTTGATAATTGGAATAAAAAATATAGAAGAGAATTAGCTATAGACAGAGAAAAGACCGAACTTGAAGAATTGGTTTTAAAGATTAGAAAAGGTGAGAAAAGTATCATCTAGTAAGTAAACTTTATATTTTAACAAATAAGGGTAGTGATCCACAGGAAGATTTGAAATTGAAGTGGGAACAGGATTTGAATGTAAAATTAGGAAATGATGAATGGAGAAATAAGTGGAAAAAGAGGATAATGAGAACAATGTCAGTAAGAATTAAGGAACATAACTATAAAATGTTGTGGCAATGGTGCTTGACACCACTGAGGTTGCATCAGATTGATAATAAAAGGGATAATTTATGTTGGAGATGTAAAGAAACTGTTGGAACCTATGAACATATGTGGTGGAGTTGTAAAAACATAAATGAATTCTGGAGAATAGAAGGAGAGATAGGGGAAATAATGGGTAAGAAAATTAAGTTGGTGTCAGGTACCATTTTGCTAACAGACGTGGAAAGTATGTGTTTGAATAAGGTGGAAAAAGCTATTGGAAATAATGTTAACTACTGGCAGACAATGTATCGCTAGAAATTGGAAAAATGATGTAACAATACAGACGGGAGAGTGGTATAAGGAAATGTGGAATCTAGCATTGAATGACAAATTGACATGGGAGATAAAAGTAAAAAGGGATAAATTGAAGGAAAATAGATTTTGGAATATTTGGAAGCCGTTTGTAGATCACTCCCTTATGGGCAGAGATAGTTTTAGACCTGTACCATCTCAAAACTAATCTCACTAAACTCTCCGGGGCAATGTAAATATTCACTGGGTGAATTTTAATTTGAAAAGAAGGAATTTGATGGTTGTTAACAAATAACTGTAATACTGAAAGCTTTTATGAAGGTTATGGTTATAGTACTAACCTACAATGTGGATATCTAATTGTGTGTGTACCATGACAAACAATCAGTTTAACTACCATGTATGTGTTACTTTTCATGAGTTTTATGTAATATTGTTATGATGTATTGTTCTTTTTTGTATGTTTGTTTTTTTCTTTTGAAAATAAACAAATATATATATATATATATATATATATATATATATATATATATATATATATATATATATATATATATATATATATATATATATATATATATATATATATATATATATATATATATATATATATATATATATATATATATATATAAAAACCCTGACTGCTCATTGGAAGGCCAAATAGTAAAGATGAAGCTAAAATACTTTGGAAATCAAATGAGAAGGGAGGATTCACTTGAGAAGGCATTGATGTTGGGAAAGGTGGAGGGCAAAAGAAGAAGGGGGAGGCCAAGGATGAGATGGCTAGATGGTATTATAGACACAATGGGCACAAAGCTGGGAGGGCTGAGGGGGATGGTAGAGGACAGAGGCGCCTGGAGGAAAATGGTCCATGGGGTCGCAAAGGGTCGGAGTCGACTGTGCGACTGAACAACAACTATATATATATATATATATATATATATATATATATATATATATATATATATATATATATATATATATATATATATATATATATATATATATATATATATATTTCTGTGTCTTACCTGTGAAGAGAAAAAGGGAAATAAACCATTTTTAAATTAAAGTTGGGGTACAGCCATGTGGCTTTACTCCTGAGCAATCCCAGATCTTTCCATGGTTGTGGGGATGAATTAGCGATGTTCCAAAGGCTTGCTGCTTCTTTATTAATAATTTTGTACATTTAAAGGATTAACCCCATTGCCGCATGGAGGGAGTGTCTGTAGGTGGGAGGGGAAATTGCAGTGTAATTCAATGGCTTTTGCCTTCCATTGACTATAATGGGCGATTTTCTTGGTTATTGTATTTAGCAGTTTGTGTCCAAAAATATTTATTAAAAATATATGGACTGTGGTTATTTACCCACAGCTGTTTGAGTGGTTGCGTGTAACATATGAATGCTTGTGTGAACATAATGCCTACTGGTTAGAGCAGGAAAAATAGAAAATAAAGGTTAAAATAGATTTTTTATTTAAAAAAAAATATAAAAACACAACGAACGGAAATAAAAGTAGGATTTCAGGATTTTGGACTAACACCCACCCCCATCCCACCCCATCCCACCCCAATCAGGTTTCGAGGATGCCAACCATTACCTTCCTTCTATTTGGGCTTCTGATTTCTTCTGCCTAAAATGTAGAACTTTTAAATTTGGAAACTCAGTTTTGGTCCAATTCTTCATTCTGTTTAAGTCATCTTGAACCCTGAGGGGCCGTGGTTGCTCAGTGGTTAAAAAGCTTGCCTTGTTTGTTGGAAGGCTGGCAAGTCAGCAGTTTGAAACCTGGGTACTGCATAACGGACTGAGCACCTGTCTCTGTCCCAGCTCCTGTCAACCTAGCAGTTTGAAAACAGGAAATGGCAGGTAGATCAATAGGGACGACTTCAGCAGGAAAAAGATCTTGGGGGCATGAAAGGAGCCTCATTCAGGAGTCCCCTGAGCGGAGTTTCTCCAACAAAAATCCTTACAACCCAGAATAATTTCTGACATGAAATTATTATTGTCTTGAACCCTATTCTGTCTCCTGGATAATTAGCTCTTCCTTGCAGTTTGGTAATCAGAATCAGATTTGTTGCTGCCCAGCACTTAAAATTCTTGATCATAAAACGTGATGATGTTTGCTTTGTTTGCAGAATCCTAAAACCAAAGAACAAATTGAAGACCTTTTACGAGATGGAAGAAACAAAGAGCTCCGGGAACGCCTGTGCCACAGACTTACGTTTGGGACTGCCGGGCTGCGCTCTGCCATGGGAGCTGGCTTCTGTCGCATCAATGATTTGACTGTGATTCAGTCAACACAGGTGAGTTTAAGGAGGAGGAGGAGGAATGCAACATTTCGAGGTTCTTTAATGCCAGTGTCTTTCTCCCAAAGTATAGGTTGTTCTGCCTCCACAAAATCTTCTTGCAGCCATGTTTAACAAGCAAATAGTACCATGTTTCTATACTAAAGTTTTCTATTATACAAGTGAAAAGTCATAATTTGCATAATAAAACCTGTAGGCAACATTCTTTGTTTATTAATTAATTGCATTTGTATGCCACTCTTCAAATGAAATGGCTTGAAGTACTTTCTCAAAAGCCAGTCATATCCGACTCTAGGGTTCAGTGTTCTTCTCTATTTATAGCCAAAGAACTAGCGCTGTCTGCAACTGCAGACGTTTCCATGGACATGTGGTAGCCATGACTAGACACTGGAGTGCACGGAACGCTGTTTACATTCTCACCAAAGTGGTACCTATTTATCTACATGCAACATCTTGCTTTCGAACTGCTAGGTTGGTAGGAGCTGGGACAGATAGCGGGAGCTCACTCCTTCGTGCCGTACTCAGGTATCGAACAACCTTCTAGTCTTCAAGTTCAGTATCACTTGAGCCACCATCTTGAAGTAGATTACATATAATCACTAGCAAACTAGACAACTGCCCTGGGGTCTTTCCTTGAAAGGCACAATATAGCAGGATAAGGGGATAGAAAAGGAGATAGGTCTGGAAGCAAACAGGAAAGCAATTGTGCAGAACAGATTTTTTTGAATTCATGTGACTGAATCATACATAGATTGTTGTTTAAGAAAACACACCTGTCCAGTCGATTATAGGGGACAGAGAATGGGAGCTCACTCCATCTCACAGCACTGTGGTATGGAACTGCTGACCTGCTGACCTTCCAGTCATCAAGTTCAGCATCGTAAGCACAAAGCTACCTCAACCTCTAGTTAACTCAAGAGCCACGGGCCGATCATGTGGTTCAGCAGGTCGGTCACGTTCCTTCCACCAGAAGCGGAAGTAAAATATGCTTTAGTTCTGCTTCCTGAAGCAACAAGGACGGCGTGGCCTGGATAAATTGGCACAGGGGGCCGGAACCAGCCCATAAACCGTAGTTTGCGCACCCTTGCTCTACGGTTATGTTACGTACTCTACTATGTATAAACTGAGCTTCTCCCTTACAGCTTTAATCACTTTGCCTTTGAATGGCGTTGTGAGTGCCTAACATGCTCATAACTTCAGTTGTTGAATGCTTTCCCATTAATTGTCACTGGCAAAATTGCATAAATATGAGAAGCTCCCCGAGGGCCTCTTCTCTGAGCAGTTCAGCTGGAATTAGAAGAATTTGTATTCTAAGAAACGTCTGTCCTGGTTTTTCAGAAACAAGTTGTTATGTTCATGCTTCTTGCTGTGCTGTCAAGGAAGCAGCTGTTTTTTTTTGCTTCCTGATTTGTTCATTCTCTTGACTCTGGCGCTGTCCATGCGCTGGCAGCCTGGAGGGCACGTGCTGCCTTTGTGTTTTGGTCTGCAGGAAGCGCGTGGAAACTTTGGGTTGGCTGATAAGAAGCAAGAAGCTTTCTTGGCAGAAAACCTCAGGTCAAGGCACCAGGGAGTCCCTGCAGCTTTGTACTGTATTGTTTGCTTTGTAGGTTGCATTCTGTACTTGGGTCTGTTTTGCTGGTTAACTATTTTTGATTGTAAAAGTAAGTGTTCTTGTCCTATGGACTAAGACAGGTTTGCTCCTGGCTTAGAATTGGGGAAGTTCTTGTGGATATTTACTTGCTAGTGTTCTGCTGGTTCTTTGTTACTCATTTCCATTTCAGTGCAGGCTAAGTTTGGAAAATCATTTTCAGGACTTGTGCCACTTCAATTCCCAGCTTAAAATCACTGCTAACTTCGTCTCGCCTATCATTTTTGCATTGATTGCAAGAGACGAAATGAATGTCACTGGCTGGTCCGTCTTTGTCATACCTTGTAGCCTCGATATGCAGGATAAGAAGTGTCTTCTCCCCTTCTCCAGAAAGTGGTGTCTCCCACTGATTCAAAGTAAATGAAGGAATAGAACTGAGTGTTGTCTGTCCACCTCTTATTTCCAAGCAGGCTCACAAACAACTTCACATCATTTTTTAAGAGCAGTGACTGACAGCCTCTTACAAAGTGTAGCATCTTGCAAGCTTAAACGTCATAGGGCTGAGAAGACATAGTGCTGCTACAGTAAATGGTGTTTTCGAAAGAATGGACCATCATGTTACATTGGTTCCAAACTCCAACCACACAGAACTGGTCCAGGAGGATACCATGGCCAACACTGAAAAGTCATCGGGGGTCCCTGGAGGATCTACGTGCTTGTACTTCTTATTAAACACCCCCCCCCCCAAACTCACTTCTTTCAGTGACTCCTGGAGCAGGTCAGCCATCAAGGTGGCTGATAAACTAATGTTCATATCAGAGTGAGGCCAGATTGCAGTGGTTTAGAAAATTTGTTTCATCCAAACACATCTGCAGTTGGTTGGCTATCAACTATTCCACCATATTACCTTCACAGGTGTCTGGGAATTGAAGTCCAAGAACATCTGGAGTGCCATGGTTCGCCATCACGCCCCTAGATACTCTTTTGCATCCTGTTTCTCTTATGGTGGTTTTGCTTTTGTAGCACCACAGCTAGTTGTAGCTGACCCACCCGGCCTATGATGTTCCAAAAGTCAGGCTGGCTATATTTCTGTAGAAAACAGAAGTGGTAGGAAAATAGTTTTTTTTATGGCTTTAATGTGAATGCACAAACCCTCAGTCCCAAGTTGCAGCCAGCTTGACAATTTTTTTCCTTTCGTGTCCAGATCAAACTTTGGACTGCCAAAAATGAAGCCATTATCTTGGCTTTGTTGTTGGCCAAATGCAAGTCCTCAACGGTGCATGTTTCTGGCAGTAATTGGCAGACCAGTAAATGAGCCCATGGATTCTGTCTCTCTCCACATTCACACTGTATGTTGTTGTCTGCCAGCAGCTCCCACTTGAGCCTGTTGGTTTTGCATTTAGGGACTCTGACCCTCAGCCTATTCAGGGTCCTCCAAGTGATGTAAGGGAGGTTGAGATCTTCAGCTATATCCTTCTTTACTGTTGTTCCTTGTCCAGTGAGAGCTCCTTCCTCCATCTTCTAATTTGGTTTTGCTCCTATGTACCCTCAAGAACAGGAGTTCGCAGCCTACGGCCCGTGGGCCGGCCCTGGCCCATGGCACCATTTCATGTGGCCCACCGCCCTCACTCTACCATTGCCGCCGCCAGCGCCAGAAGCGGCAAAAACAGCTGGGAAAAATGCAGCCCTCGCTCCTGCTGCCGCTGCTGCCAAAAGTGGCGGAAGCGGCAAAAACAGCAAAAAAATGCAACATAAATGCACCCATGGCTGTCATAAATGCATTTTTGACAGCCATCAATGACGTTTACAGCAGGGGGAACCACATGTCCAGCCCACTCAGCTATCTGAGGGTGTGTGGTCTGGCCTGTGGTGCAAAAACATTGAGAACTCCTGCTCAAGAATGTTTGTTCTTGCCATAAAGCTCTTCCTGGATCTGAGCCGCTGGACTTGAGGCTCATATCCATTCAGACAATGTCAAGGGTCCTTCTCTTGTTTAGTTTTCTCGGCGTCTGCTGCTACTTCTCTCCTGATCTTAGGTAGAGCGAAACCAGCAAGAGGATAGATTTCCGGAGGCATCCCGACACTATACACATGGCTTCATTAACAGCGATGTTAACTTGTTTTGCGTGTGCACTCCACACTGGAGTAGCATCCTCTGCTGAGCATGACGATGAGGAGGCTGTGTGGTATGGAGTTATTGAGGATCAGATCAGGACACGAACTATCCAGTCAGCAGTCTCATGACTGATAATTTGTGCTGCCCAAAGTGCCAGGAGCTTAATCGACATTCAGATGTTGAGCCTCTGTCTCTTCATGCTGAGTCAGAGAGAATCTGTCCTGTGGGAACCCCAACCTCGCCAGGCTGGAAAGACAGACACTGAAAAAAGCTCTGTATATATTGCAGAGTGAAGTGAATCTAAACAGGCACAATGTTTTAGGTGTGCTAAAAGTTCTCTGAAAGGAATTACCCATTAAGGTTTGCTACAGCATTTGAAAGAGGGAAATATTTCTTAGTTGCCTACAGATCTGTCAAAGAGACGGGCATTTGCCTGCTGTGGCGTAGGGTCAATCCTCCTCATTGCTTGCGCACACCAGGATTTTGGAAGAAAAACAAGCAAAACTCGTTTGAGGCTCTCTCATGGTAGAGGCCAGTTTTAGTCTATTGTATTATATTTCAGCTTAACTGAGAGCTACACAACCTTTTTGTCCATCTTCTTCTACAACCTTGTACAGTTTCTGGCTTTCTTGGCCTGAAATGTCGAGCCATTTAATTTAATCCTAATTTTCTAAGAAATACAAAGCTTGGTGTCCTGGGTCTCAAACCATGGTCTAAAACAGTGGTGGTGAACCTATGGCACACATGCCAGACGTGGCACTCAAAGCCCTCTCTGTGGGCATCCGTGCTGTCACCCCAGTACAGAGTTTTTCCTGCCCCCTCTGCCCACCAGCCCAGTGGGAGCGTTTACTTCCTCCCCTGTTGCTGTGCTGGCACTTTGCGGTAAATAAGTGTTTTTGGGTTGCAGTTTGGGTTCTTGGTCTCTAAAAGGTTCGCCATCACTGGTCTAAAATGTAAGATCCTGTCTTGTCCTAAAGTAGTATCTTGGTTTGGACGTATTGTAAAACCGTGATTAAATGTTTAAGACTTTTATAGTTGGTTGCAGTTAATCACAGTACATAGTAAGGGAAGGGTCTGGCTGTTTAGACAGATTGATTTATTGGTTGTTCTGCAGAAATAAAATGGCTTCATCTGGGACATTATATACCTGTGATGGCGAACCTTGGCACTCCAGATGTTCTTGGCCTTCAATTCCCAGAAGCCCAAGTCCCCCGTGAATCCACATGAATGGGTTTACTGCAATTCATCCGGCCCGCACTGCCCTCATTGCTCCTGGAAGCGGAAGTAAAAAGCGCCTGTGCGGTTAAGACTCTTCCGGGTTAACCCTTCCTCTGTACGGGCGCGTTTTACTTCCACTTCCAGGAGTGACGAGGGCGGCGTGGGCTGGATGAATTGCAGTAAACCCGTTCATGTGGGTTCACAGGGGCTTTTGGGAATTGGAGTCCAAGAACATCTGGAGTGCCAAGGTTCGCCATCACGGATATATTCCATTGTAAATTAGATGGTTTTAGGACAGCATGTTTGTATGGAGAAGTAATAGATTTAGTGATGCAAAAGAGTATCTATCGTATCTCCAATTGTGACCTCACTTGAAATTTCTGATTAAAGAAACTAAGGACAGTTTGTATGCCATTGTCCAATATAGACTGCAAGGTTGTAGCAGATAATTTTCCGCTTGTACTTTAAAATACAATTATCTGGTGGTTCTGGACTATGCTACTAGGAAGTGGAAGGTCTAAAAATCAAAGCGAATAACAGTCAATTAGTACATGACATTTCTATTTTTATTTCGTTGCAGGGGATGTACAGATACCTTGAGAAATGTTTCTCAGACTTCAAGCAACGAGGTTTCGTTGTTGGATATGATACGCGAGGCCAGGTGACCAGCAGTTGCAGCAGCCTAAGGTATGGTTTCATGTCACCTATAAAAGATTGGGAGCAAAAACAGCCAAGTTCTTCTGGTAAAGAGGCATATTCTACAGTTTGAAGATGAGCAGAAGCCTGGAAGATGTTGCATATGTTGTAAGAGTTGTCTGGAGATTTGGACTCAGTTCTGCATTAGGGAACTCATACTGTCTTAAAGGGCACAAAACAGTTGGAGATGTGAGTCGGAGGGCCTTGCGGGTCAGCCACGGATCTGATGCCTCGCGTGGCCCTTGGCAATGTCTCAGTCCTCTGCCTCTCATCATTGGGCAGACTTAAACACCATTTAATCTGAAAACAGAGCTTCATACTCCTAAGCTTGACATGTAAACTAAAGGCAGCGATGGCGAACCTTGGCACTCCAGGTGTACTTAGACTTCAGTTCCCAGAAGGGCCTGCATATGCACAGTAAACCCATTCGTGTGGATTCGCAGAGACTTGGGCTTCTGGGAATTGAAGTCCAAGAACACCTGGAGTGCCAAGGTTTGCCACCATGGGTTTGGGACTTGGGGCGGGGGGAAGTGACAGGGGCACTAAAGGTCACTTCATCATTCCTTCTCTTTTGTAGACTCGCAAAGCTGACTGCGGCAGTCCTGCTGGCTAAGGGCATGCCAGTCTACGTGTTCTCCAAATACGTTCCAACTCCTTTTGTGGTCAGTATCTGTCACTTCATTGTGGTTGAGTTTATAGGCAGCAACTTCTAATAAATTGGGTGTACAGTAATACCTCATACAAAGTCCGCTTCGTACAACATCGAATTCATACCACATCACCTAATTCCTTGAAAAAAGTTGCCTCATACAAAGTCGCTGCGACTTTGTATGAGGCATTGGGGTTTTTCCCAGGTTGCATTTTGCCTGGGCAGTATAAAAGGCAGGACACATGCGCGCATTGCTCTTGTGGGTTTTGCATGAGGTGAAGAGTGTTTAGGAGTGGTTTTGAGCGCAATTTTAATTGTTTGGTGTTTGCTGCTGTTTGGATGATTAACACTGTGCTGCATGATGGGACATGTTGGCCATCCATTTTGTCCTTGCTTCCATCCAGTAATTGTTTACAGTAGCTTGTACAAAATGGATGATTGGCTGCATGGCTGCAGATTAACACTGTGCTGCATGATGGCACGTGTTAACTTTTAAACCTGCACTTCATAAAGTTTTCAAAAGTTAAAAACTTGTTGTATGGTTTGTCCCCTAAAATCAGGGTTGTTTGACATGTTTTTGTAATGTATTTATTTAGCCTTTAGACAATGATTTCTTAAAGTTCTGTCAGTTTCCTGTCTGTTTCCTTGACTTTGCCCTGATGTCTGTGCTGTTGCAGTACAATGCATCTCTATGGAAACGACGTTGTACAAGGCATCGCAGCAAGGATTTGGACGTTGTATGAGGCATCGCGGCTAGGATTTTGCATGCCTCATACAAAGTCCAAATCCATATAAAGTCCAAATTTGTGGAACCAACTTTGGACGTTGTATGAGGTATCAATGTATATGCCCATGGTGGATTCTCCCCCACACCCATCCTGTCATGGTAAAGGTAAAGGTCACCCTTGCTCAAAAGCCAGTCGTATCCAACACGACATTGGGAACCAAGGAACGTCGTTAACCGGGGGTTTACTGTAACTGCTTTCAATTTTTGTACACCTGTAGCAATTGCATGTAGAACTGATGTTGCCTGTTAAGAGGATGCTCCGACTGGTATATTTTAAATCAGGAGTTCTCAACCTGTGCACTGGCCTGTGGCACCATTTCATGTGGCGTCGCCACTGCCCTCAGAAGTGGAAGCGGATGCAGCATTTATGGCGGGCGAGGGGGAAACCACCAGTCCAACCCACTCAGCTGTCTGAGGGGGCATGGTCTGGCGCATGGCTTTAAAAAGGTTGGGAACTCCTGCTTTAAATGGTTGCTTTTAGCCTATTAACTATTGCTCTGTGAATCTTGACTTTAAAAACATCTCATGAAATGGTGATTAACTCTTTCCTTTTACTTAAAACGTTTTTGAACCTTACATGTTTTACATTGAAGTGTCTAACTCTTCTCCTCCTATCAGATGTGCGCGTGCTTGGAGTGCCTCCTTTCTCTTTCTGAAGGGCTCTTTTAGAAGTCCTGGCGTGCTAGAAGAAATGCCATTTTGTCTTACAGCCCTATGCAGTTCAGCAGCTCGGAGCTGTAGCCGGTGTGATGATCACAGCGTCCCATAACCGCAAGGAAGACAATGGATACAAGGTTTGTTTCGGAGACCTGCATGTGTGCATTGATTCTGAGCTATTCCCATCTTTTCAAGCAATGATTTCAAAATATCTGTCTGGGAAATGCTACAATCTAGGGCAGGGGTGGCCAAACATTTTGAGCCGTGGGCTGGTCACGTGGTTAAGTGGGCCAGTCACGTGATTCCCCCCACCATAAATCGTGTCTGCGGCTGTCGTAAACCTGTTTATGACAGCTCTGGGTGCATTTATAGCAGCGTTTTGTGCATGCGCAGGAGCGGTGAGGGCCGGATGATTTGGCACAGTGGGCCGGGTCTGGCCCATGGGCTGCAATTTAGCTACCCCTGATCTGGGGGTTGCACACTGACCCTCCCAACCTGGTTTGTACCCAAATGAGGTGCACAGATCAGTACTCAACCTCCTTTGTCCACTTTTGGGGACATTCAGACATGTTCTTTCAAGGATCCTTTTGTCTGTCTTGAAATGAATCTTCTGCTTATAAAACTGGAAACCATCTTTCACCATCATGTTCCAGGTTGTATCAGAGAAACATCTTTCTGCCTCTTTCTTTTTTGTATAACTGACTCTTGATTTACCATACCTTTTCTAAAAGTAGGTAATAACATGCTACCCAAAACTGTTTCTTTTTCTTAGACATCAGTTTTACCAAATTTTTGCTTATCTGTTCTTTTCTGTATTTCCTCCGTACCATAACTCTGGACAGTAATGCTGTTTGGTAAGGATGGGACTTTGGGGTTAGACTGAATGAGAACAAACATGGATGAGACACTTACATTGTCTTTATTCACCCCATGCACATAAAATTACCTCTCACTGGTATCCCACAAACTGCCCCTCCCCCACACACCTTATCTAGCTGTTGTCACTGTTGTGGGTCTCCTCTATGCTTAGTATTTATGTGTTAGGAATGCATGTGGAAGCTGCATAGTGCATAGAGCTAAATTTAAACTCTACCTTGTAAAAAGGGTTAGGGTGGAATTGAATTTTTTCTGACCTTCTGCTTTAGGTTTACTGGGGAAATGGTGCTCAGATAACATCGCCACACGATAAAGAGATCCTGAAGTGCATAGAAGAATGTGTTGAGCCGTGGGCTGAATCTTGGAACGAGAACTTGGTCGACAGCAGCCCCCTGGTCCAGGACCCTCTGCCACAAGTCTGTGCAAGCTACATGGAGGATCTGAAAAAGATATGCTACCACAGGTGAAAAAACCTAAATGAAATGAGCAAAAATGTCCGGCTGAGATGCTTGGGCACCATGGAGCTTTTGGTCTGATATGTCTGGAGGGATTAAGGGAGGATGTTATTTGTGAACCAGAGTATTAAAAAAAACCTGTCACATAGACTGATGCACAGAACATCAAGGAATCCTTTGGACTCTGTGTCAGCACAAAAATATAATCTGGAGTCCTTCAGACCTTTACACCAGGGGTGGCAAAACTTTTCAGGCTGTGTGCCGGTCACGTGGTTCAGCGGGCTGGTCACGTGTTTCCTTCCACCAGAAACAGAAGTAAAATGCACCTTGCAACCTGTTTTGCAACATGATGAGATAGATTTTATGCTACCATTTTCTCTGCTTAAACCAGGGGTGTCCAAACTACAGCCGGTGGGCCAGATCTGGCCCCAGCACAATTCATCCGGCCCACTCCACCCTCATCGCTCCTGGAAATGGAAGTAAAACAAACTCATCCGGGTGCATTTTACTTCCGCTTCCAGGAGTTACGAGGGCAGCATGGGATGGATGAATTGGTGTTGGTGGCCGGATGTGGCCCACAGGCCGTAGTTTGGGCACCCCTGGTTTACACTAGCCAGGACAGGCAGTAATCCAGAGCCTCTGAAGAGGTGCAGGGACACTCTGCTTAGTTCTGTAGTGTTGGAAAGAGTCTTAGGTAAAGGTAAACGTCATCCTTGCTCGAAAGCCAGTTGTATTTGACTAGGGTTCAGTGCTCATCTCTTGTTGTTGTTCAGTTGCACAGTCGATTCCGACCCCTTGCGACCCCATGGACCATTTTCCTCCAGGCCCCTCTGTCCTCCACCATCCTCCTCAGCCCGCCCAGCTCTGTGCCCATTGCGTCTACCATACCATCAAGCCATCTCATCTTTGGCTGCCCCCTTCTTCTTTTGTCCTCCACCTTTCCCAGCATCAAGGCCTTCTCAAGTGAGTCCTCCCTTCTCATTTGATGTCCAAAGTACTTTAGCTTCATCTTCACTATTTGTCCCTCCAATGAACAGTCAGGGTTGATTTCTTCTAAGATTGACCTATTTGTTCTCTTTGCTGTCCAGGGGACTCTCAGGACTCAGATGTTTCCATGGTCACATGCCAGGATGACTAGATGCTGGAGAGCTTGGGTTTCTGTTACCTTTACCGCCGAAGCAGTAGCTATTTTATCTGCTTACAATTTCTTGCTTTTGAACAGCTAGGTTGGCAGGAGCTGGGATAGATGACAGGAGCTCACTCCATCATGGATCACTCGGGTCTCAAATTGCTGACCGGCCTAAGGCACTGCAGTTTCTGGAAAGGGTCTTAGGGGCCACCTAACCTAACTTTAGTTGCTGGTGCAGGAGACGGGCAGGTTTGGCATCTGCGCCAGCATGTGGCTTCCTGTAATTCATTCTGGTATCCATGCCATAGCTGGAGAATCTGCTGTGACCCCTTTGATGTTGTACAGTGGAACCTCAGTTAACGTAATTAATGTGTTCTCCAGGACGTTTCTTACAGCAAAAATTACTTTAGCTAAATTTCCCATAGGAATGCATTGAATGCAATTTCCCATTGGAATGCATTGAAAATCATTTAATCTGTTGCGAAAAAATTTCTGTAAACCGAGCCACTATTTTCTATGTATTTCCTTTTGTTATGCAATTTTTAGGTTAACTGAGCCGTTCCACTCTGCCTCCTTTTGGAAAAAAGCTGGCCTCTTATTAACCCCTTGCGGTCCCCCCCCTCCCATGCAGGAAGCTGAACACAAAGACAAGCCTGAAATTTGTCCACACTTCTTTCCATGGGGTTGGGCATGACTACGTGCAGCTGGCTTTCCAGGCTTTCGGCTTTGATCCTCCTATTCCGGTCCCTGAGCAAAAAGACCCAGATCCAGACTTTTCTACTGTGAAATGTCCAAACCCAGAAGAAGGAGAATCGGTGCTGGTGAGTATTCTTCTTCTTCTGTTGTATCCAAATCCAAATATAGGCAATCGTCATGGTGAACCGCCATGAAGATTGTCCTGGGAACACTATAATGCAGTGGCCTTTCATCTGCCTCCCGCATCGCAGCATGACCCCTGTACCACTGATCCATCTCCATGAGTCACCTTCTGGTCCTGAGCCCTTTTAGCACACAAAGTCCTCATCATCATCCCCAGGCCAGGATGGATGAAGCTTCTGCGCTCCATCCAGAAGGATTCAAGTGGGATTTAATCCACTTGAGGGCCATCGCCCTTTCCTGTGGCACCCAAATCCATTAGTCCCCAGGGTTGTCAAGTTAGGTAACTGTTGACTCAGTGACTCTTAAAACCTGTTTCTGGTTTGGCAATACAGCCAGTAGTGCAACCTAAGCCGTTTGATTTAATCAGAGTAGCGGAATCCCACAGGCTGCTTTGCACGGATTGAGAAAGATCCATGGCCTTTTGCAGGGGTTGTCTTTGCGGCTGGCTGAAAAAGAAGGTGCCCGGGTGGTGGTCGCGACTGATCCCGATGCCGACCGACTAGCAGTGGCAGAGCTCCAGGAGAGGTAAGGGAGAGACCTTTCGCAGAAGCTTCTGGGAAGCTGGGGAGACTCCCTGTCTGTTTTGAAGTGTAGACTTCTTTCCCTGATAATCCTTGAGGATATAAGCTTAACGGTTTTAAAAAGTGTGTTGTTGTCCACCAGCAGCCCTCACTTGAGCATGTTAGCCTCTTATTAATACTTGCTGACACCTTCCAAGTCTTGCTAGCATAGATAGCTGCTGGAATCACGACGTATAGCAGTTTGCAAATATGCTGTAGCATGAGGGGTTCTGTTGGCTCAGTTTTAGCCCACAAGACCCTCATTCTCAAAATGTAGGGGCCTGCTATTTCTCCATTTTGGTTCTTTCCACCTCAGACCGACCCGTTGGTGGAGGGATCCATTTCTCACTAGGACCTCATTTGGCTCCGCTTGGAGGCCGGGTGAAGTTTAAATTTATGCTCCACCCACTCAGGCAAGCCCAACTCAGGGCGGCGCTAAAGCTCCTTTAGATCAGGGGTTTTACTTCTGCTTCTGGGAGCGATGAGGGCAGCGCAGGCCGGATGAATTGGTGTCACAGGCCGAATCTGGCCTGCGGGCCATAGTTTGGGCACCCCCTGGTTTAAGCAGAGAAAATGGAAGCCTAAAATCTATCTCATCCTGTTGCAAACATATCTGTTGCAAAACAGATTGCAAGGTGCGTTTTACTTCCGCTTCCAGCGGGAGGAATCACATGACCGGCCTGCTGATTCACATGACTGGCCCATGGCCCAAAAAGTTTGGGTACCCCTGCTTTAGATCTGTGGCGTATTCTGAGAAAGTCATCTTTGCCGTCTTGGCCTTCAGGTGCAGATTGACTGTCAGGGCATATGAAGTGACGTGGTAGGTGACATGGTGACTCCCCAAGGGTTGGTTTCTTTTCAGCCTCTGCCCTTCTTTTTATTCTTATGGATGCCTTGGACCAAGGGATTATGACCCAGTGACCTCAGATGCTTAGGGCAGTAGCCTTATCTTTGATCCTACATTGTATTGGAGTCCTCAGTACTCTTACGAGACCCCTCCTTTTTGAACCTCTGCAACATTCTTCTCTGTCTTTGCATGTACATGGTGGTATATCTAGCACTTAACTGTCAGACACTAATTGTGTGTCATTCATAAGGACACAATAACCCTTTATCTTGAGCCATATTTCATCCCTAAAGTCAATTTATCCCTCTTCCTTTGTTTTCATCTTCATCCTTATACAGTAGACCTTCATTTAAGAAAATGTACAAAGGGCCATACAAATCTACATTCAAAGGTATGAGCAATTTAGAAAATTGGATTTCTTTCCAACCTTCCAAGATGGATAGGAAAATTACACAAACCTATATTGGCAAGATGGCTAAAGGCAAGCATTGCATAATGTTACTGGATATCTGGTTCGAGGCTGCCTGGTCATTCCGTCAGGAGTACAGCTACCTCTTGTAGAGATTGATACACACACAGGGATGTGGGTGCAAGAGGCAGACTCCCGAACAAAGGAAGCCTGCTCAATTTATTGCCTAGAAAATCCTCCCCCTTCATGTACGTAAGGTAAACATGGGGGAGTACAAACTACAGATAATGTGATATCCAAACATACACAGGATATTGGTGAAAAGCATAAGAGAGCATAATATGTCAAAGAGTCCTGGCAATCAATCTTCTAGGTGATGGGTGAAAGCATAGGAAAGCCTACACTGCATAATCTTGGCGTCAAGGCATCTTGGTTACTTGACCTACCCTTTCACACCTTACAGGCTTGCACTGGCTCTTACTGGTTCTACATAAGCATGCCTCCAGAAGGCCAAGCTTGTGATTAGATAGGGCTTCCAAGAGGGCAAAGGGATGTTTCTGTAACATCTTCTGCCAGGAGACCACTAAGAAATGCATCTTAGTGTTATAAAGGACCGTGTTGGTTCAAAAGCCCCCTTTTAGAAGGGTAGAGAAACTTAAAGAAAGTTACCATTACTAATGTGATGTAAGATTAGTGTATAGGGGTTAATCCAACAACCTCTCTCTCTAGCATTCAGTTCCTGGGGCCTCCTTTGAAGAGATTTGGCAGGGTTGTTGCCACATAGAGGTCTGTCTCTGTGTTTGTCAGACACTGTCCTCTGGATCTTTTTGTCTAGGAGGTAGAAACTGCTTTTGGATGCAGAGTTAGCAGCAAGAAATCCCTTACTGGTTGACACAAACAGTTTTTGGGGAGGATAGGCCTTTTCACTTAATCCCTCCCTAACACTTTAGCTGTGGTAAATCCCATTTCCCCCCAGAATATCCTTCTCTGTTACAGGGAAAAGAAATGCTAGACTTCTTGTGATACATCATTTTCTGTAGTGAGAAGAGGGCATATCCTGTTCTACCTTTTTAGATTGTTTTTACTCAGGGGAACTTCCTCTCTTTCTGGCTTCTAAATTCCTATTCTGTTCCTAAATTTCTGTGGTGGCTGGATAAGAAACTGTCTCTTGAGGAAACCCTGGGGGGCTCTCTCTGTTTATCAGAGGCAGGGAGGACGGGTGACTTTGTCTGTGCATGATAATCTCCGCCCCTCATTACAGGAAAAGAACGTATCATGATAAGTCCAGCACATCTTTCTCTCCAAGCCGGTGTTTCCCAACCTTTGGTTTTTTTGACATCAATTTCCATAAGCCTAGGTCAATCCTCCAAAACACTGATCATTCAATGTACTGACTTAGGCTTCTGGGAATTGAAGTCCAAGACCTAAAGGTTGGGAAATACTGCTCTGTGAATCCACATGAATAGGCTTACTGCACGTACGCGCAAGTAAACCTATTCATGTGGATTCACAGAACAGTGTTTCCCAACCTTTGGGTCTTGGACTTTAATTCCCAGAAGCCCAAGTCAATTCCCCAAAGCAGAGATCAGCTAATGTACTGACTTAAGCTTCTGAGAATTGAAGCCCCCCTGCGGGGCCTGTGCCCCACATCGGGAACCACTGCTCTAAGCTATGAGGCTCCTCTTGTTCTTTCTAGTCTACTTGATCCCTCCACTAAGTCCCTTCCAGCATCTGCTCCTGCTGCAGGTTTGCTTTCCCAAGAATCCCAAGGGGGTTTCAATATGTGGTTCTCAGATGCAGGATGTAACTTGTGCCAGCCATAGCCAGTGCAGAGTGTGGCGAGAGATTATGAAAGTTCTTGTCCAATGACCTCTGGAACACACGACACATTCAGTTCTCCGCACCTACCTTGCAGTCTTCCTTCCTATCCTCTTCTGCTTCTTCCCTTCTGACAGGGAGACTTTCCTGCCCCACAACCTGTCCCTCCAGTGACCCCTCTGCTTGCCTCTTGTAAGAACCTCAGAAGAGCAGGCCAAAGCCTTGTCTGATCTCACATTCTGCTCCCAAAATGGACAGCCAGAAGACTCCTTCTGACGTTGGGGAGAGGGGTAGGAAGGCAACTCCACCGTCTGCTTGGGCTCCTGTCACCTGGCACTGGCCTGCAATCCTGGTGGTGGTAGACCTTGTGAACATTGCCTGCCCTAAGCCTATCTAAGCCTCACTCGAAAACATCCACCTGGGTCACGGTTCCCTAGCCTTTAGGTCTTGGACTTCGATTCCCAGAAGCTTAAGTCAGCACATTGGCTGATCAGTGCTTTTGGGAATTGAAGTCCAAAAACCAAAAGTTGGGAAACGATAACCTAGGCGACCCTTGCTGTCTTTAGCTCTTCTCCTCCTCCAGCCACTGAATCCAGATTCTTTCAGGAGCCAATACCTGAGATGGGCCAGTACCTGAGATGGTTAGGACGTAGACCAGTCCAGTACAGGGAAGGAGGGGATGTTGCCCAGCCTGTTGCGATTGGAACAACATAGGCTGCCCACTTGAAAGCTGCTCTACTCTGAAAGCTGACAGGTGAAAGTGGCTGTCTTGTGCAGAAGAAGAGGGTTCTAGGCATAGGTTGGTCCTCATAGATTCAGAAGAGAGTGTTGAGTTCCTGTGTGTCCTGCATTCCTGTGGCTACTCCTGTCCCCTTTAGCTTGCTTGACGCTCTCCTTCTCTTTCTTCAGTGGCCGCTGGAAGATCTTCAGTGGCAACGAACTGGCAGCTCTGTTTGGGTGGTGGATGTTCTCTTGCTGGAAGCAGAACAGCCCCCAAGATGCTGATGTCAAGAACGTTTACATGTTGGCGACTACTGTCTCCTCTAAGATCCTGAAGGCCATTGCCCTCAAAGAAGGATTTCACTTTGAAGTAAGGAATCTTTTACCATCCTCTCTTACCATCTCGGCTGAACTTTTAGTGTGCAAGCACTGCACACTGTGCCATTTTCTGCCTCCATCTTGAAATCTGTACGCACTCTTGTCTTTATTGTTGCTAGATGTGGGTGAACTTGCAAAATGCATCTCTTGCTCAGAGGGACTTTTCTCAACTTCAGCGTCTCAGTTTGGGCCTGTATCTTCCAGTCCTCTTTCTAGACGGCATTCAAATCAGACGTTCATTGTTTAATAGGAATTGCTGTAGTTTTTTCCATTATGAAATTAGGTTCCAGCTGCAACTATACTGGACGTTTTATTTAGAACTTGTGTTACTGTTGAAATTGCAGTTAGTGCTCACACAGTGTTTCTATTTGGACAGAAAAAAGCCCCGTCTGTTATCCTTGCAGACCAATTGCCTTCTGTTATTATGTTCAAACTTGAATACACTCCTGCCCCCCCAAACCCCCTTCCCCCAGTATTCATTGGGAATACATGGTGAGACCTTCCGTGGATACCTGAAACCAAGAATAACAACAAATCTTATATTTATCTCATCTACCTGAGTTAGAAGCACAGGAAGGGTTTTAGATGCCTCCATTGTTCTACATGAGAGCTACCCAAATGTCTACCTCTGTTCCTTGTAAATATTACACTGCATACACTGACCTCTAGTGGCCAGATATAGTAAAGTAAAGGTAAAGGTTTCCCTTGCTCAAAAGCCAGTCGTATCCGACTCTAGGGTGCAGTGCTCATCTCTGTTTCAAAGCCGAAGAGCCAGCGCTATCTGCTGCTGCAGACGTTTCCGTGGTCATATGGCAGGCATGACTTAGACACCGGAGCACACGGAACGCTGTTACCTTCCCACCGAAGTGGTCCCTATTTATCTCCTTGCAATTTCTTGCTTTCGAACTGCTAGGTTGGCAGGAGCTGGGACAAAGACGGAAGCTCATTCCGTCCTGCAGTACTCGGGAATCGAACCGCTGACCTTCCGCCTCCCAGTCAGCATCTTAGGCTTGAGCCACTGCAGTCCCCTAGATATAGTAAAACACCATACAAATATATATTATGTATTTCAGGAATTTTTACTTGAATATTTTTCACCCAGTAAATCAGCGTTCCCCAAACTTTGGTGTTTGGACTTCAATTCCTAGAAACCTAAGTCAGTACATTGGCTGATTAGTGCTTTGGGGAATTGACTTAGGATTCTGGGAATTGAAGTCCAAACCCCAAGGTTTGGGGAAAACTGCTGTAAATATCTGGAGCCACAGATAATGAAATCACAGATATGGGTGTGTGTGTGGATCTGTATCTTTCTTGATATTCCAGTGAACAAATAGCTGTGCTGAATTGGTGGACTGTAAATAAATCTATTTTGGTGACATGGCCAAGTTAGTCCAGCTAAGCATGTTGGCAGAATTAAAAGGGAAAAAGAGGGGAGGGGGAACAATAGAGAAGTTAAATATTTTAACACTTTGAAGTCTAAGATTAGTTTCATTGGCTGAAATCTCTTTGTGCAATTATATATACATGATGGTGACTTCATCAGCCAGTGATGAAACCATCACCCTTTGTACCACCAGTGCAGTTGCTTAACAGGATTTCAGCTGGTGTGAGAAACGTGTTTGAAGAAGTGGATTCTGATTTGCCAAATGTTCACCAAGAAATACATCTGTTTCTCCTTAAATTACTACAATATTTCCCTTTTTCTTTCCCCCCTGTTTTCTTTTCCCCCTTTAATTTTGCCAACAAACCAACCATAGTTGATAGTTGGAGCTTTTAACGTCCACTGCTGGGTACCTTTAGGAACCTGGCTGAAGTCTCCATCTCTTCCAAAGGGAATCTTTCTATTCCTTTTGGCTTTTCACTTTCAGCCTTCAATTGCTCGTTGAATGGTTAACTATTTCTGTGTATGCGACAGCCACCATCTAATTATGTATGCGTAAGAGAAAACATGGAAGCGGTGCTGGTTTACCACTGAGATGCTGATCGTATGCTAAGTCCATCTCTATCCCCTTGTTAGTAGGCCACAGTTACCTGCAGGGATGTGTGTATATATTCTTTCTTGTAAGTGACCGATGTGGTTTTGATTTACTCATCCTTCTAACATAGGCATTAGCAATAGCAATGACAATTCTAGACCGCTTTATGGCGCTTAGTGCACTCTGGGCGATTCACAAATTAATTAGCATTTTTGCCCCCAACATGCTGGTTACCCATTTTACCGGCCTCAGGAGGATGGAAGAGGCTGAGTCAACCTTGAGTCCCATGTCAGGATCAAACTCATATCCTTCTGGCTGCAGTACAGCAGTTTAACCACCGCACAACCAGGGCTCTTTGCAAACCCCTTGTTTCTTTCTGGTGATTTTTTTTTAGGGTGGATGGGTAGAATTCTTTATTAAACTCCAGAGATATTTGTTTTGGGCCAATGAGCTGTAGATGATTTCTCTCTTTACTGTGAGCACAGTTTACACTATGCTTTTAAGAATGTTCTTTTTTTTGGTCCGTTGATTCCAGAAGGGTAAATATTTCTCATGCAGTCTGAAGGGCTAGTTTGGTGAATGAGACCCTGGCCAACCCATGGAGTCTGCTCCCCTTTCCCCATGCAGCAAATAAATAATAATAATGGCATGCTACCAAGCAAGGCGATTCCAACTTATGTGGACCATTTTCAGGCTTTCCTACTTGCAAAGTACTCTGATGTGGTTTACCGTTCCCTTCTTCTGGAAGTGACATGGGTTGTGCAGCTTGCCCACGGCTACAAAGGACAGCAGTGATCCAGTCATTAGGCTTGGGAAAAAAGCGTGTCGCTCTCTCCCATTCTTTGACTTGCTGGCAGGAACCTCCTGAAAGGTTCATCCCAAGGAAATGTGACAGGCTGGAAAAAGTGTTTCACTTTAGTGGTTGGGAGATCCTATGCCCGTGATGGTGAACCTTGGCACTCCAGATGTTCTTGGACTTCAGTTCCAGGAAGCCCAAGTCCCCGTGAATCCACATGAAGGGGTATACTGCAATTCACACGGCCAGCGCTGCCCGCGCCACTCCTGGAAGCGAAAGTAAAACTCGCCTGTACGGTTAAGGCTCTTCCTGGTTGACCCTTCCTCCGTACGGGCACGTTTTACTTCCACTTCCAGGAATGACAAGGGTGGTGTGGGCCGGATGAATTGCAGTAAACCCCTTCGTGTGGATTCACAGGGGCTTGGGCTTCTGGGAGTTGAAGTCCAAGAACATCTGTAGTGCCAAGGTTTGCCATCACGGTCCTATGCTCTTGGAAGAAGGCCTCACTCAACACAGAGGAGGGACTTGTACCCGAGTAAATTTTTCTTGGCTTAGGCTCTGCAGTGTCAAATCTAAGGCTCTTTAGGATTTTATCTTCATTAGAGTTAGTGCTTTGCTGTCTTGGGAGTGGACACCTCTGTGAAATCTGCTTGTGCTCTATGTGTACCATGAGAAGAATCTGTATTAAGAGGAGGCACTTTCCTACCTTGTTTCAGGATACGCTCCCTGGATTCAAGTGGATCGGCAACAGAGTGAAAGACCTCCTGGACAATGGCAAAGAAGTCCTCTTTGCTTTTGAAGAATCCATTGGTAAGCACGGGGCAAGGAGAGGGAGGGCAAGGGCGTGTGCTTGAGACCTTTGCAAGTAGTTTGGGGTGACCCGTGTGCTTGACTTTCCCCCAACGTTTTAAACCCAACCTGGAGTGGGACCATTCAGGTGGCATTGAACAGAGTGGCCAGACTCGATAGCCTCAGAGGTCCCTTTCAACTCAGTTATTTTATGATACGCTCCCATAAACCTTTTTGACCAATATCCTTTTCAACGTTTGTACTGTGCAACTCGAGGTGTGGAAGCAGCCAAAGCCCTCTTATTAGGTGCAGGTTACGAGCCTGGCTCTGTGTGGCTGTTTGTGCGGTGGGAGTTTTGCATGGGCCTAGGTCAGCATATTCGAGGCCCGAGTGCTGCACGAAGGAGTGAGCTCCCATCTCCTAGCAGTTCAGGAGCAAGAAATTGCAAGGAGATAAATAGGTGCCCCTTCAGTGGGAAGGTAAACAGTGTTCTGTGCACTCCGGTGTTAAGTCATACGTGCCACATGTCCACGGAAACATCTGCAAACTCAGACAGCGCTGGCGCTTTGGCTATAAACAGGGATGAGTACTGAACCCTAGAGTTGGATATGACTGGCTTTTGAGCATGGGTGACATTGACCTTTACTAAATATTGAATGGGACCTTGACTGTGCGTCTCTGAGGTGCTGCCAGGGGTCTTGTTGTTTTTGCTCCAACAGAGTAAACCGCTGCCTCCTGGAAATAAGAGAATAACATGTACAGTACAACCATCAGATGCTGTTCTTTGAATGTATCGTGCTCCTCTTCTGCAGGTTTCATGTGTGGCACTTCTGTTTTGGAAAAAGATGGCGTAAGCGCGGCTGTGGTGATAGCTGAAATGGCAGCATATCTAGACACCAAGAGCCAAACCCTGGCACACCAATTAACAGAAATATATAAAACGTAAGTCTGGGTGCAGGAATTACAGAAGCTGGAATTAAGGTCACTTGGTATCACAGCAAGTTTGGGAGATAACGCGACGGTGGTCTTTGCTTGGCTTTCCACAGTTCTTCTGGTGACCCTGAAGCTCTAGCCAGAGCCATACAGACACAGAGGCATACGGCCTCTCTTCTTCTTGTATCCTATCCCATCATTGTGGGCTTTCCGCTAAAGATCGAAACGTCTTGGTTAGGTAGCTTGGGATTTGAGATTTCCTCCCTCCCTCCCACCCACCCACTCTTTTTACTGACCTGTGACATTCATCAACAAAGCATTCACACAAATGTACCACCCGATTGCTCTTAGCGCACTTTCTGGGTGGTTCACAAGTTAATTGGCATGGAACGCTGTTTACCTTCCCACCAACCTTGGAAGGATGGAAGACTGAGTCATCCTTGAGCCCTGGTCAGGATTGAACTCACAACCTTTTGGTTGCAGGACAGCAGTTGATCCCCTGCGCCACTAGGGCTCAGCAACAGCTTTTTGAAGAGGGCAGATGCTGTGATGATCTGGCGAACCAACATAAAGCATTAAGGCCATCCTAGGACTGCGGTGGTTAAGATGCTGACTGGAAGGCAGCACGTCAGCAGTTCGATTCCCGAGTACTGCATGAAGGACAGCTTCAGGGGCTGGAGGTGCCCTTCCTCCACCACATGGCACTTCCTGGTGTGGTGGAGGCAGGGGGGGGGCACATGAAATGGCACTGTGGGCCACATCTGGCCCGTGGGCTGCAGGTTGAGAATTCCTGTTGTAGATAGCCCATAATTAGAACATTGTTATATTTAACAAGGATATAGCGGAAGATCAGCAGTTCGATCCCCGAGTACTGCAGGATGGAATGAGCTCCCATCTTTGTCCCAGCTCCTGCCAACCTAGCAGTTCGAAAGCCAGAAATTGCAAGTAGTTAAATAGGGGCCAATTCGGTGGGAAGGTAAACAGCATTCTGTGCGCTCTGGTGTCTAAGTCATGCATGCCACATGACCCTAACCCTAACCTTAACCTTTACCTAGGCTGCATTAACAGTTGTATAGTGTCTGGCTTAAAGAAAACTATAGTGCATAAGTGCCACTTCCTCTCCTCTCTGTGAGGCCTGGTGGCAGTGGAGCTCTGCCCAGCCCCACAATAACCCTGTGAGCACCAGCTTGTTTTGGTCACTCAGGGCAGCTTTTATTAAAGACACAAGCTGAGCCTCAATTGCCACTTTGCTCATGTTCCTGGAGAATTGAGTTTCTGTGACTAGCCTCTCAGGTTCAATCCAGCTGATTGGGTTCCCTTTTGATTTAACGGTTTCTCCAAATGTTCAGGTCAACAGAAAAGGTCCTGTTAAATTTGTTCTCAGCTTGTTCAGAGCTTTTCGTGTATTACTTTATCATGGTACGTATATGTGCTACACTTACATATCTTACTCAACCATCTCAAGGGTGGCATCAACATATTTTATACCATAAAAAGAGAAACTGCTGCAAAAGGTATTAGTGGAGTTGGTCTGTTTCCTGTGTATTTGCGGGGACTAAAGGATAATATTGGAAGCAATGGACTTAGAGAGAAATACCGCTTGTCTGAATTTATTCCTTTGGCATGCGGCCATGGAGAAGGTGAAATTGCCAGGGCGGTACATCACAAACATAAACCTTTGGTGAGAAATGTGATGCTCAGTCTTTGCTTAGCTTTCCATTGTTTTTCAATAATAATAATAATAATAATAATAATAATAATAATAATAATAATAATAATAATAATAATAATAATAATTATTATTATTATTATTATTATTATTATTATTATTATTTCATGTCAAAAATTACTCTGGGTTGAAAGGATCAGAGGCTGCTGGAATGAGGTTCCTTTCATGTCCCCAATATCCCCCCCCCCTCCAAAGTGGTTCCTATTGATCTACTTGCAATTTTTTGCTTTCAAACTGCTAGGTTGGCAGGAGCTGGGAACAGAGACAAGCTCTCATTCTGTCATGCATTACCTGGGTCTCGAACTGCCGACTTGCTGGCCTTCCAGCTAACAAGGCGAGCTTCTTAACCACTGGGCTACTGCAGCCCCTATGCAGTGGATCCGGATGCAATGAATTCTTCAGTTTCTGATCTTTTCCTGTCATGTGCAGGTACGGCTACCACATTTCAAGGACCTCATATTTCCTATGTTATGACCCTCCTACGATCAAAAAGATATTTGAAAGGCTGCGGAGCTTTGGGGCAACTCATTCTTACCCCACATCATGTGGCACTTACAGTATTTTACATGTCCGGGATGCAACCACCGGGTATGACAGCAGCCAGCCGAATCAGAAGTCGGTGAGTTCTGTTGTGCCCCGTAGAAAACGACAGCCATGGCTTTGTCACCATCAGGATGAACTCTTTCCAACTTGTAGCTTGGCCCTAAAATCTGCAGATTGCTCCCGTGGGTTGGTTGGTATTTAACTGATGTCTGCAGGGACCTCATTGCTAGTCCTGTCTTATGGGCTACACCAAGGGTCCCCAAACCTTTTGGGCTGGGGGCCGGTCATGTGGTTCAGGGGGCCTGTCACTATGGCCTGTGGGCCAGATCCAGCCCCTGATGCCAATTCATCTGGCCCGCAAAGCCCTCGTCCTCCTGGAAGAGAAAGTAAAACGCGCCCATACGGGTGCATTTTACTTCCACTTCTGGGAGTGGCGAGGGCTTCGTGGGCCAGAAGAATTGGTGTCGGAGGCTGGCTCCGGCTCACAGACCATAGTTTGGGCATCCCTGGGCTACACCCTAATTGCATGAAACTTGGACAGGTGGACTAAAGGCTCGGAATGGGTGGCTGAAGATACAATCTCCCCCATTTTTTCTTAGCAGAAAGGTCTTAGAAGCACCTTTTCTCTTTTCAGCTCAACACATATCTGTACATCACCAGGGATGAGTTCTTCAGAAACAGAATCTATCTGTACACAGTGCTGATCACTTGTCTGTTTATTTTATTTCCCCCCTAGAATTTACCTACTGCCATTTTAGTGTAGCCATGGGGGTACGCAGAGAGAGCCTCCTTGAAGATTGTGGTAATTTTGAACCACAAACGGGCATACCCAGATGATGACCTTTTAGGGGTGTTTTTTTTTAACTTTTTTAACTTTTAACTTTTTTATCATGTGTCTTTTATGTATTTACTGTCCGCTATGTAAACCGCCCTGAGTTGGGTTGTACCTGAGTGGGCGGTATATAAGCGTGAAAAATAAATAAATAAATAAAATGACAACCTTGTGTTGCTAGCTAATCTTTCTCACACTAGGTCAGGCAAAGGGAACTGCAGAATTAACCCACCAAAATGGTGGTTTCGTTTTGCCAGTTGTACATCTGGCCTAGACACGGAAGAAGAAGAAGAAGAAGTGTAACTACTATTCAGGGCAGTTTACAAATGACTCCAAAACAATCTGATGCAACATTCCAAATAAAAAGAAAATTAAAAACCATGATTACAATTATCTAATAAATACTTATATAAATCCTTAATCCTTAATCGCAAAGACTAATCTGAGGACCTGATTCAAAGAATATATAAAGGAGGGTTGACAACCATAAATTCAGCCCATTAATCCCCCTATCAATTGAGAAAATCAGCAAAAGCCTCTTTGAATTCATAGGTTTTCAACCATTTTCAGAGATGTTAAGAGAAGCCTCCAGACGGATTTCCACTGGTTGCTCATTCCACATCAAGGGAACCACCACCGAAAAGGCTCTCTTACATATACAGTCAACCCTCACAAACGACGTGTTCGGATAGCGTCATTTTCGCTTAACGACTCGTCATGTGCCACGTGTTCTCCCGCATAATGACATTTTAGCGTCGTTATCCAGATAACGACGCTAAAAATAACTCTTTATCCAGATAACAACGCTAAAAACGTCGTTATGCGGGAAACTCCATAGAAACCCACATAACAACGAAAATTGCTTAACAACGCTACTTGGGGAACCAAGTAACGTCGTTATGCATGGGTCTACTGTATTCAGTCTTCTAGCTCTTTCAGGGTGGCCAAACTCAACAGCATGCTCTGTGAAGATCTCAAAACTTTCTCTTCCACCTGTTGATATTGGCATAATAGTGATTTTTTAAAAAACATGTAAGCAAAAGGTAACATAATAAATAATAATTGAGTGCTGTTAAGTGGATTCTGATTAATGGCTACCCTTTCCAGCTCTTTCTATGTGGATAATGCACAGATGTGGTTCTATCAATCCCTTCTTTTAATTTTTGAACCACAATCGGGCGTACCCTGGTAACGGCAACCTTGTCTTGCCAGCTATTTTTCCCCCACACACTAAGACAGGCAAAAGGAACTGCAAATTGAACTCACCAAAAGGTTGCTTCATTTTGGCAGTTTCACATTTGGCTGGGACATGGAATAATAACACTGCATCACAAAAAAATAAATAAAATTGTCTGCTACTTAGTCTAATTCATGTGTCCTATACTAAATCAAGTGTGCTGAATCCAAACCTGAAGCCCAGTTCTGCCTAGGACAACATGATCTTAAGTTAATTACATGCGTAGACACAATTGTCCAGTTTATTAACGCAGCTGCACCTACTAATCTTTAGCTCAAAACGGACTCACTATGGCCTAGCTGTACTATCAAATAAGCTGGTTTCGCACTAGAGACAAACCCTTGGTCCATCTCGCCTTATATACCTACTTCTGACGTCAGCTCACTGACTTGCCCAGATATGCCCGGCTGCTGCTGGAACATGCATGCCACCAGGGGATGTGATTCAGCTGAGGCGGCACCAGGCATAGTGGTAGCTGCAACTGTTATAATGTTCCCATGTAAAAATATATTGCCCAGTTACTGACCCATCTGAACAGTTATAGCATGTCTATAACTTAGAATCTGTACGTGATAGGCAAATTCTGAGTTTCAGATTTGGAATCAGCACACTTAATATCATGTAAATTACACGTGTTATTCCCAGTAGCAAAATCATTGTTGTGCAGTGTAATAAGAAGCTCTTGGGACTTCTATGCAGCTTGCTCAAGGCTACACAGGTTGGCTGTTCTCCCGGGAAGCACAAGTGGGGAATTGAACTCCCAACCTCTGGCTCTGCACCCAGGTTCCGGAACCACTAAGCCAGGGGTGGCCTACTTTGATGTTCCAGCTGTTCTTGGACTTCAGTTCCCAGAAGCCCTGATCAGCTGACATGTTGACTTGGGCTTCTGGGAATTGAAGTCCAAGAACAACCTGGAGCACCTTGCGCTAAGCTGTTCAGCCAGCAATGGCAGCATTGATGAGCAATAAGATTTCTGTTTAGTAATGACGCTGCAGTAGTTTGGCTCATAGCAGGTGCGCCAACACACCCACACCCGTATTGGGGTGCGGGAGAGATAATGGGAGCCGGGAAGCAGAAATGTGAATATTTGGACTCCGATGCTATTGGTGCTGCTGTTCTTTTTGCGACAGGTGCTTCCCGTAAGCAAAAGCAGCCAGATGATCACCTTCACCTTTCAGAATGGCTGCGTTGCCACCCTTCGTACAAGTGGAACTGAACCAAAGATAAAATATTATGCAGAGATGTGTGCCCCACCCGAGCAGAGGTAAGAAAACTGGTTTTTGTTTGTTTTCATGTCTTGTGGAGTTGGCTTTGGTGCCTGTCAAACATCTGGGGAATTATAGTTTTGAGTCACATGTCTTGAAGGAAAGGATGTAGTGCTGTTTGATCCAGACCTGGTACTGCAGCTGGTAGAGCCGTGATGGCGAACCTTGGCACTCCAGGTTTTCTTGGACTTCAATTCCCAGAAGCCCAAGTCTCTGTGAATCCACAGAAATAGGTTTACTGGGGCTGATGAGGACTTTGTGTGCCAAAAAGGCTCAGGACTAGAAATGGAACTGGATCAATGGTACGGGGGTCATGCTGCAATGCAGAAGGTAGATGAAAAGCCAATCCATTATATGCTGTAGCATGGTCTTCATGGTACGGGCTCACAGAAAGAGCCTCCTTGAAGATTGTGTTATTTTTTAACCACAGTCAGGCGTACCCTGGTAATAGCAACCTTGTGTTGCCGGCTAATCTTTCTTGCCCTAGGTCAGGCCAAAGGAACTGCAGAATGGACTCACCAAAAGGTGGTTTCATTTTGGCAGTTTTACGTCTGGCCTAGACACAGAATAAGAAGTTGCTTTCTGTGAAGCCTAGCCATGTGAGACAGAAGTGAACAGTCAAGAAGCGGTAGGATAAGGTGGGGAGATACAGTATGTAATTTGCATGCAGTGTGTTCGTCCAGTGAGATGTCTTCTTCCTAACCTCCTCTTTCCTGCTCTCTAGTGACGTAGCGTTCCTCGAAGAGGACCTGCAGAAACTCATTGATGCGCTGATTGAGAATTTTCTGCAGCCCAGCAAGAATGGACTCATCTGGCGCTCAGCGTAGCAGAGCTCTCCCTCATCCTCCTCATCCTCCCTTTGGCTGACGTGGAAGTCCTTCCATGCACTGTGTCACGTGGAACAAAGAATGATGACTTCTGTTTGCATTAATTTAACATGTGCGAGCCCGCACATGTGTGTATGTGTTCCTCAGCTAGCCTATGTGTATGGATGCAGTATTGTTTTTTTTTTTCCAGCGTTCTGTCCAAAGTGGTTTCCTCATCACCAAACCAGGTTCCTGAGAGCTAAAGAGTTCCTCCAGGTAGGAACTGTGCAGGCTGCAAAATCTGGTTCGGAGCTGTCTCAGCTTCTGCTGCTAAGATAATTCTTTTAAGAAAAAGAACAAATCCAATGACATTTTTTTTCCGTGGGTTCCATCTTGTAGGCACTGGACTTGGAAGTATTTGCAGCCTAGGTTGTCCATAGGTTCTGGGATGGCTGGAAACCTGCCTCAAGCAAGTGAAGGATTCATGTCGTCCCTGGACTGACCAAAAGTCCTGCTTCTTTGTTGCCGTTTTTGAGTGTGATTATAACTACTGTTGAGTCTTAAGTTTATCAGTCTGTTAGAGTTCAATAATTTAGGACTTCCTAGTTTAGTCCAGGTTGTTTTGGTATTTAAATCTTATATTTTTAATTCTTACCTGTCTGGACGCTTGTACTGAAGTCTACGCATCAGTTCAATGGGATCGGATTGGCAAGGCATGGAAGTGGAAATCCGACTAGCCTTGATGCACGTCTAACTGCTCACTTCGTGCCTGTTTAGGCCTTCTGAGCTTCTTGGTATCAAAGAGACAAGCCAGTGTCTGGGCTTTTTATGCTCAGAAGGATACTTAGAGCAGGGGTACCCAAATTATGGCCAGTGGGCTGGATCTGGCCCACAACACCAATTCAACTGGCCCACGTCACCCTTGCCGCTCCTGGAAGCGGAAGTAAAACATGTCTGTACGGGCACATTTTACTTCTGCTTCTAGGAGCGGCAAGGGTGGCATGGGCCAGATGAATTGGTTTTGGGGGGCGGATCCAGCCCATTGGCCATAGTTTGGGCACCCATGACTTAGAGTAACTTAGGATAGCTGAATGTGATTTTGCCACCAGTTAAAAATTCCCCCCAAACACTCCATCTGATAGGTAATTAATAGTAAGAAACAAGTTTTCATTGTTTCCCTCCTACATGTGCGGACGGGAAACCCATCTGTATGAATGCTCACAGGACCACTTTGAGAACTATGTTTACGGTAGGTAACCTACCCTTTTCATTGTTTCCCTCCTATATCACACCAAGCTTTCTGAGAAAGGGGGTGAATATCTTTGGAAGATGGTGGCTGGGTTAAAAAAAACATCCAGAAATGGAGACAGGCTGTGCTGAAGGCGAGGAGGGCTTCAAGGGCCATTGCAAAGAGGCGGGAGTTTGGAATGGGAACTACCGCAGCGCAGGGACAACTTTCTCGCCTCCAAGCTAAGGCTTGAGTCACTTGCAGGAACCGATGATGAGACCGATCTTTGTGAAAGGGAGAGCTTTCCATCAATCAGTTCCTAATTCTCCAGAAACCAGACACGTTTCTAGGATACCTTTGCCTATCCAGAGGCTTCACTTCTTAGTAATGAGCAGAGAGCAAATCTTGAGTGTAAGGCAACCCAGTTTAGCTTTGCCACCGTTGATCTACTCTTTCTTCTTCCTCTTACATCCTTTTTGGGCTGGATCCTGATGGCCCACTTAGGCTGCAAGAGGCTGCCTTCACACATGACCGTGAGCCAGGATTGCAGTCTTAGGTGGCTGGCTGTGGTGAGTGTAGCCAGCTGGGGCCGGCAGCTTACGGGTCCCTCTTTTTGCAGAAGGAAGAGAGACAAACCAGCTCTGAAGGGCTTCACATCGAGCCTAGACTCCTAGTTTGCTCCCAGGCCGAGGGTTAGGTGCTTAATGACTGGCTTTGCAATGGGGCTTTGCTTGGGAATCAGAACTCAGAGGCACTCCTCTTCCGATGTGATGTAGCGTTTCCTCTTTTCTGGTTTGTTTCACCCAGGATACCCCTCGGGCAGGGATGGCCAACCTTGGCACTCCAGATGTTCTTGGATTTCAATTCCCAGAAGCCCAAGCCCCTGTGAAGCCACATGAATGGGTTTACTGTGCGTGGATTCACAAAGACTTGGGCTTCTGGGAATTGGAAGTCCAAGAACACCTGGCGTGCCAAGGTTGGCCATCCCTGCCTAGGTTATTGTTCTACGTAAATGGAGCCAGTTTCTTGTCAGAGCAGCAATTTGGTGGGAAAAGGGAACTGATATTGTGGCCTAAAGAAAGTACTTTAGTTGTATCTGAATGTATGCAGGTAGCAGGAGATTGCTTTTCTTGCACGAGACTCTTGGGGTGCCATTCTCCAGGGACTTTCCCTCGAAAATTCAGTATGGTGTGTTTGTGTGTGTGTGTATAATATTGCTGATAGATTCTGTCCTTGCTGTATATGCAATATTTATTTATATATATTTTTGTCTTATTTAATGCTAAACGCCTTCTGAATGGTACATACATTTGAGTATGCTGGATTGAATACCAAAACTGTTTTCACCCCACCCACCCCCACCCCCTTTACTTCTTATTTTCTTTCCCCCTTCACTGTGTATTGTTGCTGTATCTATGCTGGAAGTGCATCCAGGGATGTTTGAAGGAAAGCTGAGCTGCTCAGAGGTCTGTCATTGTTTAAAAACCCCAATTCCCAACTTGTTTAAACTTTTTTAAGTACAGAGGGAGCAGAATCCAATTCCTTTTGAATCTGCTGCACATCTTGGGAAAAACAGCGCTTTGGGAACAAATGGATATAATAAAAGAACAACAAAAAAAGGTTCCCAAATTCCCTTTTTAAGAAGCGGATGCAGCCTATGTTTTGTTTACTGTCTTGAGAGACCGACAGGCGAAAAGCTTCACCATGGCTGTGATCAGCAGCTCTTGGGTGCATGTCCCGTGTTGAGAAATAGTTCAAAATTCATCTGGTTTGCTTCCGACGTGCTTTTGTCCTTCTCTCTTCCCTCATGGCTTCAACTCTCAATTGTAGGCCATCTTTCTCCCTTCGAGGGAACCCATGGGTGGCTCACAATGTAAAAAACACAACAACACTCCAATAAACCACACATTTAAAAATACAATTAAACTGTAAGAATAACTAGATCATTTTCTGAGCAGTAAGAACTAAACCAGGGGTTCTCAATCTACGGCCCATGGGCCAGATGTGGCCTGTGACACCATTTCATGTGGCCCACCTCTGCCACACCCAGAGGTGTCATGTGTGGCAGGCTGGACCCAAAGCTGCCTGAGGGAGGGTGACCTGGCCCTCGGCTTGAAAAGGTTGAGAACCCCTGAGCTAAACTGTCTTAGCAGTTTTTTCAGTCCCACTCGGGTTGTTGATAGTCACATTATATCCTCTGCATATAGTAAAACGCTTACAGAGCTGTTTAAGGAGAACCTTGTCGGTGATTTGCTCCCATTGACAAAAGGAAAGGGGGGAGTATAGCAAAGTTTGGGGTCCCTTCATGTCAGTGGAATGCATGGATGTAACAACCCTGGACTGGCAACCTGGCCTTTTCCGTCCAGAGTCTGCACCTAACCCTTGACTCCCTGGTGCCAGATGTGGAAGCAGCCTGCTTCAGGAAAGGGGGTGCAAGGGATGGGGGTTCTTCCTTTTCCTGTCCTGTTGCTCCTCTGGAAGAATGGAACGTCCTAACTCGAAAGAGAATTGGGAAAAAACGACGACCTCGGGCCTCTTCCGTGACGTTGCGCGCGTTCCCATGAACGCACAGAGAGAGGGTATTGGGCTCTGTTTTGTTTTCAGGACAAGCCGATTCCCAGGCGGTCACAATGTTGACCCGCTCTGTTCTTCCATGAAACTTTATTCAGGGTGGCGTTAGTGAAACTCCTTTCCTATCAAACCCGCTTTTCTGCCTTGGAGATGGTGGGTGTGTTATTGTAAACGTGGACTGAAATTTTGCACATTTATTCTGTTGGAAGTATTTATGTGTCTGGATTATGATGTGGATTTAGTTGAAGAAGTGTTACGTTAATAAAGCAGTTTCTTCATAGAATTGGCACTTTTGCACGTTGGGTGTTAAAAGAGGGGCCACAATGAATTATTTCAGGAACCTGGAGGAGGATCTGGCCTGGGGATGGGGCGGGGGCGGGGGGAGAGTCACAGAGAAAGGTACACATTCCTAAGAATAACATTTGCCCCTGTTTGTGGCATTGTGTGTTTCTTTAAGGTAAAAGCTGCCCTCTAGGATTCAGCACGCATCTCTGTTTATAGCCAAAGAGCCAGTACTGTCTGCATCTGTAGATGTTTCCATGGATGTGTGGCAGGCATGCCTAGATGCCAGAGGGCACAGGACACAGTTTACCTTTCCCACCAAAGCGGTCCCTATTTATCTATTGCAATGTCTTGCTTTCAAACTGCTAGGTTGGCAAGAGCTGGGACAGCTCACATGCAGCACTTGGGTCTTGAACGGCTGACCTGCCGACCTTCCAGCCATCAAGTTCAACATCTTAACCACTAAGCCCTCACAGTCCTGCATGTTTCTTTACTAAGACATTGCAAAAAAGTGTACATTATGCAACTATAGGGATGTTTTTACATGTGTTCTTTTTTGAGTATTTGAGCACAATTGACATCATTTACCTAGGTTTTCTCATCATGCTGAGCCACTGGAAATCTGTCACATGCTTCTGTTTTTATTTTGGGATGTGTTGCCATCATTGTTGAGGGCTGCTGGTCAAGCTGCCCACCTGCGGACCCTCCAGTCCAGAGGCACCCAGTTACTGGGGGAAACCAGCAAGAAACAGCCTTGACTTTTCTCTCTAGAATTTGAGCTTTCCCATTGAGACGGCTGCTTGGCTGTAGTGAAGAACAAAGTGCTGGACTTGGTAGGCTTTTCTTCTGGTCCAACTGGTCAGCACGTTGACACTTTCCTTGGAAGTTGGTGTCTGCCAAGACAGGCACTGATCCAGCCATCATCTGCAAGTGGGCACAGATGATCTGAGAGGACTATGGAGGATGGCAGATGACATGGGGTCGCAAAGGGTCAGACTCAACTGTGAGACTGAACAATGAACAAGTAGCCGAGTCCTCTCATCTTCCAGCACTATCCTTTCCTTTTAGATTGTTTCATCCTAGGCTTGAGATAAAAGAGCCTAAATGGTTTACCGTTGCCTTCTTTTGCACTGAACTAACAAAATGTTTCGGTTTCACTGCCATTGCCTGGGAAAGGTCTTCTGTCAGCATCACCTTCCACTCCTCCTGCTGCCTGGTGGAGACCCTCCAAGATTTTCTCAGCTTCCATTACTATTGGGGCTTTTCATTTTCTCTTGTTGGAAAGCAATAAACTTGGGCTATTAACACCTTGTATTTTATGCAGAGCAAAACTGGCTCAAAGCAAGAGAGAGATGAAGAATACAGGTGCAACTTGGAAAATTTAGAATATCGTGCAAATGTTCATTCATTTCACTTAAAAGGTGAAACAAATATATGAGATAGACTCACTCCATGCAAAGCAAGAGAGACGTCATGCCTTAATTCATCATAATTGTGATGATCATGGTGTACAGCCTTCATGAGATTGTGATGATTATGGGGTACATGAGATTGTTGGGTTTTTTTTGGGGGGGTTTCAACTTATACACAGAGCACGTAATGCACAATGCAGGGTTGGACGAATCACAAGTTGGAATCAAAATTGCTGGGAGAAACAATTTGAGATATGCAGACGATACCACCCTCATGGCAAAAAGTGAGGAAGACCTAAAGAACCTCTTGATTGGGTTTAAAGAAGAGAGCGCAAAAGCTGGCTTGAGACTCAACATCAAGAAAACCAAGATAATGGCAACAGGCCCAATCAGTCCCTGGAAAATAGATGGGGAAGAAGTAGAAGCAGTGACAGATTTTACTTTCTTAGGATCCAAGATCTCTGCAGATGGGGATTGCAGCCATGAAATAAAAAGGCAACTGATTCTTGGGAGACAAGCTATGAAAAACCTGGGGAACATAGTGAAAAGTAGAGACATCTCACTGCAAACAAAGGTCCGCATAGTCAAAGCAATGGTATTTCCGGTGGTAATGTATGGCTGTGAGAGCTGGACCATTAGAAAGGCTGAGCGCAGAAGAATAGATGCCTTTGAAATGTGGTGCTGGAGGAGAGTTTTGAGGGTCCTCTGGACAGCGAAGAGAACAAATAGGCCAATCTTTGAGGAAATCAACCCTGACTGCTCCTTAGAAGGCCAAATAGTAAAGATGAAGCTGAAGTACTTTGGACATCAAATGAGAAGGGAGGATTCACTTGAGAAGGCCTTGATGCTGGGGAAGGTGGAAGGCAAAGAAGAAGGGGGCGTCCAAAGATGAGATGGATAGATGGTATTGTGGACGCAATGGGCACAGAGGTGGGTGGGTTGAGGAGGAGGGTGGAGGACAATGGTCCATAGGGTTGCAAAGAGTCAGAATCGACTGCCACTGAACAACAAAAGCCATAAGCATCAAATATTATAACAAAGTAAGGCTTGAACTGTATCTCGCTTTGCATGCAATGAGTCTATCTCATATATTTGTTTCACCTTTTAAGTTGCATTACTGAACTGAATGAACATTTGCACGATATTCTAATTTTCCGAGTTTCACCTGTAAATACAACTACAGGGTCCAACTTTTTAGTAATGCAGTTTAAAGCAGCGGAGGACAAAACAGAAGGATGGCCTTTGCCTGCTTTCACTTGCAACTCCCAACAATCACCACTTGGTGTCACTGTGACACAGACCCTCATAGCCATTGTCGGGGAATCTATTCTCTGCCTAGAAATCCCTGGAAAGGGTCACTGTAAGTAAGTCAGAATTGACAGCATGAAATAAATAAATGTCATGTCAGAAACTACTCTAGGTTGAAAGGACTTTTGCAGGAGAAACTCCGCTCAGGGGACGCCTGTATGAGGCTCCTCTCATGTCTCCAAGATCCGTTATGCAGCACTCGGATATCGAACCCCAACTTTCCAGTTCTCCAAACTCAGTGTCTTAACCACTAAGTCACTGCAGTGCTGCAGCATGAAATGATTATTGTCAAAGACAACCTGGTGGGTGGGAAGCCTTACAGAGGTTGGATTTTGGCATCTGAGTGAGCAGATCATTTCAGGAAAAAAGATCCTTCATACAAGGCATAATTCAAATTTTCCATTCTGTCAAAGCTGGTTGTGGCTTAGGACCCTTTTTAGATTTGTTTGTTTTTTCCATAGAGAGTACTAGAAGGTGTTTTACCATTTTCTTCCAGGGTTTCCTTGGGACTATGTACAGGTAACCCAGAGCTACGCAGGTTGGCTCTTCTCCCAGGAGACCCAGTGGGGAATTGAACTCCCAACCTCTGGCTCCACAGCCAGATGCCTCACTCTCCAGACAGCTCATTCAGGGCTCAGTAGAGCATAAAACACTAAGGAAACCCACCTAGGAAATGTCTCCTATGACGGAGATGTGGTTCTACCTCCCCTCCTCATCAGATTCTCATAACCCACTCTCTCTACCAAGTCTTTGGCACAAGCCCTTAGTCCCGTGATGTCGAACCTTGGCACTCTAGATGTTATTGGACTTCAATTACCAGAAGCCCAAGCCCCCATGAATCCACATGAATGGGTTTGCTGTGATTCATCTGGCCCGCGCTGTCCTTGTCGCTCCCGGAAGCGGAAGTAAAACGCGCCCGTACGGTTAAGACTCTTTCCAGGTTAACACTTCCTCTGTACAGGCACATTTTACTTCTGCTTCCGGGAGCAACGAGGGCGGCATGGACCAGATGAATCACAGCAGACCCATTCGTGTGGATTCATGGTGGCTTGGGCTTCAGGGAATTGAAGTCCAAGAACATCTGGAGTGCCAGATCACAGCCTTAGTCGCTACATTTTACAGTGGCTCTGTTTGTAATCCAGTGAAGAATCCGCATGCTCAACACCCACAGTCTATTGAAGGGACATTAAAGAAAAACCAGGATAAGGAAGAAAATGGCCTGTTGCAGGAAGGCTGCAGGGCTGGAACCTGACAAAGGAGAGCTTGAGACAGACTTGGTCAGAAGCGGTTAACTAACCTGACTTGAGTATAAACCCAAAGCAAAGCAAAAGCAAACACACATACTGCCCCATATAAGCGCTTACTGCACTCTCTGGGCAATTCACAAGTTAATTGGCATTTTTGCTCCCCAACATGCTCAGCAACCTCAGAAGATTGGAAAGCTGAGTTAACTTTGATTCCTGGACAGGATTGAGCTCACAACCTTTTGGTTGCAGGACAGCAGTTTAACCACTGTGCCACACGGGCTCCACCCTGAAAGGACAGACAGATATTCTTGGGGTGTAGCTTCACAGTGACAAAAAGACAGTTTGATCTGCTGCCCAATGGCAGTTTATCAAACCGGGTGAATCGTAGTCATCCAGAGGACAATGTGCAAAGAGCGTTTGTTGGCCTGGATCTCCCAATGGCAGAAGTTGACTTAGGGTGCTAACAAGGTGCTAATTGGCCATTGCCACTCTTTCTATGTACTTGGCTCTCCAAAATGACTTAGTAAAACTCTGTCCTAGCACTGAATAGAAACTTTGCATTAAAGAAAATATTTGAAAACGAGAGGGATCCCACCTTTCTGCAAACTGTTCTGGATTGGGCGATCCCACTTCTGAGAATCCCTTCAGGATTGGGCTTCCATCCTTCCAGACTGTTCTCTGGACCTGCCTTAAGAGGGCAGCTTAGTCCCGTTGTCTGGATAAGGCTTCCTGTTGACCTAGGCTGTCCTCTGCTTGCCAGGAGGGCTCTTTGAGAGATGCTGATTTAGTTAATGAACTAATCCTTTCATCTGTTCCCTTAGCAGTGATTGAAGGAAATCCGCTGCAACTTGCATGCAATGAGGCTTGCCATGGGGTGGGGGTGGGGGGGTGGGGGGTGGGGGGTGGGGGAGAGATGGGCACTTCTGAACACAGCACCCGCTTTTCATATGCGGTTCCTTTTAACCCATCTATGGGGAGAAGAACTGCCTAGAGGGATTTACGATTCGAAAGGATGCTGGGATGGGGGTAATTATTTGCACCCAGGTTCCCTGAGAAGCAATTCAGAAAGACACTGGGCTGTTTGCAAGGGATTGATCCCAGTTGATGGCCAACCAGATTGTTAAATAACAATGCGGTCAACCCAGGGAATATAGGCCACAATTCCGACATCATTAGGGTGGCTTATTGGCCCCGGCTGTCATCCGGAGGGCAGAGCTGGGTTATCTAACGATGCCTTCGTTCTCGTTAACCCTTTCCCAGGGCATGTAATGCCACATCTGGCTTCTTTATTGCCTTACATAAAGCGCAGCAGATGGAACCCGTTGTGTGTTTCATTCTTCTTGTCCTTTTCACAACGGGGGTTTAGTAACATTGAGTAATGGAAAATGAAGGATGGCTACAACAGGAAGGGACCGTTAGCCACCCGCGATCCTGCTCCGGCTGCTTTTGGGGGGGGAGGAAGGAGAGAAAGAAAGAGGGATAGTCATCCCTAGATGTCCCACCTCTCTTGGTCAGTCCTTGGCCAGAATGTCTTCAGGGCCACCTGAAAATGCATGGGCGGTGTAAACTTCACCCCCAGCTTGAATGCCACCTTACCATGCTTCTCCGTTGGGAGGTCTTGAGTCTACCTCTCCTCCTCCATCTGCTTCTCACCTTCCCTTGTGCCCAGAGGTACAATGCATGGGATGTTCATGGCCTCCCCTACAGCCCCCATCTGCCAAACCACTCTCCCCACTCCAGAGACTGGTTCCACTGGTTCATAAGAACAATGATTAAGCAGCAACAGATCAAAGGCAGAAGAAGCCCGAACGTCAAATGCTCCTTTCCCCAAAGAACCAGTTCCTGCCACCCAAGGCCAAATGAATGAACATGGATGGTTCTCTAAGTTCTAATACCTTGGATTCATTATTCAGCGAGGAGTCTGCACATTGGTGGACATCTCAATGATGACATTCTGCACATGCAAATGGACTTGAGAAGTCCATTTGCATGCGTTTTTTATAGCCATTTGGATATCACGTCACTGCTGGCTAGGTGGAACATGACATGTGCCCTCCGCGTTCACCTTGTCCAAGGGATCTGACGGAGGATGCTTTGGTGAGTTTTAGTCCCGGCCTAACATCAATGACAAGAGATGGGCAACACTGTCTAGTTAGACCGCTCTAAGTTCTAATGTACCTCTGTATTTGTGTCCCCGAGTGTGCGACAACTTGAATGTGTCTGCATGAATGTGTCACCACCCCATTCTCTTAAATGTAGTTTGAATGTTTCTTTGAATAAGGATGCATTTTACTTCTGCTTCCAGGAGCAGGCCGGATGAATTGGTGTTGAGGGCTGGATCCGGTCACACGGTTCAGGGGGTTGGTCACTATGGCCTGTGGGCTGGATCCAGCCCTTGACACCAATTCATCCGACCCACAGGCCATAGTGATCAGCCCCCTGAACCGTGTGACCGGCCCACGGCCCAAAAGGTTTGGGCACACCTGCTCTAAATGGATATGAGCCTCAAGTTTGTCAGCTCAGATCCAGGAAGAGCTTTATGGCAAGAACAAACATTCTTGAGTGGACACAAGAGCAAAACCAAATGAGAAGATGGAAGAAGGAGCTCATTGGACAAGGAAGAACATTAAAGGAGGATGTGGCAGAGGAACTCAGCCTTCCCTACGTCACTTGGAGGTCCCTGAATAGGCTGAGGGTTGGAGTGCCTAAAGACCGACATGCTCAAGTGGGGCTGCTTGTGGATAACCACACTCTGTGTGAATGTGGAGAGATACAGAATCCGACTCATTTACTGGTCTGCCAATTACTGCCAGAAACATGTACCAATCAGGACTTAAGTTTGGCCAACGAGAAAGCCAAGAAGGTGCCTTTGTTTTGGCACTCTGGAATTTGACTTGAACATGAAAGAAGCACAAAATGAGGCAGCCGTCAGGGTGAGCTGAATCGTTTAAACTAGATAGAGAGGAGAATTTCCAGTGGCTCAGAGTGACAGAGGCTAAGGCCTGAGGTAGGAAAGATACCTTAGCACCATGATGGCGAACCTTGTCACTCCAGATGTTCTTGGACTTCAATTCCCAGAAGCCCAAGCACCCTGTGAATCCACACGGATGGGTTTACTGTGATTCATCCAGCCCACGCCACCCTCATCGCTCCTGGAAGTGGAAGTAAAACGCACCTGTATGGTTAAGGCTCTTCCGGGTTAACCCTTCCTCCATCCGGGCACGTTTTACTTCCGCTTCCAGGAGCGACAAGGGTGGCGCGGGCCGAATGAATCACAGTAAATCCATTCATGTGGATTCATGGGGGCTTGGGCTTCTGGGAATTGAAGTCCAAGAACATCTGGAGTGCTAAGGTTCGCCATCACGGGTATTATCAGTGGTGGGGTTCAGCAGGTTCGCACCAGTTCGCCAGAACCGGTAGTAGATATTCCGGCTGGCCCTGCCCATCCAGGTTTTGAAATAAAGTAGTCCTAATTTGGGTGCAATGCAGTGCTTTCTCTCTGGCCATGCCCACCATGCCACACCCACAGAGTAGGTAGTAAACTCAAATATTCCAATGGATTAGTGCCTGGTACTAATTAGTGGAACTGGTAAAGGTAAAGGTAGACTTGGAAGAATGGAAAAATCTTAAGAAGGAATTGATGGATTCTGGAGCTTTGGGGAGGGAATATGAGAGGGGGGAGACCGGTGGGGCCACAGTTAGAACACCACAGCGAGGAGAGGAGGAGGAGGAGCCGTCCTTGATCATGGTGGAGGAGGAGATAGGTAAGGAGTAATGAACATTAGATTTTAGTAATTTTAAGCAGTTAATAGAGGTAGAATGGGTAAATAGCGTGTAGCGCCGGTAGTAAGGCGCATCTTGCATGTCCCCCCTCTCCCCTCTTTGGTCGACAGAGGCGGCTTTTCGTGGGAAAGTGGGGAGAGTGAAAGTGTGTGTTTTATGTTCTTGGTATGGAGGTAGGGTTGTTGGTGTCATGCCCGATGGAGAGTTTAAAGCTGGGAAAAGAATTTGGTTATGGGAAGTATTAAAATAATATCGTGGAATGTGAAAGGTACAGGTTCTGTTCTCAAGAGACGGAGATTGGAATTGGCGTTGAAAAAAGATCGACCAGATATATTGTTCTTACAGGAAACACATCAGAAGTCAAAAGATACGAATAAACTTTATTTGGGATGGATGCAACATTATGAGATGGCGTTTGGTACTTCGAAAGCAAGAGGGGTGGCAATCATGATTTCTAGGAAGCTGGGATTTGAAATTACAAAAAAGATTGTTGATCAAGAGGGTAGATATCTGTTGTTAAGAGGAAAATTAGAGGATGAGGAAATTATGTTGGTAAATATTTATGCTCCGAACGACCACCAAGCAGAGTTTCTTGAAAAAATTCGGAAAATAGTGGAGTTGGAAAATGTTGCAAAAACTATTGTTGCTGGTGATTTTAACCTGATAAGATCAGGATTGGATTGTACAAATATAGCTAGAAGTGGAATTGGTTTGAAAGGGAAGGTGTTGGATAATTGGATGGATGTTATGGGCTTGAAGGACTCGTGGAGAGAGTTTAAGGGCTCGGAAAGGGCATATTCCTTTTTTTCACACGTCCATGGGACCTACTCAAGAATAGATTATGTTTTGCTTTCGGAAAATTTAATTGGGGATATAGAAGGTACTGAAATTGGGATTATTAAGGAATCGGACCATGCTAAAGTATATTTGGAACTGAAAGCACAAAAAAATATTCGAAGAGTAAGAAATTGGAGGTACGATCCTAATTTGTTTAAAGATCAGAAAAGTAAAGAGGCAATTATGGAAAGTTGGAAAGAAAGTTGGCAGTGGAACGATAACAATGAGGTTAATTTTAACGTTGTATGGGATACCATGAAGTCAGTTTTTAGGGGGGAAAGTATAAGATTGGCAAGCTTCAAATATAAAAAATATAAAGCAGAACAGGCAGAAAAAGAAAGAGAAATAAAACAATTACAGGAGGAGCATGCAAAAAACAAAGATAAAAAAATCTTTATGAAATTACAAGGACTTAAGGCAGAAGTAATGGGTAAGGATATTGATAAAGTTAAAAGAGATTTGATTTACCTAAATAGAGAATATTTTGAATTTAGTAATAAGAACTCAAAATTATTAGCAAGAGCAGCTAAGGTTAAAAGGGAAAAAAGAGAAATTGGGGTATTGGTTGATAGGCAAGATTCAAGGTGTAACAAGAATAAGGATAAATGTAAAATTGTTAGGGAATTTTACCAAGTATTATATGCAAAAAAGGAAGTAGATTTGGAGAAGCTTAAAAAGATACTGGAGAGACAGTTAGGGAATGGAATAAAACAAGAGCATAGGGAGAAAATGGAGGAAAGGATAACCGATAAAGAGGTTAAGGAGGTAATAAGCGGATTGAAGATAGGGAAAGCCCCGGGGGATGATGGATTATCGACAGAGTTTTATAAAGAATTTAAAGAGGTGGTGGCCCCGAAACTGGTGAAGTTATATAATTACATACTAGATGGAGGACCAATTCCGACTTCATGGTATAACACTACAATCGTTCTTTTGCCAAAGCCTGGTAAGAATTTGGAAAGAGTGGATTCGTACAGACCAATTTCACTTATAAATCAAGATGCGAAGATCTTCACAGCAATATTGGCTAACCGTTTAAATAGTTTCATGGGGGAATATATAAATGTTGATCAAGTTGGGTTTTTAAAAGGACGACACATGGCGGATCTGACTAGAAGGGTATTAGATTTAATAGACAGCATTAATCAAACAAAGGAAAAGGTGGGATTATTATCATTGGATATTTTTAAAGCTTTTGATTCATTGCAGTGGTCTTCAATTAAGGAAATAGTTAAGAAATACGGATTTGGGGACAAATTCAATAGGGTTATAGATTTACTATATCAAAAAGGAAATGCTAGGGTTAGAGTAAATGAGGAGCTCACGGATGTGGTAAAGCTAGAATCTGGCACTAGGCAGGGCTGTCCATTATCTCCTATTCTGTTTATTATGGCAATGGAGATTTTAGCCAAAAGCATAAGGGAAGATTTAAACATAGAAGGGATTATGGGTAATAAAGTGAGTATGTATGCAGACGACACACTGCTTATGGTGAAGCGCCCGGAGTTGGTAATGGACAGGATTAAAGATCATTTACAGGTATTTCAAGCTATAACTGGATTAAAGATAAATTGGGATAAATCAGAACTGATGTTATATAATTTGAAACCAAGTGAGATGGGTAAGATAGTGTCGACACTTAATATACAAATTAAAGACAAACTGAAATATTTGGGGATAATTATTTCAAACAAATTAGAAGAACTTAAACGATTGAACTATGACAGCTTGAAAATGGAATTTAAGAACAAAATACAAGAACTTCAGAAGTTAAAGCTGTCATGGTTCGGAAGGATTGCTATGTGTAAAATGGTATTGTTACCAAAGATTAACTTTTTATTTGATACAATAGCGATCCATTTGAAAGAGAAAGAAATTAATGAGTTTCAAAAGATGTTCAATGGCTTTTGCAATGGAGGTAAAAAATCTAGGCTCCCAAAGAAGCTATGGTACTGTCTCAAAAAAAGGGGGGTTTGGGTATGCCAAATTTGCTAGCATATTATCGAGCTTTTCAAGTTAAGAATGTTGTGAAGATTTTGGCAAGAGAAAAGACAATCTGGGAGCAATTGGAGATGAAGGAATATAGAAATATTGGAAATATGATTTTTTTGGGAATAAAGGATAGGGTGAAAAGGTCAAATAATACTATGATGAGAGGTCTCATGGAGGTATGGAAGAAGGTAAAAAAGGACATGGTCCCAAATTTCTCTCCAATTGTGGAATTGATCGACATGATGTGTTTCCCAATAAAGTTAGATAAGGAAAAAAATGGAAATATTGGATAAAATGGGATACTTTTATTGAAGGATTGGTTAAAATCTTGTGATTCTCATGTGGAGTGGAAAAAAATATTTGAGATATTAAATCTGAATTGGTTTCAGAGGTTGAAGGTGGACAATTGGAATAAAAAATATAAAAAAGAAGTAGGGTTAGATAGAATACACACAGAATTTGAGGAGTTGGTAAGGAAGATTAGAAAAGGGGAAAGTAGTATTAAAGGTCTTGTAAGTAAGCTTTATAACATACTGAATAGAGGTGCAGATCCACAGGAGGATTTGAAACGGAGGTGGGAACAAAATTTGAATATAACAATTGGGGAGATTGAGTGGAAAAACAAATGGAAAAAGAGGATTATGAGAACAATGTCCGTAAGAATTAAAGAACATAATTTCAAAATGTTGTGGCAATGGTACTTGACGCCATTAAGACTTTACCAGATGGATAATAAAAGAGATAAGTTATGTTGGAGATGTAGAGAATTTGACGGAACATATGAACATATGTGGTGGAGCTGGATTTTTGGGGAAGAATAGAAGGTGAGCTTGGTGAAATAATGGGTAAAAGTGTTAAGTTGGTGTCAAGTACTATTCTTTTAACGAATGTGGAAGGTTTGGGTTTAAACAAGGAGGAAAAAGAATTATTGGAAATTGTATTGACAACGGGCAGACAATGTATAGCTAGAAATTGGAAAAATGATATTGATATACAGATTGGAGAGTGGTATAAAGAAATGTGGAGTTTAGCACTGAATGATAAATTGACATGGGAGATTAAAGTGAAAAGAGATAACTTAAAAGAGGATAGATTTTGGAATATATGGAAACCATTTGTGGACCATTCGTGTATGGCAAACGATAGTTCAGGACCAGTACCATCTCAAAGAAGCTTTTGGAGCTGAGCAGAAAATTAAACTCCCCGGGCAATGTATATATTCACAGGGTGATTATTATTTATCCAAAGATTAGTAGTAGCACAGAAAGTCCTTATTATTTTGGATCTGGAAATAATGGTTTTTAATATTTGGTGGTCATATAGTAATTAATGAGTTTAGATATTGTTATGTGCTAATATTTAGTAATGTTTGTTAAGATGATACTATGGATTTGTTTGTGTATTGTATTGTTAGTCATTGTCCTTTTTTCTTTTTTCTGTATGTCTTAAAAAATTCAATAAAAATTATTTTTTAAAAAAGAGTAGGTAGTAAAAAATAATAATTCCTCCGCTGAGTATTATGTGTTTCAGGGGTTCTTGTTGAACATTTTAGGCCTGAGATAACTGAAGCCATGGATACTGAATCTGTGGATATTGAGGAGCGACATGTATATAGGAACCTGGGAACCATAGCTGTCAAGTATCCCGTATTGGCCAGGAAACCCCCTTATTTTACCCTCTTTCCCGCCACCATCCCTTATTAATTAGACTGCAATGCCCTATTGCCACCATTGGAGGGCAGCACAGGATAAGCATAGCTGTCAAGTATCCCTTATTTGCTGGGAAATTTCCCTTATTTCCCAATCCAAAACTTGACAGGTATGCTGGGAAGTTGCCTTAAACTGAACACACCTGAGTCATTGATACACCAAAGCCAGTGTTCCCAACTGCGACTGGCAGCCTTAGTTCTCTATGGCGCTCAACCACCTTTCTGCAAACTGCTCTGGATCGGGCGATCCCACTTCTGAGAATCCCTTCAGGATTGGGCTTCCATCCTTCCAGACTGTTCTCTGGACCTGCTTTAAGAGGGCAGCTTAGTCCCGTTGTCTGGATAAGGCTTCCTGTTGACCAATGAGGGTGATGCGGGCCGGATGAATTGGCATTGGGGGCTGGATCTGGCCCATGGGCCATTGTTTGGACACCCCTGGTTTAAGCAGAGAAAATGGCAGCCTAAAATCTATCTCATCCTGTTGCAAAACAGATGTCAAGGCGTGTTTTACTTCCACTCCCAGTGGGAGGAACCACATGACTGGCCTGCTGAATCACATAACTGGCCCACCATGTGACTGACCCACGGCCCAAAAAGGTTGGGCACCGCTGCTTTAAATTGTTTTCTCAAAGCTGCTTCAACACTAGTAAGTGCACAGTGATGCATGTTGAGGCAAAAGACCCCAATTACATTTATAAACTGATGGGTTCTGAACTCTCTGTGAGAGTAAGTGAAACAAAATGCTGGACTGGATGGGCTGTGGCTTGTTCCAGCAAGGCTGTTCTTATGTTCTTATGAAAGGCTTTTTGCAGGAGACGCCCGAATGAGGTTCCTTTCATGTTCCCCATCGTCTAGCTCTCGGGACTCGACCCCGTCTTTCTGGTCTCTATGCCTACTGCCTTAACCACTATGCTAGCCCAGTGATGGCAAACCTTGGCACACACGAATGCCTCAAATGCCAGAGGCTGGGAAAGAACTTTAGCTATCAGGGTGGCTTCCAAAGGACAATCACATTCAGCCATAAAGCCCACTCCCACTGAAACACAACATTAGTGCATGGAAGGTTGCTATTATTCCAACGGAATTAACATGCATAGCATTATGCTCACTCTGCTATGCAGAGATTGTGTGACACTAGTCTCTCCTTCAGAAAAGTCACTCGGGGCTCCTTAGCATTTGAAAGACTTGCACTGATTTATAAATATTATGACTGGGCAGATATGGAGTCCTCACTTGCAATATTTGGCGTTTTATTGCTTTCAAGTACATTATATTACATCAAAATGCTTTATTGTATTTGTTACATTGGGGTGTTGCATACAAACGTTGCATTGTTAATATGAAGGGAGGTTAAAAATTGTTTTAAAATTCATAGTGAGAGATGTGAAACCATCTATTGTGCCCTCTGCCAATTAACAGCTGTTCATAAATCTTGTAAGGTTGCGCTTTATTTTGACGTGTGATAAATGCTACCTCTCCCAACAAACTGAATTTTCTAGGACGGTTCTTTAATGAACAAAATTACAGCCACATAATTCAGCAGCAAAGTCTCTGTTTTAAAAAACGAAGCCCTCCTTGAAAGGTCTTGCTGGAAGAGGCCACAGGAGCCCATGATCCAGTCCAGCCTTCTGTCTCACACAGTGGCTCACCATTGGCTTCAGGGTATTATTCCCAAGGAGATGCTTTCACCTGCTTAGGATTCCCTGGAAATGGCATTGAGAGATATCCTGCCTATCTCTCCAACCCGGAGGTTGTCCTTAGGTAGCCATAATTATAGCCATTGATAGCCTTGTCCTCCATGAACTTGTCTAATCCTTTCTTAAAGCTGTCAAGACTGACAGCTGTCACCACTTCTTCTGGCAGGGAGTTCCATAGACCAGTAATCCTCTGGGTGAAAAAGTACTTTCTCTTATTTGTTTGAGAACTAGTACCCAAAAGTTTCATGGAGTGTCCCCTAGTTCTAGTGTTATGCGATAGGGAAAACAGTTTTTCCTTATCTACTTTGTCCACACCGTGCATGATTTTATAAACTTCAATCAGGTCACCTCTTAGACGCCGTCGTTCAAGAGTGAAAAGGCCCAACCGTTGCAGCCTCAGATGGTAAGGAAGGTGTTCCAGTCCCCTAATCATTCTGGTTGCCCTCCTCTGTACTTTCTCCAACTCCATAATATCCTTCTGGAGGTATGGCGACCAGAACTGTACACAATATTCCAGATGGGGCCTCACCATAGATTTATAAAGAGGCAAAATGACACTTGCTGACTTATTTTCTATACCCTTCCTAATGATCCCTAGCATTGAGTTTGCTTTTTTCACTGCTGAGGCACACTGGGTTGACCAAACCTTCATTGCGCTCTCGTCCACCAGGACACCAAGGTCCCTTTCCTGGTTTGTCGCAGAGAGTTCAGACCCCATCAGTTTATAAATGTAATTGGGGTTTTTTGCCCCAACATGCATCACTCTGCACTTACTAATGTTGAAACTCATTTGCCACTGCTTTGCCCACTCCCCCAGTGTCGAGAGATCCCTCTGGAGCTCCTCACAATTGACCAAAGCTTTATTATTTTGCAGCAGGAATGGCAGAGAGCCGGCTTATTGATTGATTGGAAGTGATCAATTGGGCTTGTGTAAACGGTGCAGCCAGAGGGAGAGACAATGTTTCATTCCTAAGCCACATGAAAGGGTTTTGTATTTATATTGCCAGTAATTAATTAACGTCTTTCATTAACTAGGAAGTGTTGAAAGCAGAGAGAGAGAGAGAGAGAGAGAGAGAGAGAGAGAGAGAGATATTTCTGTACACATTTGTTTTATGGGCTAGACCATGGGTGCACAAACTTTTCGGGCCTTGGGCCGGCCACATGGTTCAATGGGCCAGTCATGTGGTTCAGCGGGTCGTTCACGTGGTTCCTTCCACCAGAAGTGGAAGTAAAATGCGCCTTGCAATCTGTTTTGCAACAGGATAAGATAGATTTCAAGGTGTTATTTCCTCTGCTTAAACCAGAAGTGCCCAAACTATGGCCCATAGGCCTGATCTGGCCCCCAACCAGTGGTGGGCTCGAAAATATTTTACTACGACACTGTGGGTGTGGCATGGCGGGCATGGCCAGGGCAAAAGCCCTGCATTGCACCTGAATTAGGACTACTTTATTTCAAAATTTGGATGGGAGCGGCCAGCCACAATTTCTGCTAATGGTTCTGGCGAACTGGTGCGAAACTGCTGATGCCCACCACTGCCCCCAACGTCAGTTCATCTGGCCCACACTGCCCTTGTTGCTCCCGGATACGGAAGTAAAATGTGTTTGGGCATCCCTGGGCTAAACCGAGTGGGATTTGGATGAAGAAATGGGATGCATTTTCTCCACTTTCTTTTGCTGCTTTCTGTTGCCTTGAAAAGAAAGAAAACCACTTTAGGCTTGATTTAACAATAACAATTAGCAATGACACTTCTATATAATACATCACCCCATAGCACTTAGTGCACTTTCTGTGCAAGTTAATTAACATTTTGTCCCAAACATGCTCGGTACTCATTTTACCAAAGTCGGAAGGAGGGAATAGGCTGAGTCAACCTTGGATCCTGACAGAATCAAACTCACAACGTTTTGGCTGTAGTACAGCAGTTTAACCCCCGTGCCACCAGAGAGGGGTTAAAAAAATGGTATGAAACCAGACATTCTTCCTAAATTCCTCTTAAAATGTCTCAACATGCCCCTCAAAGCATCTTTTAAAAGCAGCTACCTCCCAAGATGGCCAGAGTCTGCAGAGTTGGCCAGAGGACTCTGGAAACACGTAGCCCAAATAACAAAAGGCGATGCTTCTGAATCAGCTGTTGTTTTTAACACCAGTGGCTCAAGTGGCTAAGACGCTGACTGGAAGGTGTGGAGGTCAGCAGTTCGAATCCCGAGTACTGCAGGATGGAATGAGCTCCCGTCTGTGTTCCTTCCAGCTCCTGCCAACCTAGCAGTTCGAAAGCAAGAAATTGCAAGGAGAAAGATAGGGACCCCTTCGGTGGGAAGGTAAACAGCGTTCCATGCGCTCCGGTGTCTAGTCATGCCTGCCACATGACCACGGAAACGTTTGCAGGAGCAGACAGCGCTGGCTCTTTGGCTTGGAAACAGAGATGAGCACTGAACCCTAGAGTCGGATACGACTGGCTTTCGAGCAAGGGAAACCTTTACTTTTACCTTAAAGTAATTTCATCCCCACCAATAACATTGCTCTTGAAATGTAACTTCATTCCACTCTTGATATGAAGCAGAAGGATAGAAAAGGGCCTTCAGGTTGGCTATCTGTGGCCCGTGGAAATCCCCTCCTCGGTGCAATAAGTGAAGGTACACAATTTGGGTTGTGTCTCTCTTCTGCCTCAGATAATGCTGAATCCATGGCAGCATTTGGGTTCTACCAAAGTGGGGGTGGGGGTGGGGCAGATGGTGATTATTGGGGGGTTGTTGTTAACCTTGCCCCAAAATTTCAGGAAGAGTCCCTCCCCACCTCCAGTCACGAATCCCCATCAGTCCCAAGTCAGGGAATCCGTGCCCAGAGCTCCTGAGCGAACCCTCCGTCTCCCTGCAGTCTCTGGCGATGCCACCTTGTTCAAGGTGAGACCCAGCCAAGCGCCTGGCAAGATGTCATTTACTTACTTACCCATAGAATAAACCAGGGATGCGAAAGCAATTTGCTCTGGTCTCCTGGACTCTTCCCCACGCACGCTGCTTTCTGGATGGACGTATATTCATCACCCAAGATAAATTGCGCCTGTCTTCTGAAGGAACCTTGAATGTTCCTTGCACAGAAATATCCCGGTTTCATGACCCAAGTTTTCTTCTCTAGTCACTTAATGTCTGATACACTAAAACCTCAATTTATCAAAGGAGCCCAGCACATAACGAGAGACGAGAATGCTTTAGCGATGCATAGTCAAAGTCTGAAAATGCAGAGTTGGAGTGAAATTTGTCTTGCAGTTATGTGGATTACTTCCTTAGTCAGCATAGACCCGTGATGGCAAACATTGGCACTCCAGATGTTCTTGGACTTCAATTCCCAGAAGCCCAAGCACCCTGTGAATCCACACATATGGGTTTACTGCGATTCATCTGGCCCACGCTGCCCTCGTCGCTCCCAGAAGTGGAAGTAAAATGTGCCCGTACGGTTAAGGCTCTTCCGGATTAACCTTTCCTCTGCATGGGCACGTTTTACTTCCACTTCCGGGAGTGACGAGGGCAGCATGGGCCGGATAAATCGCAGTAAACCCATTTGTGTGGATTCACAGGGTGCTTGGGCTTCCGGGAATTGAAGTCCAAGAACCTCTGGAGTGCCAAAATTCGCCATCATGGGCATAGACAGTGGTGGCTCAGTGGTTAAGAAGCTCATCTTGTTAGTTTGAAGGCTGGCAAGTCGTCAGTTCGAGACCCGGGTACTGCATGATGGACTGAGCACCTGTCTCTGTCCCAGCTCTTGGAGACATGAAAGGAGCCTCATTCGGGTGATCCCTAAGTGGAGTTTCTCCCACAAAAATCCTTTCAACCCAGAATAATTTCTGACACGAAAGTATTATTATGGGAGCTCTAGTTAAAAAAAGGGGGCCATGGTGGCTTAGTGATTAAGCACTGAGCTTGAGGGCCAGAAGGTTGGCAGGCCAGCCGTTCGAGACCCGAGTGTTGCATGATGGAGTAAGCGCCCGCCATCTGTTGCAGCTCCTGCCAACTGAGCAGTTTGAAAGCAAGAAATTGCAAGTAGATAAATAGGTACTGCTTTGACAGGGAAGGTAACAGCTTTCACTGTGTTCCAGTGTCTAGTCATGCCTGCCACATCAGCATGGAAATACCTGCAGATGCAGACAGAGCTGATTCTTTGTCTGTGAACAGAGATGAGCACCGAACTCTAGAGTTGAATACAACTGGCTTTGAGCAAAGGAGAACTTTATCTTTACTAGTTTTTAAAAAAAGTCCATTTTCCCAAGCTGTGGATGGAATCATTGCTACTTCAGGTAGAAAAAAGAGAAGTTGTTTGCAGGATGAAACCTTTCGATTTCACACTTCAGCTGTGCCTTCTTTCTAACCACTGGCATGCTAAAGTCATCAGAGCTCAGGGGAAGCCAGTGGGGATTTCTCATTCAGGTTGGTTGTGTGTTGTGACAAATACCCCCCCCCCCTCCCCAGACCCCCCTCAAATAGTTTCTCTGCCCCACCAGTCGCTTTTAGTCCAGAGATGGGGAAACTCAGGAAAGATGCAAGTGAGAGAACACCATCAGGCCGGGTGGGTTGTTGTGTTCTCTTCCCAGCCCTCCAGACAGGTCATTCTGGCATAATAGGGAGTTTTCTTCTTGTTGCTGCCGCCACCATTCTCATGGATTTCCTTTTAGGATCAGTAGCAAGTGAAGCTCAGATACTGGAGTAAAGCATCAAGATTTATTTCCCCTGCTTAGAGTTGCCATAATTCTCTCCCACAAAACCAGGACCGAAGTATACTTGACAAAAATGGGTGGGTTACCTACAAAATAGCCTTTTTTAAAAAAATAAATAAAATAATATAATGACAGTTATAAAACACTTTCACATTAAATATATCAATACATAAATTTATTCACAACCATTAATTCTTACTGTAAGACGATCTGTTGTACTTCCATACCTGTCAAGTTTTGGATTTGGAAATAAGGGAAATTTCCCGGCAAATACGGGATACTTGACAGCTATGCTTATCCTATGCTGCCCTCCACTGGTGGCAATAGGGCATTGCAGTCTAATTAATAAGGGATGACGGCGGGAAAGAGGGTAAAATAAGGGGTTTTCCCGGCCAATAAGGGATACTTGACAGCTATGTACTTCTGAGAAGTCACGTCGTCAACTCCCTGCCAGAAGAAGTGGTGACAGCTGTCAGTCTTGACAGCTTTAAGAAAGGATTAGACAAGTTAATGGAGTTCAAGTGTATCAATGGCTATAATTATGGATACCTAAGGACAGGAGATGAGCTCCCGTCTTCGTCCCAGCTCCTGCCAACCTAGCAGTTCGAAAGCAAGAAATTGCAAGTAGATAAATAGGGACCACTTCGGTGGGAAGGAAACAGCGTTCCGTGCACTCCGGTGTCTAGTCATGCCTGCCACATGACCACGGAAACGTCTGCAGAAGCAGACAGCTCTGGCTCTTCGGCTTAAAAACAGAGATGAGCACTGCACCCTAGAGTCGGATACGACTGGCTTTCGAGCAAGGAAAACCTTTACCTTTACCTTTAAGGGCAGGATATCTCTCAATAAATGCCATTTCCAGGGAATCCTAAGCAGGTGAAGGCATCTGCTTGGGAATAATATCCTGAAGGAAATGGTGAGCCACTGTGTGAGACAGAAGGCTGGACTGGATCATGGGCTCCTGTGGCCTCTTCCAGCAAGGCTGTTCTTATGTTCTTATGTAACTCTTAACATCCTCAGTTCCAGGAAACACACTGGTCACACTTATCGGGCAGTGGTGTGAGGTGAGGATGCTAACATTTGTCTCCAGGTATACTCCAAATCCAATGTGGCAGGAAATTGCTCATTTGATGGCAAGAGTTTGAATTTATTTTAATGGTGCGTTATAATACACAATCAGTAAGTTTTTAAAATCCCAGACTTTAACATGAGTTTTATTGAACTGGCCAGGACAATTTTTCTGACCTTGAATCCGGGACTGTCCTGGTTTTCCGGGACATATGGCAACCCTATCCAAGATGCAAATCCAACAACTGAACTGGATTTTTATCAGTTTTATTTAAAAGAAAGAAAGGGAAAAAAAGAGGAAGAGCAGAGCAATTCCAAACTATTACTTCAGAGTAAGTTCCTAAAAAATAAATAAATAAATAAGCACATGGTTGAGATATACAAAGTTAACACATACAAAAGAACAAATTCTTTCTACTCTATAGCCTGTACCAGAGTTCACCAACCCTTGGTCCTCAGATATTCTTGGACTTCAGTTCCCACCTGGAGCCCTGATCAGCAGGTGTGCTGACTTGGGCTTCTGGGAATTGAAGTCCAAGAACACCTGGAGGCCCAAGGTTGAGAAACCCTGCTCTATGCTAACTCAGGTATATCTTGGCATGTAGAGAAACAGTTCAGCCCCTCTTTGTTCAGAAAGACAAGCCAAGAAGCTGCATTTCCTCTTCCAAAACATGAAGGCATTCATATTCTTTTTTGGGGGTTGTGGGGTGGTGGGGGCTGTTTATTAGCAATCAGCTATCCTGGTGATCCATGTCAATTAATCTTAATCTTTTCTTTGAAAGACTATCAAGATAAAGCTATTTCTTGTCGGAATACACATCTGCCCTGGAGGCAACAGACAGAACCTGTTTCCCTGAAGTTGTTCAGTTGCACAGTCAAGTCTGACCCTTTGTGACCCCATGGACCACCCCACACCAGGCTCCGCTGCGGTCCGCCCATTGTGTCAACAATGCCATCTAGTCATCTCATCCTCTGCCACCCACTTCTCCTTTAGTCTTCAATCTTTCCCAGCATCAGGGCCTTCTCCAGTGAGTCCTCTCTTCTCATCTGGTGGCCAAAGTACCTGAGCTTCATCTTCAGTATTTGTCCCTCCAAGGAGCAGTCAGGGTTGATTTCCTTTAGGATTTACTGATTTGATCTCCTTGCAGTCCAGAGGACTCTCAAAAGTCTTCTTCAGCAGCATCAGAGTTTAAAGATATCTATTCTTCTGCGTTCAGCCTTCCTTAGGGTTCAGCTCGCACAGCTATACATGACTACTGGGAAGACCATTGCTTTAAGCATGTGGACTTGTGTTGGCAGGGTGATGTGTCTACTTTTTATTGTGCTGCCTAGGTTTGCCATAGTTTGCCTCCCAAGGAGTAAGCATCCTTTCATTTCATTGCTGCAGTCACCCTCTGCAGTGATCTCTTTCAAAGACTATGGATGTGACAGGAACATGTGAGATGGGTCTCTTTGTCTTGCTTATCTTCCTCTCTTATGGGAACATTTGCGATTTCAATCATCAGTCTGATACATCCAAATCCCTAATCTTTTGACATGTGTCTTAGACGAATGCAGCAGAAAGCCCTTGGATAACTCTCCCTTCCTGTTTAATTAGAAGCCACAGGTGCAGGAAAGCTGCCGTTGATGAATTTTGTGCTCTATGCTCTTGGTGACTCCAGTCATTTTTGTCACACAGTGTGATCTTATTGTCTCATGCTTTCATTGAATCAGGATGTGAACCAGTCTGAATGTGCTTGAGCCAAGCATATAGTTTTGTGGAAGTTTTCATCCCTTCTGCCACCTTTTGCAAGACCTCAGCTCCTTCTCAGTATAGTTTTGCTAAACCTGAGCTGTCAGACAGTTTGCTCAAGCCTGACATTTTGAAACCAGTTTTTGTTGTTATTTAAATTTATATCCTGCCTCACTCGACACCACGTGCGGCTCAAGGCAGCGTACAACATAAATATATAATATAATACACGATTCAATACAGTTCACAATGCAATACAATTACAAGAAATTTAGCAAAAAGTACTGAAAAAATCATACAATTTATCACCTTACAAAATTTACAACTCAGGTACAATTATACAATAAACATCATTCAAACACTGAAATAACAAAATTAATTGCACAATACCCTTGTTACTGCAAGGGACTGCAGTGGCTCAAGTGGCTAAGATGCTGACTGGGAAGCGGAAGGTCAGCAGTTCGATTCCTGAGTACTGCAGGACAGAAATGAGCTCCTGTCTTCGTCCCAGCTCCTGCCAACCCAGCAGTTTGAAAGCAAGAAAGTGCAAGTAGAGAAATAGGGACCACTTCGATGGAAAGGTAACAGCTTTCCGTGCACTCCGGTGTCTAGTCATGCCTGCCACATGACCACGGAAACGTCTGCAGAAGCAGACAGCGCTGGCTCTTCGGCTTTGAAACAGAGATGAGCACTGCACCCTAGAGTCGGATTTTTTGTTGTTCAGTCGCACAGTCGATTCCGACCCTTTGCGACCCCATGGACCATCGCTCTCCAGGCACCTCTGTCCTCCACCATCCCCCTCAGTCCTCCCAGTTCTGTGCCCACTGTGTCTACCACACCATCTATCCATCTCATCCTTGGCCTCCCCCTTCTTCTTTTGCCCTCCACCTTTCCCAACATCAGGGCCTTCTCAAGTGAATCCTCCCTTCTCATTTGATGCCCAAAGTACTTTAGCCTCATCTTTACTATTTGACCTTCCAATGAGCAGTCAGTGTTGATTTCCTCCAAGATTGACCTATTTGTTCTCCTCGCTGTCCAGGGTACCCTCAAAACTCTTCTCCAGCACCACATTTCAAAGGCATCTATTCTTCTGCGTTCAGCTTTCCTAATTGTCCAGCTCTCACATCCGTACATTACCACTGGGAATACCATTGCTTTGACTATTCTAATCTTTGTTTTCAAGGTGATGTCTCTGCTCTTCACTATGTTCCCCAGGTTTCTCATGGCTTGTCTCCCAAGAATCAGTCGCCTTTTTATTTCATGGCTGCAATCCCCATCTGCAGTGATCTTAGATCCTAAGAACGTAAAATCTGTCACTGCTTCTACTTCTTCCCCATCTATTTTCCAGGAACTGATGGGGCCTGTTGCCATTATCTTGGTTTTCTTGATATTGAGTCTCAAGCCAGCTTTTGCACTCTCTTCCTTCAAACCGATCAAGAGATTCTTTAGGTCTTCCTCACTTTCTGCCATTAGGGTGGTGTCGTCTGCATATCTCAGATTGTTGATGTTTCTCCCAGCAATTTTGATCCCATATTGTGATTCCTCCATCCCTGCGTTGCGCATGATGTGCTCTGTGTATAAGTTGAATAAGCAGGGTGACAAAATGCAGCCTTGTCTTACTCCTTTTCCTATTCCAAACCACTCTGTCATTCCGTGTTCTGTCCTAACTGTTGCTTCTTGGTTCATGTACAGATTTCTCAGGAGGCATATGAGGTGCTCTGGTATTCCCATCTCTTTAATCACTTGCCACATCTTGTTGTGATCCACACAATCAAATGCCTTAGTGTAGTCAATAAAGCAAAAGTATACTTGTTTCTGGTATTCCTTTGTTTTCTCCATGATCCAACGTATGTTGGCAATGTGGTCTCTAGTCCCCCTGCCTCTTCTGAAACCAGCCTGCACCTCTGGTAATTCTCTTTCCACATGCTGCTGAAGTCTATCCTGTATTATCTTGAGCATCACCTTGCTGGCGTGTGGGATGAGCGCAATTGTTCGATAATTTGAACATTCTTTGGCATTGCCCTTTTTTGGGATTGGAACATATACTGATCTTTTCCAGTCCTGTGGCCACTGTTTTGTTTTCCAAATCTGCTGGCATATTGAATGCAGTAATTTGATGCCATCATCTTTTAGAGCTTTGAAAAATTCAACTGGGATACCATCATCTCCACTAGCTTTGTTGTTTGCAGTGCTCTTTAGGGCCTTTCTGACTTCACTCTCCAGGATGTCTGGCTCAGGTTCAAATTCTTCATCATTGTGACTATCAGGAGTGTTGAGTTCCTTTTTGTAGAGTTCCTCTGTGTACTCTTTCCATCTTTTCTTAATCTCTTCTGCATCAGCTAGCTCCTTTCCGTCTTTGTCCCTTATCATGTTCATTTTTGCTTTAAATGTTCCCTTGATTTCCTGGACTTTTTTGAAAAGGTCTCTGGTTCTGCCTCTTTTGTTGTTTTCCTCCATTTCTCTGCACTGTTCTTTTAGGTAGTTTTCCTTATCTCTCCTTGCTTTTCTTTGAAATTCTGTGTTCAAAAGATTGTATTTTTTCCTTTCTCCTTTGACTTTTGCATTCCTTCTTTCCTCTGCTATTTTAAGAGCCTCATCAGACAACCACTTTGCTTTCTTGCTCTTCTTTTCTTTTGGTATGGTTTTCTTTGCTGCTTCCTGCATGATGTCCCTCATCTCTGTCCATAATTCTTCTGGCACTCTCTCTATTGAGTCTAAGCCATTCAATCTGTTCATCACCTCCACCGTGTATTCTTTAGGGATGCTATCTAGGTGATATCTGTCTGGTCTCTTTGTTTTCCCTATTTTCTTTAGTCTAAGCCTGAATTTTGCAATCAGTAGGTTGTGATCTGAGCCACAGTCTGCTCCAGGTCTTGTTTTTGCTGACTGGCTTTTGAGCAAGGGAAACCTTTACCGTTACCTTTTACCCTTGTTAGCCCAGGTCTAGCAAAGCTATGCTCTCCTCAATTGTCTGTCACATTTGTAGACATGGGAGAGAATTAGCATTCTCTCAGAATGGCATGCATTATCTCTGCTTACCCTCTGGTTGGAACTGAGAAAGACAACCTGAGGAAACCGAGTGGCATACAATGCTGCTGTTTTGATTTTCCTTCTGCCAGGGAGAACTTTGTTTCATTTCATTTTGTTTGAAACAGAACAACATTTCTTTTTGCCATTGGGAGCCATCTCCATCTTGAAGCTAGATGGCTTGGTTGGCATGCCTGGGAAATGAAACGGGCAGATTTGAACAGGCAGAGGGAAGCGACGGAGAGCCACAGCCTTGTCAGTAAGCCCCTGATCCCGTTTGTTCTGGTTTTTCAGCAGCATAATATACATGTGCTGTAGAGTGCTTCAGCCGTGGAATATTCAGCCTCTTAGTTTCCATCAACTTGAGTATGCCCGACTGTTAGTTGTGGTCTCTGGGGAGGCATATGAAGCAGAAGGTATGTGCCAGTAACAATCTCATCCAGAAACTTACAAATGCCATGTAAGAGCAGCCTTGTTGGAAAAGGCCACAGAAGCCCATGATCCAGTCCAGCCTTCTGTCTCACTCAGTGGCTCACCATTGGCTTCAGGGTATTCTTCCCAAGCAGATGCCTTCACCTGCTTAGGAGTCCCTGGAAATGGCATTTATTGAGAGAGATCCTGCCTATCTCTCCAACCCAGAGGTTGTCCTTAAATATCCATAATTATAGCCATTGATACACTTGTCCTCCATGAACTTGTCTAATCCTTTCTTAAAGCTGTGAACGGACAGCTGTCAACACTTCTTCTGGCAGGGAGTTCCATAGACCAGTAATCCTCTGGGTGAAAAAAGTACTTTCTCTTATTTGTTTGAGAACTAGTACCCAAAAGTTTCATGGAGTGTCCCCTAGTTCTAGTGTTGTGCGATAGGGAAAACAGTTTTTCCTTATCTACTTTGTCCACACCGTGCATGATTTTATAAACTTCAATCAGGTCACCTCTTAGACGTCGTCGTTCAAGAGTGAAGAGGCCCAACCGTTGCAGCCTCAGATGGTCAGGAAGGTGTTCCAGTCCCCTAATCATCCCCACACAGGGTCCAAAGCCTGATGCTCTTTGTACATCTGTCCTTTCCCTGTGTTTATCTGCTGCCCCAGTATGGAGAACCTCTGTCCATGCTAGTTAAGTTAATGTGACCCTTTATGAAACAGATTGTATAGTGATCGGCTGTTTATTACTGACACTCGCTTTGTTAGCTGGAAGGCCAGCAAAATTGGCAGTTTGAGACCCGGGTACTGCATGACCGATTGAGCACCCATCTCTGTCCCTGGGGACATGAAAGGAGCCTCCTTTGGGCATCCCCTGAGCGGAGTTTCTCCCGCAAGAATCCTTTCAACCCAGAATAATTTCTGACATGAAGTTATTATTATTACCTGGTAATAAGATCTTCTCGCTCATGGGCATAGCATCTCCAGATGTTAGAAGACAAATAGCAGTAGACGTTGAGAAGAAAAAGCAAGAACAGACCCCAGGCGTCCAATGGTTGGTCTTTAACACCATCCACGGATGAAGTCAAGGAAGACTTTCCTTTAAAAAATAGTATCAATTCCATCTACAGTTGAGGCTCTTCAAACTGAACTATGGAGAAGAATATCACCGAGAGGGTTATGGGCAACAGGTTGGAGAGTTAGGCAGGATATCTCTCAATGCCATTTCCAGGGAATCCTAAGCAGGTGAAGGCATCTCCTTGGGAATAATACCCTGAAGCACATGGTGAGCCACTGTGCGAGACACAATGCTGGACTGGATGGGCTCATGTGACTGGTTCCAGCAAGGCTGTTCTTATGTTCTTATGAGTTGATGCCACGAGCAGGTTACCATCTCCAACATGGGACATGGAAGACCATGAATAGGCTAAGAACTGGGGTGACACACAATGGAAAACAAATCTAAAAGTGTGGGGCCACATTGACGTTGGTGAACAATGTGAGTGTGGTAAGAGACAAGACTTTGAACATCTGCTAATTTTTGCGGCAGCTTGCCTGAACAGTGTGATATTGAGGATTTGTTTGAAGCAAATGACAGGATTATTCAAACTGCTCTAGGTTAGACAAGTAGAGCATGAATACATAAGCATGTACTTTATGTATGCATACATTTTCAAATAATTGGTGTTTTTTAAAAAAATATGTTGGTTTAAAATTTTTACTGCTTTGGACTCGGATAAATAAATTAGCGAAAAAATCGACCTGCCATGCTCTAAAATTCAGGTTTTTTTTCCATTTGGCAACACAGCTGCCTGTGTCTGGAACCTTGGAAATCTCATTTGTTCCACTGGAAAAGGAAAGAAAAACCATTTGCAAAATATTCAGAGCCAGGATTTTATTTACCAATGTGCACGGCTTTCTACAAACTTGGGAAAGAAGATATTTCACAACACTCTTGTGCTCAGCTAGGATTCTGCACATCTTTATTCTCCTGGGATGAGAGCCACATAGCCTCTTCCCAAGTCTACTAACCCGGTTACCGTACCGGTTCCGATCTGCTTGTCTCAAGCTCAGCTTCAACAAACCTATTTTGCAAAGGACACAATGTCTTGCAAAAGCCGGATTTGGAGACAAAAAGTAAAGTTCAGCTCTGAACACGGCAGCCCACATGCCGTAGCAATATTTTTGCCCTCTTGATACTGTTGGAATACAACACCCATCATCCAACCATTGGCTTGCTGGCATCACAAATAAATAAATATTGTCTGCTGCTCTAATCCATGTGTCCTATACTAAATCAAGTGTGTTGAATCCAAATCTCAGGTCCGATTCTGCCCAGCACATCAGGATCATAAGTTAGCAAGCCTCACCCTCTTGGTTAGGTTCTTGCGTTGATCACACGGGGTATATATGCCACAAATGTAGCAGAAATTGTCCGGTTTATTAACACAGCTGTACCTACTCAGCTTTATCTCAAAACAGACTCACTATGGCCTAGATGTACTATCCAATAACATGGTTTCGCAATAGAGACAAGCTGTTGGTCCATCTCACCTTATATACCTATTTCTGATGTCAGCTCACTGACTTGCCCAGACATGCCCGGCCGCTGCTGGAACATGCATCCCACCAGGGGACGTGATTCAGCTGAGGCGGCAGCAGACATAGTGGTAGCTGCAACTGTTATAATGTTCCCATGTAAAAATGCATTACCCAGTTACTGACCATCTGAACAATTATAGCCCGACTTAAAATCTGTACGTGATAGGCAAATTCTGAGTTCAGATTTGGAATCAGCACACTCGATATCATGTAAATCACACGCGTTGTTCCAAGTAGCAAAATCGTTGTTGTGCATGCTAGGATTGTGATTGTGAGGTAAGCATGAACACCATTTGCAACACATTGGCTTCATTTGACATGTTTTTATGGAATTTTTATTCCTTTGTTGTTGTTTTTCCAACTGAGAATCAGACCCTTGGAACTTTTCTGTGTGGGGCTGGTACTTCCTGTGACCATCATGTATTTTTTCCTGGCCTTTTCTGGCTCATGCATCTTCCTCAACTGTACACTATTTCCCCCCCCTTTCCCCCCCCCCCCAAGACCAGGTGAACAGAACTGTACACAGCACAGCCAGCCCCTCCCAATCTGCAGAGGATAGGTTTCAAGATTTACACCAGGGGTGCCCAAACGTTTCAGGCCGCGGGCTGGTCATGTGGTTCAGTGGGCCGGTCACAATGTTCCTCTCACCAGAAGTAGTAAACACACACGCACCGTGCAGAACGCGGCTATAAATGCACCCGTGACTGTTGTAAATGTGGTTACAACAGCCACGGGTGCATTTATGGCAGTGTTCTATGCATGCACTGGTGTGTTTTACTTCTGCTTCTGGGAGTGGCGAGGGCAGCAAGGGCTGGATGAATTGGCATTGGGGTCCAGATCTGGCCCACTGGCCATAATTTGGGCACCCCTGATTTACACAAATCCCTGCAGATTACATCGGGTATAGTGGCCACTATTGGCTGCTTCTGGCAATGTGTCTTGGAAATATGTACAGTGGTACCTCTTACAACAATTTTAATCCATTCCACGGGGCTCGTTGTTGTATGAAACAATTGCTATATGACACATGCATTGTGTAGCGATTTTCCCCATGGGATGCATCATACAACAATTTTTTTGCTAAGTGGTTTTTCCCATTGATAAATTTGTTGTACGGTTTTTTCCATAGGGAAAATTGCTATGCGGGACGCCATTCCCCCCAAAAAAACTAAGTGTTATGCGATTTCATTGTTATATGAGGCGATTGCTGTATGAGGTTCCACTGTATATACAAGTAGCCCTCCTTTTATCTGTGTGGATGTATTCTGAGACTTACCATGGATACATGGAAGTAGAGATAACCGCAAACCCTATATTTAACACATATATCTGAATCACAGAAGCAGCCAAAAAGTTTCAAATGCTTGTGTCTTTCTGTGTAAGAGCTCCAAAAATGTCTGCCTCTGTTCCTTGTAAACATAACATTGCATACACTGGCCTCTAGCAACCAGCTCTGGTAATGTGCCATAGAAGACAGTTGCAGGGGACTGGAACACCTTCCTTACCATCTAAGGAAGGTGTTCCAGTCCCCATATCATCTAGTTCAGTGTCTTCACCACTGAGCCATGGCAGTCCCTTCTAGCTTTGGTACACTGTGTCTTTCTGGGACACATGCGTGCATCCTCTCTATAGGCCGGCAAACTTTATTTGGCCAAGCTTTCCCCTTGTGGGCTCATTTATCCAGCAACCTCAATGCTACTGGGTCACAGCTGCATTGCTTCTCTTGATGCATTTATAATTTTCCATCCTTCAAGCTAGGCTTATGTGCACCTGCCTGCCCTCCTTTTTGGCCATCACGATGTGGCATGAACTCATTGCAACAGAAATTGCACAATTTTGCAAAAACAGAGGAATCACTCTTGATGAAAGAGTGGCAGCTTGGTTGAACTGTTGTACTGCAGCCAAAACTTGCTGACATTATGAGTCCAATCCTGACAGGATCTAAGGTTGACTCAGCTTCCCATCCTTCTGAGGGTGGCCAAAAGTTAAGAGCAAATTGCTAAATTGCTTGTGAACTGCAATTGCTTGTGAACAGAGAGGCCTCAAAGCGCCACGGGGCGTTATAGAAGTCTCGTTGCTATTCCTAGGTAAAGGTCACCCTTGCTCGAAAGCCAGTCGTATCTGACTCTAGGGTTCAGTGCTCATCTCTGTTTATAGCCGAAGAGCCAGCGCTGTCTGCATCTGCAGACGTTTCCGTGGTCATGTGGCAGGCATTCCTAGACACCGGAGCACACAGAACGCTGTTTACCTTCCGACTAAAGTGGTCCCTATTTATCTACTTGCAATGTCTTGCTTTCGAACTGCTAGGTTGGCAGGAGCTGGGACAAAGATGGGAGCTCATTCCATCCTGCAGTACTCGGGGATCGAACTGCTGACCTTCCGCTATATCCTTGTTAAATATAACAATGTTCTAATTATGGGCTATCTACAACAGGGATTCTCAATCTGCAGCCCACGGGCCAGATGTGGCCCACAGTGCCATTTCATGTGGCCCCCCACTGCCTCCACAACACCAGGCAGTGCCATGTGGTGGAGGAAGGGCAAAATGGCTGTCTGGCCCCTGAAGCTGTCTGAAGCAATGTCTATTTTTGCCCCTATGCTCTTATCAAGTTCTCCTTTGTGGTCTCTGCTCCGTGACTCCACTGAATGGGTTTACTGTGCATATGCACAGTAAACTTTTGTGCTGATGGATTTGTTTGCTCAGTTTCCCTTTCTCTACGTTCTCTTCCTCTCCAGGTTTTTACAACTACTGGATGGAAGCTGCTTGGGTTTATTTTTGATCTCAGTGTTGCTTGTCTGGTTTTAATTTTAGGGAATTTTTTATTTAATTTCAGGTTTGGTTTTAATTTTGATTATCAATGTTTTATAAACATTAAATGAAAAGAAAAAGCAAACACCAAAACAACAATAAAAAGTTGGCTGGAACCCTAAAGACTCATTGCAGACCTCTTCATATCCTCAGAGAGTTTATTGTCATTGTATGCTATCCTGCAGGAAAGTTTTGTGAGGACGTGGCTATCGGTACCTAATAATTAGGGCTGCTGAACTTTACATTACCTTCGTTATTTGGGGGCAGGATGCTGGGCAATGGGAACAAGAAATGGCTGAGGGCATAGTGACTTCCAAATTAAGAGAATTGCTTTAATCTAGTCATGCCTGCCACATGTCGACGGAAACGTCTGCAAAAGCAGACAGTGCTGGCTCTTTGGCTGTATATGGGGATGAGCACCGAACCCTAGAGTCAGATAAGACTGGCTTTTGAGCAAAGGGCGACATATACCTTTACCCAAGCCACAGTTTGCCCCTATAACTGTGTGATTTTAATTATTGTGAGCAACCGTGGGAAAATCAATCAGTCAATCAATCAATCAACCAATCAATCAATCAACACTTATGAATTTTTTATAATTACTTTCTTACACTTATCAAGCAATCCATCCATCCATAGTTATGCTTTTCTTATACAGTAATCAATGTCTTACAAAGACTAATGAATTTCTCAACCAATCAACCAATCCGCCAACACTTATGAATTTCTTACATATTTTTCCACTACCATTCTTTTTTGCCTTCTATTTTATTGATTATTTTTGAAGGATTGCCCCATTTTTTATTGCTGCTTGAAATACCTGCCTGCCTGCTCTTCACCTGCATTGTTGGACTCAAGATATCTTTCTTCCCGGTCCCCCTTATTTTGGGCTTTGGGGTTGGGAGAAGGTGGTTATGTATATTGAATTTGTATTGTAGGATTGGTATAAAGAATTATAGAATTTACCTATAAATGATAAATTGGCATGTGTATTAAAATTAAAGAAAGGTCTGATAAAGAGAAATGATTTTATAGATTTTATTTATTTATTATTTATTTATTTATTCAATTTATATCCCGCCCACTCAACACAAGGCCGACTTTGGGCGGCTAACAACATAAAAAGTAACCCCAGGGCAACCCAAGGAGTTTACAGACAATATTAATAATCCTAAAAACAGTTAAAACAGTAAAAAAGTTAAGACTACTTTGGTGTCTTGCACGGAAGACAAAGAAGGAGTCGCAATGAGGACTAACACAGGTTTATTGGTTGATGATCAGAACGAACATGTGGTAATGGCGGAGGTACATCTCATTATATACAGTAAGGTTACACATTTGAATCTTGTTGCACGACAGCTCATTGGCTGTCGCTGGCGTGGCCTCGCCCAGGCACGCCTCTTGCTGCAGTAGTATTAATCTCCATTGTCTTGCTGCAGTAGTCTTTATTTCCATTGTCATGTGGGGAAGTTTCCCGCGGCTATCCGTGATTGAGCAATTGAACCATGTGAGATTGAACGCTCGCCGCTGCCCTCTATGGGCTGCTTGCTCGCGTTCCTTACAGCTGTGATACATTGTAATATGAGGCAGGTTACATTCATTTACTTAAAGAAACAGTGTACATTCATACACAACATCCCTCCCCCCTAGGATGGGACGAAGTCCCTTAACCACTGTGGCTTGCCGCACATGCGTCTGGGGCGTGCGGCCGCTTGCCCTAACACAGGGGAGCCCGTGGCTCCTGGTTCCGCGCGGTCTCGTCCTGCAATGCAACGTGGGGACCCGTTAGTGATTCTGTTGTGAGGCTGCGTTGACCTTGCCTGTGGGGACGGGAATGGAATGAACAGTTGGGAAGTGAACCCTTGCCTACTGCCAGTAGAGCCCGGGGACCCACCTAGCACGAACTTCGGAACTGACGATGAGACCCTCGTGGACCCGCTATCTCCCGCTGCCTGTTCGGGGGTTTGGGGATTTGAGGTTGGCGAGATTTCGCTGGCCGCCTGTCTTTGTGGTGTTTGCCTTTTGGGGGCCGGGACTATGGTGTACTCTAGCATGCCCGAGCTGTGGGGACGGGATGTACCAGGGGCTGAACTGAAACCCCTCTTCTCGCTAGGACGGGTGGGGGACCACTCCGCTAACTCCCCCTGGTACGGGAAATCATAATCATCTTCATATTCGGGGACAAACTCATTCCTCTCTTTCAAAGTGTTCTCGGACACCTCCGTGTCTCCCCCTTGGGTAATGCGGGTGGGGGAGGACCCTAACGCTGATTTCCCCTCACTAGTGACTCGCCTTCGGAGCTGATCGGCGTGCCGTCTCCATGTTAGCCCTGAGTTCGTCTCGACCCTGTAGGAAACTGGCCCCGTTTGCTCGATGATTGTCCCCTGCAATGAACCGGGTCCCCTGTGGAAAAGTTCTTGGAGCTCCCCCCCCCCTAAATTTATATTTCTCCCCTCATCCTCCACCCTGGACGGATCCATCCGGTCAAACAGCGTTGCCGGGCGCCTCTTCATAAGCAGCTCGGCTGGGGAGAACCCTGAAGCTAGGGGGGTGGTCCTGTAGGTGATTAGGAACTGGCATAGGTGTAGGTTCAGGTCGCCGGGACCCATGCGCCGCAGTGCGTCTTTCGTAGTGCGCACTTGGCGCTCTACCTGACCGTTTGTGGCGGGGTGGAATGGGGCAGCAGTAATGTGCCTAATCGCGTTCCTCTCCATGAAGGTTTGGAACTCGGTCGACGTGAAGCAACTTGCGTTGTCGCTCACGAGGACGTCTGGCAGGCCGAAGCAAGCAAAGAGCTTGCGCAACTGCTTTATGGTTGTCGCGGAGGAGGTGCTACTCACGGGGATTACCTCCAACCACTTGGAGTAGGAGTCGACAACCAGTAGGAACGTGGCCCCGCGGAAGGGCCCCGCGAAGTCGACATGGATACGGGACCACGGCCCGCGGGCTGTGTCCCACTCTCTATGGGGTAATCGGGACTCCTCGGGCCGGGAGCTCTGGCAGCTCTCGCACGTGCCCACTAGACGCTCTATGTCAGCGTCTATCTGTGGCCACCAAAAGAAACTTCTGGCTAGGGCTTTGGACCGCACGATCCCCGGGTGACTGGTGTGTAGTAACTTCAGTACCCTTGCCCTTAATTTCTCTGGGATAATCACCCGCTGGCCCCAGAGTAGACAGCCCCTTTCCAGGGAAAGTTCCACCCTGCGCCTACAGAACGGTTTGAACGGTTCTTCTGGGGGAGTAGTGGGCCACCCTTTTTTCACCCATGAGCTAACCTGGGCTAGGATTTTGTCGGCCGCCGTTGCTTTGGCGAGGTCGGCCGGGACAATGGGGGGTGAGTCGAGGGACTCGATTAACATGACCTGGTGGTCCCGCTCTACCTCGCATGCGGAATCCCCCAGGTTAGGGAGGGGAGATCGGGACAGGGCGTCCGCATGGGAGATCTCCTTCCCTGGGCGGTAGACTATCTCGTATTGGTAGGCGTTGAGGAATATGGCCCAACGCAACATCCTGGGGGAGAGTATTTGGGGGGTAGGTTTGCCGGTAGTGAAGATCCCCAGAAGCGGCTTGTGATCAGTCACTACCGTAAACTCGCGGCCGTATAGAAAATCATGAAACTTTTTGGTCCCTGCAATTATGGCCAGTGCCTCCCTGTCTGTCTGCGCGTAATTGCGCTCAGCCTTCGAAAGGGACCTGGAGTAGTAAGCCACCGGGGCCTCCCGCCCGCTGTCTAACACGTGGCACAGGACCGCCCCCACCCCCACCGGGGACGCATCACATACCAGAACCACTGGCTTCCTAGGGTCAAAATGTGTCAGGACCGCATCTGAGGAGAGGAGTGATTTTAGTTCTCGGAAGGCTCTCTCTTGTTTGTCCCCCCACCGCCAAACCGCGTCCTTTTTTAGTAAGGCGTGCAGTGGCTCCGCAACCGATGCCTTCCTAGGCAGGAACGAGTGATAGAAGTTAAGGAGCCCCAGAAACGACTGCAGCTCCGGTTTTGCGGTGGGGCGGGGGGCGTTCTGTACGGCTGCAACCTTGGACTCTGAGGGCCTGATCCCCTCTGGGGTTACTTTGAAACCTAGGAATTCAACCTCCCTCGCAAAAAACACACACTTGTCCTTCCTTAGTCGAAGCCCCGCCTTCTCGAAAACTGAGAGGACCCCATCTAGTCTTTTAGCTAATTCTACCTCGCTCCCCGCTGTTATCAGCACATCGTCGAAGTATGGTAGAACTCCTGGAAGCCCCTTTAAAAGGCGTTCCACGAGGGACTGGAAGATCCCGGGGGCCGAGTTCACGCCGAACTGAAGGCGCGTTACCTTAAATGCCCCCTTATGCGTTACTATAGTCTGCGCAGCGGCAGCGGCTGGGGTCACTGAAAGTTGCTGATAGGCCTGGGCTAGGTCTAACTTGGCGAAACACCTCCCCCCATGGAGTGTGGCCAGCAGGTGGCTGACCACGGGCACTGGGTATGCATTTGGCCGAATGGCCTTGTTGATCGTACATTTATAGTCCGCACAAATCCTGACCTCCCCATTTGATTTAAGGGCCGTAACAATCGGCGTTTCCCACTCTGCCGAATCAACTGGAACCAAAATCCCCTGCCCCACCAATTTGTCCAGTTCCGCCTCGATCTTGTCCTTGAGTGCGAAGGGCACCCTCCTCGGCTTAAGGCGGATGGGCCGGATTTCTGGGTCCAACTCGAATGAAACTGGGGGCCCCCTGTAAGTCCCGAGTCCCTTTTTAAAAACGTCCGGGTGCGCATTGCAAACGTCCTGCATTGGGTCAGTCTCTATGGCATGGATGCCGGACAGTTCTATTCCCAGGGGAGCAAACCACTGCGTTCCTAGGAGGCAACACTTCCCCCCCTTGAGGACCACTAGGGGCAGCCTTTCGGAGAAATTCTTGAACTTCACCCTGAATTTCCCCACCCCCAACACTGGGATCCCGTTTCCCTGTACGTCCCGCAGATGGGACCGCATGGCCCGCAACTTGGGCCGTGCCTCTGGGGGAATGCGCATGTACTCCCTCTGGGACAGTATGGAGTATGACGACCCTGAGTCTATCTCCATTTTTACGGGGCGCCCCTGCAACTGTACCTCCACGTAGAATCGCCGGTGCTCCAGGGCCACGCGGTGCACGCCGTCCTCGCCGCGAATGGTGGACACCTTCCTGGAACCGGCCGCCTTCCGCTGGTGGTGCTGGGGATGGCTGGAACTGCCTTTGCTCTCGGGTCGCCCGCGCCTGCAAACTCGGGCGATGTGCCCCTTTCGACCGCAATTGTGGCACTCGGCCTTGCGGAAGGGACACCTCGTGCGGTCGTGGGCCGCGCCACAGCCGTCGCAGCGGCGGTCCTGCCGCTCTCGGTCTTGCCGCCGCTCCCCGCGCTTCCTTACTCTCTGGACGCCGTCGTCCTCGCTGGTGTAGGAGTCCGCCGTTACGGACGAGTCGTCGGAGGTCTCTGGAGTGCCGGCGGGCGACCTAGGTGCCCGCCAGGCTGCCTTTGCTGGAGTCCGCCGTGCCGCTTGAACGGGGGACTTGGCCCGCTCAGACGCTGTGCTGCGGGCCTTGAACACCTTGACTCCGCTCCTGGCCGCCTCGGCCGCTTGCGCCTCTCGCAACACCTCATTGAACGAGAGGTGCTCGTCGCGGGTCATGAGCTTCCTTTGTAGCTCTTCGTCCCGCAGGCCGCACAGCAGACGGTCTCGCAGAGCCTGGTTCAGATCGTCCCACTTGCAGTGCACGGCCGCCAGTCGGAGGGCCGCTGCGTAGTCAGACACGGACTCGCCTGGACGCTGGTCTCGCCGGTGGAACGCGACCCGTGCCGGAAAAATCGAGACTGGGGGCTGGAAGTGTGCCCTCAGCAGCTCCAGGAGTTGGTCGATCGGCACGGCTTCAACCTTCTTTGGCGCCACCAAGTTCATGAGAATGCGCAGCGTGGCCGGTCCCACCTGGGCCAGGAAATGGGAGCGTATCAGCGCGTCGTCGTCGACGCCGGCTGCTTCCATCGCGTGCCGAAACTGGCACTCGTAGAGCTCCCACTGGTCAGGCTCGCTGACGTCGAAATGGTACGTCTTGACCCTGGGATTCGCCATTATCCCACCTTCGTCGCCAATTTGGTGTCTTGCACGGAAGACAAAGAAGGAGTCGCAATGAGGACTAACACAGGTTTATTGGTTGATGATCAGAACGAACATGTGGTAATGGCGGAGGTACATCTCATTATATACAGTAAGGTTACACATTTGAATCTTGTTGCACGACAGCTCATTGGCTGTCGCTGGCGTGGCCTCGCCCAGGCACGCCTCTTGCTGCAGTAGTATTAATCTCCATTGTCTTGCTGCAGTAGTCTTTATTTCCATTGTCATGTGGGGAAGTTTCCCGCGGCTATCCGTGATTGAGCAATTGAACCATGTGAGATTGAACGCTCGCCGCTGCCCTCTATGGGCTGCTTGCTCGCGTTCCTTACAGCTGTGATACATTGTAATATGAGGCAGGTTACATTCATTTACTTAAAGAAACAGTGTACATTCATACACAACAACTACCCACCCCCTAAAAACAAGGGCTGCAGGATCCAAAGGCACCATGGGGAGGAGTTCTTCTACACCAACCACCCAATGGAGGTTACCCTTCCACCTGCACCCCACACTTGACCCGCCAGCCAGGTTTTAAGTTCTTTTCTGAAAGGCAGCAATTCCGTCCGGAGACGTAGCTCTGTTGGCAGGAGGTTCCAGAGGGCCGGCGCAGACACGGAGAAGGCTCTCCTCCTTGTGCCAGAGAGGCGAGCACCTCTGGCTGATGGAACAATTAGAGAGCCCCTCCGGTCTGCTCTGGTTGGACGGACAGACGTCCTCAGGGCGATGCGGTCTCTTAGGTAACCTGGCCCACTACCATATAGGGCTTTCAAGGTCAAAACCAGCACCTTGAATTGCACCCGGAGACAAACTGGCAACCAGTGCAGCTCCCGGAGCAGTGGCGAAGCATGAGCATAACGCCCACACCCCATCACCACCCGGGCAGCCGCATTTTGGACCAGCTGTAGCCTCCGAATGGTCGTCAAGGGCAGCCCCATGTAGAGCGCATTGCAATAGTCTAGTCTGGAGGTAACCAGAGCATGGGTGACCATGAGCAAGGAGTCCCGGTCCAGGAGTGGGCGCAACTGGCGAATCACCCGAAGTTGGGCGAAAGCCCTCCTGGTCACAGCCGCCACCTGTTCTTCTAGCAGTAGTCGTGAATCCAGGAGGACCCCCAAGTTGCGCACCGGGTCTGTCTGGGGCAAAATAGCCCCATCCAGAACCAACGATGGTAGATATACAGTATGAGGGGAATTTATTAATTATGTATCGGTTAAAGGGATAAATCCAGGACAAAAATATTCCACTTTTGGGAATTAGGGGATAAGAATAAGAAAGGGAATTTTTTTTTGGTTCAGATTAGATGGATAATCTCACCATTGGTGGTGAGTGCACATACTGTATTTGTTGATGTGTAGTGTTATTGTTATTAATTTTGGTATGGTATTTCTGTTTATATGTAATTTTTCTTTTTGTTTGTAGATCAAATTAATTAAAAAGTAAGCTACCGTCTGGGAGTGCTGTGGCTTAGTGGTTAAGACACTGAACTTGACGACTGGAAGGTCGACAGGTCAGCAGTTCAAGACCTGAATGGTGCACGATGGAGTGAGCTCCCATCGTCTGTCCCAGCTCCTGCCAAACTAGCAGTTTAAAAGCAAGAAATTGCAAGTAAATTATTAGGTACCACTTCGGTAGGAAGGTAAACAGCGTTCAGTGCACTCCGGTGTCTAGTCATGCCTGCCACATGTTGACCTTTACCTAAGCCACAGTTTGCAAGATTTTGCCAAGACACAGCAGAACGGCTAAAGGCTAAATTTTAATTTAATAGATAGATTTAATTTAATAGGTAAAGGTTTCCCTTGCTCGAAAGTCAGTCGTATCCAACCCTAGAGTGCAATGCTCATCTCTGTTTCAAAGCCGAAGAACCAGCGCTGTCTGCTTCTGCAGATGTTTCTGTGGTCATGTGGCAGGCTTGACTAGACACCGGAGCGCACGGAATGCTGTTACCTTCCCACCAAAGTGGTCCCTTTCTACCTACTTGCAATGTCTTGCTTTCAAACTGCTAGGTTGGCAGGAGCTGGGACAAAGACAGGAGCTCATTCCGTCCTGCAGTACTCGGGAATCGAACTGCTGACCTTCTGCCTCCCAGTCTGTGTCTTAGCTGCTTGAGCCACTGCAGTCTAATAGATAGATTAATATTAATATTAATACTAATATTATTAATATTATATTAATATTAATATTATTAATTTAATAGATAGATTTATATCCCACCCTAACCCGATGGACTCTGGGTGGTGTACACAAGTTGAAACCAATAAGAAACAATCAAAAGCCCTTAAGAACATAGCAGTATTGCCCATCGCTGCACCATTACTATCTAAAACAAATATAAAAATGGCATAACCTTAACATTAAAAATTAATTACAGGAGAGGGGGAGCCTCAGACGAGCCAGAAAGGGGAGCTTGTGGACAATCCCTGCCTGCCTGCCTACTCAAAGGAAGACACCTTCCCATGCCCTTTTGCAGGCCACCCGAGAACCCTGGGATGCTTGGAAACCTTCAGGGACAAGACCAGGGTCTGCCATTTCCCGAGAGCCTCCCTTGCTAGCTGTTTCCCTGTTTTCCACTCCTGTTCTGGATTGTGCACTTGGTTTTAGCTCCGATCATCCATAGCACATTTCCCCAATCCGCTCCCCTCCGAGTAGGCTGGACCACAGCTCCTATGAGCCCCAGTCAGTGCAATGGATGGTCAGGGATCCTTCTCCCCACTTACCCCCCTGTATCCACTGAAGCATTCACCTCTCCATTCCAGAATCTCAGACATAACTCTTCCCCACCAAAGCTATCTCATGAGGCACTCCCAGTTTGGAAAAGACTCCAGGTCCCAGAATCCCCCTACCAGGCTGGCAGGGGAGGGTCTGATTCTACAACGGAGAGGCTCCAGTGATCAAACCTGCCACCTTCTGATCATCAATAATCTCTTCTGGGGCTGAGCGAGGAGAGCGCCCAAAGGAATCTGAGCCCAGAATTAGGGCACCATTTCCCTGGCAGGCAGCTGGGACAAAGCTCCGGTGGCATAGTGGTTAAACTGCTGTATTTGCAGGCCGAAACTGCTGATGTTGTGAGTTTGATCCCCAAAGACTCCAGGTTGACTCAGCTTTCCATCCTTTCAAGGTTGGTAAAAATGAGGACTCAGGATATTGGGGGCAAAATGCTAATTGCCTTGTGAACCGGGGTACACAGAAAGAGCCTCCTTGAAGATAGTGGTATTTTTGAACCAGAATTGGGCATACTCCGGGCAATGGCAACAAAACAAATCAAAGAAACAGGCTGACTAAGGTAAAGGCAAAGCTCCATGTCATATTTTTAAATCATTAGAAATGATTTGACAGTGATGCTATCTTCCTGGAAACACATGCTTCGTGTTTAGGTTGTTTCAAATCAAGTCAAATCAAATCTTTATTACGGTCCAAGAAGACCAACATGTTTAGGTTGCTTCCAAGGACCTCTTTCCATGCTGCCCATAGATCAAAAAGCCCTTCTTCTCTGTGGCAGGTGTGTGTGTGTGTGTGTGTGTGTTCTGCAGAAGGAGAGGAAGAAGTGACAGTTCTGTTATGCAAGTAGAAGTCGACTCACATAAAACTAGACGCAACTGCATCAAACAGAGCACAGTCATTCTTTTGGGCTTGTTGAAGTGTGAGGATTGGTGGTTTTGAACACCCATTCTCCCAAGGCAAATCCTGGGAGCACCAGTCCAAAACCTTAAATGGATAAGAACATAAGAACAGCCTTGCTGGAAGAGGCCACATGAGCCCATGATCCAGTCAAGCATTCTGTCTCACACAGTGGCTCACCATTTCCTTCAGGGTATTCTTCCAAAGGAGATGCCTTCACCTGCTTAGGATTCCCTGGAAATGGCATTGAGAGATATCCTGCCTATCTCTCCAACCCGGAGGTTGTCCTTAAGTATCCATAATTATAGCCATTGATACTCTTGTCCTCCATGAACTTGTCTAATCCTTTCTTGAAGCTGTGAAGACTGACACCTGTCACCACTTCTTCTGGCAGGGAGTTCCATAGACCAGTAATCCTCTGGGTGAAAAAGTACTTTCTCTTATTTGTTTGAGAACTAGTACCCAAAAGTTTCATGGAGTGTCCCCTAGTTCTAGTGTTGTGCGATAGGGAAAACAGTTTTTCCTTATCTACCTTGTCCACACCTTCATGATTTTATAAACTGCAATCAGGTCACCTCTTAGACGCCGTCGTTCAAGAGTGAAAAGGCCCAACCGTTTCAGCCTCAGATGGTAAGGAAGGTGTTCCAGTCCCCTGATCATTCTGGTTGCCCTCCTCTGCACTTTCTCCAACTCCATAATATCCTTCTGGAGGTATGGCGACCAGAACTGTACACAATATTCCAGATGGGGCCTCACCATAGATTTATAAAGAGGCAAAATGACACTTGCTGACTTAATTTCTATACCCTTCCTAATGATCCCTAACATTGAGTTTGCTTTTTTCACTGCTGAGGCACACTGGGTTGACACCTTCATTGAGCTCTCGTCCACCAGGACACCAAGGTCCCTTTCCTGGTAGTCAGCGCGATTCGGCCAAAGCCCAGGGAAGGCCAGCAAGAGTTGGCACCTATTGGCTAGTGACTCTTCCGTTATCTGCACACCATCACCCAACAATCCCTGGAATGGTGTTGATGTTGGCTGAGAGTCTAAAGCAGTGATGGTGAACCTTGTCATGCCAGGTGTTCTTGGCCTTCACTTCCCAGAAGCCCAAGTGCCTGTGAATCCACACGAATGGGTATACTGCACGTATGCACAGTAAACCCATTCATGTGGATTCAAAGAGACTTGGGCTTCTGGGAACTGAAGTCCAAGAATACCTGGGGTGCCAAGGTTGGCCATCACTGGTCTTAAGGATTTAACTTTTTAAAACTACAATTCCCCTAAATCCAAAACCACCGTGGCTATGCCAACATTTCCAAGTTCTGAGCTAGCTTAAAAACCATATTGAAAAATGACTATGGACACACAAAGACCCGAACATCTCTTTCTAATGAGGGAAGCAGTTTTGCCATTGCAATGAACGTCTAAGAAAACCTGGAAGCAATAAATTCACAGCAGCCAAGAGTGTTCTGAAATTGTTGCAATTAAGCTTTATAGAAAAAAATACAATGCAGTTTAGAGATGCCATTTTCGGATTCTTTGCTGTCTAGGCGGAGACTAATAGCAGCTCTGGACACAATAGGAAGTGCCACCAGCCAGATGCACAAGTTGGAACTCGAGAGAAGTTACTTTGTGTACATAACCTCCCAGATAACTGTCATACAAAAGTAACTTTCGCACACTGTGGTGCAAGGAACCTGGGCATCTGGACGGCACATTTTCTGCCCCATTCGAAGCCACCCTAAAACAGGCACTGGTCTAAAGCAAACCTGTGGAAGAACTAAGTTGAGCACTTATGGCTCAGTATAAAAATCAGCAAAACAGCCCTAGTCTATGGTGTTGGGTAACATTTCACAGTTGGGAGACCCGGGAGTTTCTGCATGCTTTGGAAACAGACCGGGAGTCTTGTCTGGCAGAGATGAGGGTAATGTTATTCCTATACATTTGCATTCTCTTGTGTCTAGAAAGAGAATCAACCCATGGGTATTGTCAAAGAAAACCTACACAGAGAAAACTGCTTCCTCTCCCACAGGTTACATGAGTCCTCTTTGAATTTTCTGCAGATATAGTAAACTTGGAAGGGGGTGACTGGCAATTTTAAGGAGATGCAAGAAAAGCACATTGTTTCTCCTCCTACCCCCTCCCCAGGTGAATGGAAGATCTAACAGTCAGTGGAAGGAAGCCAGTTTCAAAGAACAAACTCACCCCAGAGGGATGGCTTGGGTCCAGTTCAAGGCAACAGTCTCAATGAGGAAATCAGGTTCTGCCAGAGGAGAAGTTTGGTGCAATGAATGATGGAACTGGAGGAGGTTCTGGCTTTCCAAAAGGTCCAGGGATTGTCATAGTCACTACTGTATCATGAAAAAGGTGGCTACTTTGCTAAGGGCGCCCCCTTCCTTTAACACCTAGGACTGCAGTTTTTGCAGGAAAAGGAGAGACCCATTTTTAAAATGTATTAATCCTCCTTCATTAGCTCACCAATTCCAGTTTTGGGGGAGGGCGGCACGGCTGTGTCTTCAAAGGCAACAGAAACCCCAGTCTGAAATCCACTTAACTTTTGGAGATGATCTTGTACAGGGTTTCTAGGATGCCCAGACCTGCAATCTTCGAGGCTGGAACAAACGTTGATGTCAGTGGGACTGCTCAGAAGCCATTCATTTGTGCTGTACCTGGGACAATGGAGTCATGTGGATGGAGGAAGGGTAGCATGGCAGGGTCAGAGACAGTAGAACATCCAGCAAATTGCTCAGTGCCAACCCCCAGGCAAATTGTGGAGAAAGATGATTTCCCTACATGCAAGCATCCTGGTCCCTGAAGCGCCTAGATTTGTCGAGAGATGGAGCCTTAATAGTGTAGAAAATGCTACATCCAAAAAACCTGAAAATCCTGACAGCCTACAGAGCACTGTAAGGGGGCGAGGTAGGGTGCAGTAGAAAAAGCACCCCTTAGATTTGCTTTTGGCAACAATGGGAGGTGGGGGTCAGTAATCTAGGCTGGGCACTGTAAAAAAAAAATCCCTGCAAATGTTGAACCCTATCCCCCAACTTCACTGCCACCTGTACAGGTACATATCAAGTCCTTCCGCCCCATTTTAAACACCCACCATTTCTAGAGAGGAACGATGTCTGAAGCTTTGGGTATTAAGTTGTTCGTTCTGTGGAACACATTCCTTCTGGAAGATGAATGTCCTGGATCCTTGTTAGACTTCCACTGGAAACCCTACAGCTACATCCAGCCCACATCTACTTGGAAGTAAGCCTCCTTTCTTTGTTCAATAGGACATGCTTTCCAGGTGAATGTCTAGCGCAGTAACAATCTTTTCTTTATTGGAGGGGCTAGGAATAACTTATTAGCGATCGGAAAATTACCTTTTGGGGCAAGACCTCAATGAAATCCTCTGATCATTCGGGCCGGTGTCTTTGGTCATCGGGACAATCCGAGACCTGCATCACAGGATGTAACTTTTCTAATCTTGGGAGCTATCAGAAAGGAATCTTGCCATGCCACGACCCTGAAGCCAAAAGGGCTTTTTGCCCAACAATGGGAGGCAGAGACTGCTGAGGTGGAACACAGAGTTTCCCCTAACCCAGGGGTGCCCAAACTATGGCTTGTGGGACAGATCTGGCCCATGACACCAATTCATCCGGCCCACGCTGCCCTCGTCGCTCCTGGAAGCAGAAATAAAATATGCCTGTATGGGCATGTTTTACTTCCACTTTCGGGAGTGACAAGGGCAGCGTTGGTTGGATGAATTGGTGTTAGAGGCTGGATCTGGCCCACGGGCCATAAGGCCATAGTATGGGCATCCCTGTTCTACATCTCCCCGCAACGGGAAAAAATTCCTGAACTGGAGTATGATCTTAATTTCTTAATCATGTTTAATTTCTTAAATTCTCAAATGTATTCAGTTTATTTCTTCTTTATGCTTAATTTCTTGTTGTTGGATTTTTTAAAAATATGTTGCACACTGTCCAGAGTGGAAAAATATTCCAGATGGACGGGATAGAAGTGCAATAAACAAATAAATAAATTTATCCTACTTTTTTTAAAAAAACCTTCTTTTCCTTCTCTTGCCTTTAAGACTCATCACTATTGTGTGTGTGTGTGTGTGTGTGTGTGTGTGTGTGTGTGTGTGTGTGTGTGTGTGTGTGTGTGTGTGTGTGTGTGTGTGTGTACGGACGGATACGCCTGCCCCCCAAAACTGCGGGCCGACGGGGCCAAGTGGAAATCTGTCCCTGCGATCCTTCCCCTCCCTTCCAGAAGAGCTGCCTGGGTGTTGAATTGGGGACTCTTGCTGCCCCCCCCTCCCGTCTAGTGGTTAAGACGACTGGAAGATCGGAAAAAATCAGCAGTTCGAGACCCGAATAAGTTCCCACCGTCCGTCCGAGCTCCTGCCAACTTAGCGATTCGAAAGCAAGAGGGAGTGTGTGTGTTTCTGCTCGGTGCGCCCCGTCGTAGCTTTTCTCCTCCTCCTCCTCCATTTGCCCCAAAGAGTCTGTCCAAGGCGGGCGGCCGCCTCCGTCCTGGCCGCCGGGGGAGGGGGGGGGGGCTCCGCTCTCAGAGGTCCCCGGGGCAGGCCCGTCGGGGGTCGCTGTCCTGTTCGTAGCGGTAGTGGTAGCCCTCCATCTGGTCCCTGCAGGCCTCGCGGAGGTTGTTGAGCCAGCGCTTGATGCCCTTTCGGTTGAGGTAGAGGACCATAAGAAAGACCACGCCGATGAGGGCCAGCACGATGCCCAGGAAGACGTAGGAGGCCGTCTCCAGCTCGCCCTCCCCGGCCGCCGACACCTCGGCCCCGTCGGGCTCCAGCAGCCCCCAGTCCTCGGCCCGGTCCGGGTCGTCGTCGTCAGGGCAGCCCAGCTGTCCGGGCCGGAGGCGGCGCAGCGGCAGGTCGCGCAGCGCAGGCGGCGAGGCGCAGCGTAGGCTGCGCGCGTCGGGGGTGCGCCAGGAGGCGTTGCGCTGCCAGGCCAGGAGCGGCCGGAGGGCGGCGCAATCGCAGGCCAGAGGGTTGGGGGCCAGCTGGAGGCGCAGGCTGCGCAGCGGGGCCAGGCCCTCGAGCTGGGGGGCGCCCAGGGCCCGCAGCGAGTTGTTGCGCACGTCGAGCTCCTCCAGGGCCGGCGGGAGGCAGGCGGGCGACGGCAGCTCCCGCAGGCGGTTCCCGCGCAGCTCCAGCCGGGCCAGGGCGCTCAGGTTGCCCAGGCGGCCCTCCAGCAGCTGGGCCGCCCCCGCCGCCCCGTCGGCGCCGCTCAGCTGCAGCAGCGCTTGGTTGAGGCGCAGCGTGCGCAGGTGGGCGCAGCAGGCGCCGAAGGCTCCGGGGGCCACGGCGCGCAGCGGGTTGTGGCTGAGGTCCAGGGCCGCCAGGGCCGGCAGGCCGTCGAAGGCCGCCTCCTCCAGGGCCTCGACGCCATCGTGGGTCAGCACCAGCAGCGTCAGGTTGCCCAGCGGCCGCGCCGGCCCGCCCGCCCCCCAGCCCCCGGCGAAGGCGGCCGCCCGTAGCACAGTCAGGTTGCCGCCCACGACGGTCAGGTTGCGCACGGCGGCGGGCAGCTCGGCCGGCGGCTCGTGGAGGCGGACGTAGCGGCACTGGACGGTGTCCGGTGTGCTGAAGCAAAAGCACGAGCCCGGGCAGGGCCCCCCGCCCCCCGCCTGCAGCAGCGGCAGCAGGAGCATCGCGGCCAACAGGAGCAGCAGCGGCAGCCGCGGCGGAGGCGTCGTCGTCGGGGTCCCTCCTCGCTCTCCGGGCGCCAGGGCCATCCTACTCTCCCCGCCCGTGGAGCATCGCCGCGGCCCGACGGAGCGACGGTGGAGCCGCCGCCGCCGCCGCCGCCGCCGCCGCCTGCCCTCCTCCTCCTCTCTTCCTCGGGCGGCTTCCACGGAGTCAGAGTCCCGGCGGCGGAGGATGAGACTTGTCGGTGGAGCCGGCAGAGAAGGACGGAGGCTGGGGAGGAAGGGGGGGGGGGAAAGGGCTCCCCTCCCCCCAAGGATCTCTCGCCGCCCTCCCGCCTTCCTCCCTCCTCTTCTTCCTCCGGGCGATCGGGAGTCCAGCCGGCTTCGACGGCGGCGGCAAAGTGGCGGAGGGCGGGGGCGGGGGGAGGAGGCGAAGGGTCGCAGGTCCGGCGGCTTCGACAGCGGCGATCCAGGCAGGCGGAAGCGTCCCGGCGGAGGACGGGACTCGGCGTCGGTCGGTCGGCGGCAGGGAGGAAGGGAGGAGGCGGGGACCCGAAGGGGAGGGACGGGGAGGGAGGGGCCCCGACGGCTCTATCTATCTTCCCCCCACCCCCTCTCAAGGAGGCTCCCCGGGCCGAGGGAGAGGACCGACCGACCAGAGGAGGCGCCCTGATCGCGAGCCGCTGCTGTGCTCCGGCTGGGCAGGTTGGAGGCGCCACGGCGGGACCGACCCGGAGGGAAGAGAGGAGGGAGAGAGGGAAGGAGTGGGCGGCCCCTCCGACGGCCAGGTGGCTCCTGGATCTGGGCGGCGGGGAGGGAGGGAGAGAGGAGGAGGAGGAGGAGGGAAAACTCCTCGACGGATGGCCTGGCCCTCTCCAGGACCCCCGCGGAGATCTCGGAGCGGTGGGCAAGACGGCAGGAAGCCTGATCTACACCCCCCACCCTAGTCGCGGCCAACCCACCCGCCGTGCTGCCCAAACGGGCTGCTCGATCCCTCGCGGACGGCAGAAGAGCAACCACAGTCACCAGAGACACGTCTATGCTCCCCATCGCGCTTAGCGCCCCCCCCCCCCCCCCCGCAGGCGGTTCACAGAGTAATTGTATTCTCCGGGCAGAAGTAACCTTCCCAAGTTCTAGACTCGAGGTCACAGTGGTAAGAAGCAATTTTCTCCTGCAGACTTTGCAGCTCGGAAGGCCTTACTCCCGAGGAATACATTTCTTGGTAGCAGAGGCCTCTGATTTCCAGTTTGCCGCATGGGATGGCCAACCTACTCCAGAGTAACTCTGATGCAAGGGGCCACCCCATTCCCTGCAAACCCTTGTGGTAGGAATGTGGAGCTGAAAGTGGGCAGAGCAAGGACCCCCAAAGCTCTCCCGAGTGTGAGTTTGTGACCTGGAGCCAGTCACTCTCCTAGGGTCACCTACCTCACAAGACTGTTGTGAGGCCAAAGTGGGGAGGAGGAAGAGGAGAACCCCCACACACTGTCCTGAGCTGAGGATGGATGGAAAGGTTAATGAAGAAGGTGTGCAACAGCGCATTGGAAGTTCTATGCTCCAGGGAGGATAGGGAAAGGTTAAGGTCACGGTCTCCATTGCTTGAAAAGGCAGTTGTGTCCAACTCTAGGGGACGGTACTCATCTCCACTCGCAGCCAAAGAACCAGCATTGTCTGCCTCTGCAGACATTTCTGTGGTCATGTTGCTACCATTCCCATCAAAGCAGTACCTATTTTTCTACTTGCAATTTCTTGCTTTCAAACTGCTAGGTTGGCAGGAACTTGGAATGGACAGCGGAGATTCACTCCAGGATGCAGCGCTTGGGTCTCCAACTGCTGGCCTGTTGCCCTTCCTGTCAAGCTCAGCACCTAAGCCATGGCAGTCCTCCAGGATGGAGGTTTCCCTTGCTCGAAAGCCATTCGTATCCGACTCTAGGGTTCAGTGCTCATCTCTGTTTCTAAGCCAAAGACCCAGCGCTGTCTGGGTCTTTGTACACCAGAGTACATGGAAGGCTGTTACCTTCCCACCGATGTGGTCTCTATTTATCTACGTGCAATCTCTTGCTTTTGAACTGCTAGGTTGGAAGGAGCTGGGACGAAGACGGGAGCTCATTCCATCCTGCAGTACTCGGGAATCAAACTGCTGACTTTCCGCCTTCCAGTCAGCATCTTAGCCACTTGAGCCACTGGAGAGGAAGCGGCAATTCTAGCAGGACCGGAGTGCTCCATGGTGCTGAAACTTCCCTCCCAATAAGTTCAGCACTCTGGACAGATCTTTTTAGGAGGGATATTAAAAAGTTCTGCATGGCTTTATCAGCGCCCTGAGATGGAAGCTACCAGCTCTGACTCTCTGTGTGCCAAGTACTTATTCACCCAGCCAAGAGCGACTTTCTCCCTGCTCTCTCGATGGAAGTCAAATCCCCAGAAAGGCCCTGGAAGTAGGACGATCTCTCTGAAGGGTGCCCGAGCTCCATCTGTGCTGTTATTTCGGATGACAGTATTACTGCCAAGCTAGAAGTTTGTAAGCAAGAAATGCAAGTAGATAACCAGGCACCACTTGGGCAGGAAAGGTAACAGTGTTCCATGCACTCCAGCGTCTAGGGGCCACTCAACAATTACGTAATCCATTTTTAGGGGAATAATCGACCCCCTCCCCCATGTAATCCAACTGTAATTTTCACTTTGAAACCCCCCCTTAAAATTACGTAATCCAGAGCTCTTGTATCAAAACTCTAATTTTTTTAGAGCTTTTCACTATTGGTGAAATAGAAATCGACTGCACAAACAATTCAATAATCTCAAATCGGATCAAAATTCCCAGAGATCATTTTTAAACCTAAAAAAGCACCATGTTTCAAAACCACAACAGCTCCAAATGGATTACGTAATCTTTGACCTGACCTCCCCCCACACATAATTTTCTGTAATTCCGATGGCAGACTCCCCCCCCTCGAGGATCACATAATTGTTGAATGGCCCCCTAGCCATGCCTGCTACATGACCATGGAAATGTCTGCACACCCCGACAGTACTGGCTCTTTGGCTATGAACAGAGATGCGCACCGAGCCCTAGCATCGGACATGACTGGCTATCAAGCAAGGGAGATCTTATTGCAGCCGAAAGTGGCAGGGTGGTGCCCAGGCTAACTCCCACCAGTGTCATGAAAGACATCAGACCTCAACTGCTCAGCATTCTTCTGCAAACCGCCCTCCCCACACCTTGCACCCCCACAAAAAAGATTGTTTTATCCCCATCCCCTGCCCCCCGGCTCTATTTTCAATTTTTTAGCTGCCTGAAATGTTGCACCTAACACAGAAATCCTACTAAGATTTCACCAGTGGCCTTGGAAATAGTGCCGGATGGCATTTAAGGCCATGTGATGAGAACTTTGACCCCGCAGGGCTGGAGGTGGGTGGGTGGGAAGGTTTGGCTTTTGCCCTGAGATGAAGGTTTCCCAATGTGGTGCCCACGCCTCACAAGGGGACATCGATTCCCAGAAGCCTAAGTCAGTCCGTTGGCTGATCAGTGCTTTGAGGAACTGACTTAGGCTTCTGGGGATTGAAGTCCAAAAACCAAAGGTTGGGAAACATGGCCATAGATGGTCACTTTCTGGTGAGCCCCTAATCTTCATATGTTTCTTTCTTTCTTTATCTCCTTTCCCCACTTTGTTTCTGGTTGGTTCTTCTTATCCTTCAAATCCCGTACTTTTCTTTGCAACACATTTTCCATTTTTTGCATGAACTGCCTCACTGCTGTTACCATTACAATCACCCTCTCTTTTCTCATTTCTGTCTAACTTCACATTTCCAAAGTCCATTAACAATTCTATTCTAGGACACAGTTCTAGTTTTAAAGACAATATTTGATTTATTTCTTCAACCACTTTTGTACCACAGCTAGCCTGCCTGCTCTATCAGGTCCATTCATTCATTCATTCATTCATTCATTCATTTATTTATTCATTGCTGTTCTGCTGCTGTTCTGTTGCTACCCTTCTTTTCTCGCCAGGTCTTCCTCCTACTCTTTCAATGACTGGTGGGTCAAACGGCAATGCGGATGCCAATGGGGAATGAAATGTGCAGATCATGCCTGAAAGCCTTGAATTGGGACCAAAGGAGACGACAGCTGATAGAAGCTTTAAGCTTCAGTTAAAAAAAACAATTCCTCTTTCCCTGGCTTTGGAATCTGGTTCACATTTTAGTTCCTGGGTCACCTGAGAACAGATGTTACTTCTGATCCATGTCTGCTTCACAGGGCAGTTATTGGGACATTTTTGGGAAAGAGAAAAAGAAAGAGCTGCCCTGAGTTGGCTGTAGAGTGAGAAAATGTAATGCATAAATAAATAAAAGGAGTAAAATATTTAGGAGCTGCAAAGGAGCACTTTGTCTTGCCTCAAGGTTGGTGATGCATCCAAGATAAAATGGCAGTGAATGGCTGCAACTGATAATCATCATCGTATTTTTTTTGTATTTCATGCTTTCAGAGGGCTTTGTGTAGTGGTTGCTCTACTCAAGGGATGGCCAACCTTGGCACTCCAGATGTTCTTGAACTTCAATTCCCAGAAGCCCTGATCAGCAGGCGGGCTGACTTGGGCTTCTGGGAATTGAAGTCCACGAACACCTGGCGTGCCACGGTTGGCCATCACTGCTCGAATCTGTGCAATGGACCTGATAGTGCAGGCAGGCTAAGCAGTGGTACAAAAGTGTTTGAAGAAATAAATCAAGTATTGTCTTTAAAACTAGAACTGTGTCCTAGAATAGAATTGTTAATGGACTTTGGAAATGTGACGTTAGACAGAAATGAGAAAAGAGAGGGTAATTGTAATGGTAACAGCAGTGAGGCAGTTCTTGCCAAAAAATGGAAAATTGTTACTGAACTTGTATTGGAGGATTGGTATAAAGATTTAAGGAATATAGCCATTAATAATACGTTTACATGTGAATTAAAGTTAAAGAAATGATTGGATAAAAGAGAGTTTGTTAACCTTGCGTTTGTAAAAACTAAAGGGATAAAACCAAGACAATAATATTTACATTTTTTGGAAATAGGGGATAAGAATAAGAAAGGGAAAGTTTTATTTAGAGTATAAAGGGAAGATAAATAATGTCCCTATATAAAATCAGCAATGGCAGATTTTAAGGTCACTGCTTCTTCTTCTTCTGTGTCTAGGCCAGACATGAAACTGCCAAAATGAAGGCACCTTTTGGTGAGATCATTCTGCAGTTCCTTTGGTCTGATCTAGTGTGAGAAAGATTAGCTGGCAACACAGAAGGTGGTGGTTACCAGGGTATGCCTGATTGTGGTTAAAAAATACCACAGTCTCCAAGGAGGCTCTTCCTGCGTACCCCAGATCATTGAATCGTGGAAGATCACTGCTAAAAGACGTAATAACAGACTATCTGATGAACAAATGAAGGTGAGATGGCCATGTTGCACAATAGATGGAGTGCCAGAATAATGAATTGGTATCCGAGAGGTCACACACACACCAAAAAAAAAAGACCCAGGGGAAGACCAGCTCATGGATGGGAAGATTTTCTGGTCCAACATGGAGAAGAATTGCCAGAGACAGATCATTATGGACAGATGTTGTGTGGAATGTCGTCACGGAGACGTCTACCAATACAAGGACTTCTCACCGAATAACAACTCCAAGGTATCCAACACAGATTTTAAATGGCCAGTGGTCAACCAGACTGCCCCCCCCCCTCCCCAGGCTTCTGGAACCAGCTCCTTCTTCACCCTTTTCTTCTGTTGGAAGAAAGGAATAGATTAGGAGCACATCTGCAGTCCAGACCCAAACCAAACCCCTCTGCATGTCCTGAACCGATACCAGGTTTCTACCAACTTTTCAGACAGACATTGCTCAGTAAAGACCATCACATCCACAGACACAAACAGACTGTACGGTTTATCTATCTCCCTTCTGTGGTGCATTTTCACGTCCTGGTTTTGGTATGAGGAGCAGCCCTTAAAAAATACGTTACATTATGGGCCCTCCAGTCACTTCCAAAGTACGGTGACGGGAAGAATTTATGGTCGCCAAGGGTTTACTGTGGTAACAGCCCTGTACGGCTTTTGCAAACTCAAGCCTGAGGCTGCCTTGTTAAGACATAGAAGGAAAGGATGTAAGATTTGTCTTGGCTATCCTTCTAGGATGACAGAGTAGCCCCTATGCTAAAGGTAAAGATTTCCCTTGCTCAAAAGCCAGTCATATCCAACTCTAGGGGTCAGTGCTCATCTCTGTTTCAAAGCCAAAGAGCCAGCGCTGTCTGCTTCTGCAGACGTTTCCATGGTCATATGGCAGGCATGACTAGACACCTTGGGTCAAGGTCTGGCTCCGTATCAGGCCACTTCCTCTGTAATTCAGAGGGATAGGAGGGCCCGGCCAGACCCCACCCCTACCTGGTTTCCTTGGGGATGGGCACACGGAATGCTGTTACCTTCCCGCCGAAGTGGTCCCTATTTATCTACTTACAATTTCTTGCTTTCGAACTGCTAGGTTGGCAGGAGCTGCTGACCTTCCACCTCCCTGTCAGCATCTTAGCCACTCGAGCCACTACCTTTGCTTTATTTACACATCAGCCTTGTGGAATGGGTCAGATCAAGTGGGAATGATTCACCCAAGGCCAGCACCTGCTGAATATGGGCTTGAACCACAGTCTCTTTTCACTAGGATGGCCTTTCAATTTTCTCACTTGCTTTTAGTCCATGGAGGAAAGTCACACCTATCGACAGCATCCAGAATGCAAAGGTAAGATTGGGGGAACAAATTAAAAAAAATGTTCCTCCTACAAAGCAAATGAACCTTGGAAAAACACACTCCCCTTTGGAGGCAAAACCTATCATAAAATTATAGAATCAAAGAATGACTGAGTTGGAAGAGGGTCCTTTTAGACCACCGAGTCCAACCCATTCTTGCTCAATGCGGGAATGGTCCAGTTTTCTCCTGAATGCTTCCAGTCTTGGTGAAGGTCTTTGAGTGTGTAAGTGGAGGTGAGAGTAGTACCATCAGGGAGCTAGACTCTATCATGACATAAGAGAGGCCGCAGTGGCTTAATGGTCAAGACACTGAGCTTGATGGCCAGAAGGTCAGCAGGTTGGTAGTTTGAGACCCAAGTGCCACGCAATGGAGTGAGTGCCCATTGTTTGTCCCCGCCTAGCAGTTCGAAAGCAAGAATATGCAAATAGATAAATAGATACTGCTTTGGCGGGAGAGGTAACATCATTCCATGCACTCGGACGTCTAGTCCTGCCTGCCTCATGATTAGATTATCAATTTAAGCAGTGTTTGTGAATACAGTAAAACCCCGGGTTACAACCGCCTCAGTTTTAGTTTGCTGCGGTTTACAATGGCAAATCCACTGGAAATGCCGTCCTGGTTTACAAATTTTTAATGTATTTTTGGGGGTTTATAATGATCAATTCAGGACCATTTTTTAATTTTTCAATGCATCCCTATGGATGTTTTGGTTTACAATTTTTGGGGTGTTATAACAGAGGCTGTTGGAACAGACTTCTGTCATAACCTGGGGTTTTACTGTACATAAATACAGTTAATTCAAAGTACTGTAAAATCATACTCATGTATACAACTGGGGCGCTGCCACATATAAAACTGTCTATTTAAAACCAAATTGAGTGGAGGAAAATCAATGTACGAAGGCAGTTCTAATAAAAACGAAGTCAGCTAAAGGCAGCAAGAGTAATAATGCTTCTTTTGAGTTAGGGTTTACTCTTTGCTAGGTTCTTTTAGGGGTCTCGCCTTTTGGGGTTCCTGCAAGGAGATCCCCCCCCCCAAAAAAAAATGTTTAGGCCTCTGAAACCTCTGGCTATTTCGTGGCTGGACAGTCATCCTTTCCGCCCACATCCGAGGAGAACCTCTTTGCAGTCCCTAAAAATAGAAGCCTCCCCCCTCCTTTCTTCCTTCCCAAATATTCTCGCACCATGAATTATTCAGGCGGCCTCTAATAGAATCGGGAGAGCTGGGCGGCTCAGGAGCGCTTGGCAAAATGCACTTGTGATTGACTCAAGCCAGCAAATGTCAGACCTTTCCGGCTCGCCCTGGGCACAGGGGCTTCTCTAGGGCTGAAAGATGCTTTGGTCATTTTTATTTTATTTTATAATTTTTTTTATTTATTAAAAGTGAAAACAGAGTAAAACAAGCACATAAGAAAAATTCAGAAACATAACCATACATAGACTAAAACCAATGTTAATGTTAAAGATTCTTGATATATGGTGTATTTGATTATATATTCAATAAAAGAAAAGAAATATATATACTGTATATATATATGTGTGTGTGTACATACCCACACTCATCTAGAAACATGTACACATACACATACATATACATATAAATGTTCATATATACCTGTGCACATACACAAATACACATACGCACAACACACACACACACACACACACACACACACACACACACACACACACACACACACACACACACACACACACACACACAAAAGGATATATCTTGCATACCCTGTTAAAAATAAAACAAAATACATAGCACACGTGTTCCGTTGGGGTTGTTAGCAAGGGTTTCGATGCTGTTTACACTATATTATATCTTTTCCAAAAAGAGAGTGGATCAAGGCCTGGTTTATTCCCTTTTTGATCGGTTAATACATAGTCAACGAAGGGTTTCCATATATCCCAAAATGGGGTTTTCACTTTTATCCCTCTGCCTTGATGTAATTGCATAGTTAATTTTTCGTTCAGGGCCAATTGCCATACCTCTGCATACCACCTAGTCTTGTTTATATTTTTGCCCCTTTAAATTCTTTAGCAATTAACTGTCGCGTAACCAATAATAGAGTTTCCAATAATTCTTTCCTTGCATCTTCCAAATATAAATCGTCAGTTTCCCCCAAGATTGCAAGTTTGGTCATTTTGATGGAGCAGCAAGAGTAGGAAAGGTAGTTAGTGGAGCAGCAGATTGGAGTGGATGGGATTTGCAATTCAACTCCCCCCCCTGACTCGATCTGTACCCCAATGATTCTCCCTTTTGCCCTTCCACCCCTGGCTACCTGCACCTTTTTACTGGAGATCCTGAGGTTGAACTCAGAGCAGGCTTTTACATGTTTTCACCACTGAGGTCCGGCCACTTACCCCCCTTTGTGCAGGTCTCCCTGACCACATCAACAGAACTTCACATGCAGAGATGCAGAGCACATCCACACACTTGAAACAAGTTGGCATCACTGTTAATGAAGCCATGTGTAGAGTGACAGGAGGCCTCAAACCAACACTAGTTGAGAAAGTAGACCCTTTGGTAGGTATCACTTCACTCAAGAAAAGGAGAGAAGGAGCAGTGGACGCTGAGATAACTAAGCAAGAGAAAGACCCTTGACATGATCCTCTGAATGGAGATGAGTCTCAAGTCTTCCAGCTCAGATCCAGGAAGCGCTTTATGGCAAGAGCAAACATTCTTGAGGGTACACAAGAGAAAAACCAAATTAGAAGATGGGGGAAGGAGCTCACTGGACAAAGAACATCATTGAAAGAGGAGATGGTTGAGGAAGTCAACCTCCCCTACGTCACTTGGAGGACCCTGAATAGGCTGAGGGTTGGAGTCCCCAAATTCAAGACCAACATCCTCAAGTGGGGGCTAATGGTGGACAGCAACACACTGTGTGAATGTGGAGAGACACAGAATCCGGCTCATTAACTGGTCTGTCAATTACTTCCATAAACATGCACCGACAAGGACTTAAATTTGGCCAATGACAAAGCAAAGGAAGTGGCTTCATTTTGGCAGTTCCAAGTTTTATCTGGACATGAAAGAAGAAGGATGCAGACATCTCCTGTGTTTGAACTCAGGGTAGGGTTTACTTAGTTGTTGGGACTTAAGAGGATTAAAGAATTGCTTCTTTCATGAGAAGAGCCAGTGTTTTATGGTAGTCAGACCGGGAACCTGGGACTGGGAAGATCCTCAATTCAAATCCCATTGGGTGAGTGATTTTGAACTAATGACTCTTATTCTTGGCTTGATCTACCTCCTGGTGGTGTTGTGAGGACAAAGTAGGACGAAGGGAAGCCACCCATGCTGCTCTGAGCATGCTGGTGAAATTGTTAGATATAAATGTCACATAATTAACTAAGACACTTGGGGGGAAAACAAAGCCATGAAGAGCTCTGGTGGCACAGTGGTGAAACTGCTGTAATGCAGCCAAAATTGCAGATGTCATGAGTTCGATCCTGTATATAAATTTAGTTAATTTGTTTTTGCTCTTGTATTATTGCTATCCCTTTTTCCTTTTAATTTTTTTTTGTTTAAAAATTAAGTACATAAGCAGTTCAGTACCTGAATACTGTAGGTCGGAATGAGCTCCTGTCTTTGTCTGCCAACCTAGCAGTTCAAAAGCAAGACGTTGCAAGTAGATAAACAGGGGCCACTTGGGTGGGAAGGTAAACAGTGTTCCATGTGCTCCAGTGTCTAGTCACGCCTGCCACATGATCACAGAAACGTCTGCAGAAGCAGACAGCGTTGGCTCTTCTGTTATGAAAGAGATGCGCACTGAACCCTAGAATTGGACATGACTGGCTTTCGAGCAAGGGAAACTTTGACCTTTACCTTTAGGCTGATCAAAGACTGGGCAGTGACTGCTTTGGATTGCAGCTCCTGGGTTGTCCAGAAACAGCCACTGACCATGCTAGCTCAAGGATTCTGGGAACTGTAGTCCAAAGAAGCAACATTTCTCATCTCTGAACCTGCACTTTATGGCAGACAATTTCATAGGTTCAGATTGTGCATGGCGTGAAACCGGGTTTCCTTTTGTCTCTCAGCTGCTTGTTTATTCCTCCTTCTCGGAAATCCCAAAAATAGTACGTCTAATAATAAGGAGAAGTTAAATTTAGTTACCATTTGAGATTTTTTTGGGGGAGGGGGAGGAGGGGACTCGTGTTTATATCGATGGCCCGCTGTTGACTTGAGATCAATACACAATTTCATTGGAGAACTGAAGGTTGAATTGAATCGTGCAGGCAGATGGAACTGCAGAAAGGAAAGAGCAAGGAGATTTAATTTAGCTGTGGTTGTCAATCTAGTGTAGGTTTTGTGTGCATGCATGTTGCAGTGGGGAAGTGGCTTTAAAAAATAAACAATACCAAGGGAATGCAGAGAAAGTCCCATGGGAAAAATGCCAAAGAATAGACAGGGCCAGTTCCCGAGTCAATCACAAGACTGTTTGGGCTGCCTTAAACCACTCTACATTAAGTAGAGTAATGCATTTGATAAATCTTTTAAAACTTGATACACTCAAAGAACATTTAGATTTAAATGAAAAATTGTTATGTTATAAAGTTGTTATGATATTTACATGATATTGTATGCATTTTACTGCTTCTATGTTTGATGTATGTTTCCTTTTTTCTCGTTTAATGTTTGTTATTTTATTTTAAAATAAATAAAAATTATTTTGAAAAATAAACCATGGGTGTGCCCAAACTATGGCCCACAGGCCAGATCTGGCCCCGACACCAATTCATCCAGCCCATGACTTTCTCATTGCTCCTGGAAGTGGAAGTAAAACATGCCCATCCGGGCGCATTTTACTTTTGCTTCCAGGAGCAACGAGGGTAATGCGGGCCGGATGAATTGGCATCAGGGGCTGGAACTGGCCCATGGGCCATTGTTTGGACACCCCTGGTTTAAGCAGAGAAAATGGCAGCCTAAAATCTATCTTATCCTGTTGCAAAACAGATGGCAAGGCGTGTTTTACTTCCGCTCCCAGTGGGAGGAACCACGTGACTGGCCTGCTGAATCACATGACTGGCCCACTGAACCATGTGACCAGCCCACGGCCAAAAAAGGTTGGGCACCCCTGCTTTAAATTGTTTTCTCGAAGCTGCTTCAACACTAGTAAGTGCAGAGTGATGCACATTGGGGCAAAATACCCCAATGCCATTTATAAACTGATGGGGTCTGAACTCTCTGCGACAAACCAGGAAAGGGACCTTGGTGTCCTGGTGGACCAAAGCTCAATGAAGGTGTCAATCCAGTGTGCCTCAGCTGTGAAAAAAGCAAACTCAATGCTAGGGATCATTAGGAAGGGTATAGAAAATAAGTCAGCAAGTGTCATTTTGCCTCTTTATAAATCTATGGTGAGGCCCCATCTGGAATATTGTGTACAGTTCTGGTCGCCATACCTCCAGAAGGATATTATGGAGTTGGAGAAAGTGCAGAGGAGGGCAACCAGAATGATTAGGGGACTGGAACACCTTCCTTACCATCTGAGGCTGCAACGGTTGGGCCTCTTCACTCTTGAACGACGGACGGCGTCTAAGAGGTGACCTGATTGAAGTTTATAAAATCATGCACGGTGTGGACAAAGTAGATAAGGAAAAACTGTTTTCCCTATCGCACAACACTAGAACTAGGGGACACTCCATGAAACTTTTGGGTACTAGTTCTCAAACAAATAAGAGAAAGTACTTTTTCTCCCAGAGGATCACTGGTCTATGGAACTCCCTGCCAGAAGAAGTGGTGACAGCTGTCAGACTTGACAGCTTTAAGAAAGGATTAGACAAGTTCATGGAGGACAAGAGTATCAATGGCTATAATTATGGATACTTAAGGACAACCTCCGGGTTGGAGAGATAGGCAGGATATCTCTCAATGCCATTTCCAGGGAATCCTAAGCAGGTGAAGGCATCTCCTTGGGAAGAATACCCTGAAGGAAATGGTGAGCCACTGTGTGAGACAGAATGCTGGACTGGATCATGGGCTCCTGTGGCCTCTTCCAGCAAGGCTGTTCTTATAAAAAAAGAAAGGAAAAGACAGTCTCTTATTCCCCAACTTTGTGTTTTCGACTCCTGTTTGATTGTTCTCTAAGCTGCCTTTTTCAAAGAGACTTTCTGCCTTTTCATCATTTACAGCACAGCAGGAAGCAACGGAGCCTTTGAGGATGATGGCAGGTAGCTAGCTAGAAAGAAAGAAAGCTAGAAAGAAAGAGCCCAGAGCCATTCATCATTCCACATCACTCTTCCTCCCTTAACCCTCTCTCAGATAAAGTCCAAGGGCAGTCGGAAAGACTGACTTTGCACCAGCATGCAAAGGAAGAGCCAGACGGAGAAACCCCAATGCACAGACAGGTGCAGGATCAGTCCCAAGAGAATAGGAGAGATTCTCATGACATGGTGTGGAAAAGCCCCTAGAAGAATCTCAGAAGAACTGCAGGACATCATAAAGGGTTGGGTTGGTGGGACAAAACGGAGGCTAACTTGCCTCTTTGACATTTGCTGAGAACAGTTACAAGATGGGGAAGATTTGGCTGAGTAATACTACAAGCGAGAAGGATCTTGGAATTGTTGTAGATTGCAGGCTACACATGAGTCAACAGTGGCTGCAAGAAAGGCCAGTGCTATGTTAGGCTGCATTAACAGAAGTCTAGTCTCCAAAGCTCAATGAAGTCCTACTAGTCTCCATCTATTCGGCACTACTCAGACCACATCTAGAGTCCTGTGTCCAGTTCAGGACAAGGCACTTTGAGAAAGATGCAAACAAATTAGAGCAGGTACTGAGAGGGGCAACAAGAATTATTATCCTAGAGCAGTGATGGCGAACCTTGGCACTCCAGATGTTCTTGGACTTCAATTCCCAGAAGCCCCCGTGAATCCACATGAATGGGTTTACTGCGATTCATCCAGCCCATGCCGCCCTCATTGTTCCTGGAAGCGGAAGTAAAACACACACGTCTGGGTGCATTTTACTTCCGCTTCCAAGAGTGACGAGGGTAGGGTTGCCATAATTCTCTCCCACCAAACTGGGACAGCCATTGCATTCTTCAAAATATGCATGTGTTGGATGGGGCTGTCAGGGAGACCACAGAATCCCTGCCCAGGGCAGACGGAATACCGACCCTATGCAATTAACCCTTTGCGGTCACATTAAGAAGGAATCCTCCCAGTGTATGGTGGAGGTTTGGCTTCTTAGATATGGGTATTTGTTGCTCCCTCCCGGCTTTTGAGGAAAAGGGCTGAGGACGACTCCTTGTCCCCCAAACTTCAAGGTGAGCCAAGGGATTTTTGCAAAGAGTTATTTCACTGCCTCTGTGTCTTTCTTTCAATTATCTCACTTGCACGTGTCTCCTCTCCCCGGCGGGCTTCTCAGGGTGCTGTTTTGCCTTCACTGCTTTCAAGCAGGATAATTGAAAGAAAGGCTGGGAGGCAGCGAATTAACTCTTTGCAAAAATCCCTTGGTGGAGGGGTGATCTTGCTTCCTTTGTTCAAATTTAAAAATCCGGGACTTTTACATGTTTTTTCTTGAACCGGCCGGGATAGCTTGAATCCGGGAAAATCCTGGAAAACCGGGACATATGGCAACCCTAGACGAGGGCGGCGTGAGCTGGATGAATCGCAGTAAACCCATTCATGTGGATCCATGGGGGCCTCTGGGAATTGAAGTCCAAGAACATCTGGAGCACCAAGGTTCGCCATCACGGTCCTAGAGGATGACATTAGAGATTAAGTAAGAACTCATTGTGACATCACCGATATTTGGGAGGTTTCCTTCCCATATGGACTCGAGAGAGATTACAAGCATTTTTAAAAGGCCTTTTTCAGTACAGGAGATGAGTTTAATCTTGCAGAATCATAGAATAGAGGTCATCCAGTCCATTTCCCTGCTTAATGCAGAAATCCGAATCAAAGCAGGTCTGGTGGGTGGTGGTCTAATTCTCTTTTGAATGCTTCTAGTGTTGGAGCAGAAGCTTCCTCTATGCAGCTCAAAAATGCACCGTTGTCTTTACTTGGGGTAGAAGTTATTGTACAGGAAAAGTATGTAACCTACCTGCATTTTGATTGAGGATGGGCAGAGTTAATCTCTGATCTGAATTTCTTTCTTTTGGTGGTTTAGTTTCAATCATAACTTTTTTGTTTAAACTGAAGGTTGATCAGGGTTTTCTCTCTCTCTCTCTCTCTCTCTCTTTCTTTGTCTAATCTCTTTGTCTAAGTTTTCTTTTGTTTCCCCCGGAGAGTTACCCAGGGAAATAAGCTTGTGGCTTTTAGGAACAAGAGGAACCTGACCATTAATAAATTAAACTAATTCATGCCTTTCTTGTAATTGAAGATCTTTGACCTAGGTGTCCTCTACAGACTATTAGAGAGTAAAAAGCAGATGCCTTCTTGAATCATGCAAAATCTGCACGCTTCAGTTTTATGCAAACACCTCCTTCTGTCCCTGAAGATGTAGTTACCAACTTTGTTAAGCAGCCAAAGAGGAAATTTTCAAATTGAGTGGAAATTTGTTGAGAAACATAGTTTTAGCCTAATGTGTTCTCACTTTGGGGTAATCTAGCAGGGCAAGGGGGCTACTTGAATACTCTCCATGATCATTTTTTTGGTCACCTTCCCTTAATAGCCTCCTAGCTCAGGAAAACTTTACTTTTACTTTACTAGCTCATTTTAACTGAGGAGAGAGCTCACTGGACAAGGAACATCATTCAAGGAGGATATGGCCGAGGAAGTCAACCTCCCCTACATCACTTGGAGGACCCTGAATAGGCTGAGGGTTGGAGTCCCTAAATGCAAGACCAACAGGCTCAAGTGGGGGCTAGAATAATAATTTAATGTCAGAAATTATTCTGGGTTAAAAGGATTTTTGTTGGAGAAACTCCGCTCAGGGGACACCCGAAAGAGGCTCCTTTCATGTCCCCGAGATCTTTTCCTACCAAAGTGGCCCCTATTTATCTACTTGCAATCTCTTGCTTTCAATCAGCTAGGTTGGCAGGAGCTGGGACAAGAGACTGGCGCTCAATCCGTCATGCAGTACGTGGGTCTCGAACTGCCAATTTGCTAACCTTCCAGCTAATGAGGCGAGCTTCTTAACCACTGAGCCACAGTCCCCGGAGTCGAGCTATTGATTCCTTTGTTCTGGTCCAAGTCTCTGCCTCTACACCTGTTTCTTTTAATTCTGGGCTAACTTTACCATCCACAGCATTGTACATGCATCATAAAAAGAAACCTGAGTTAATGTGCAAGGCATGCATGAATGCTCTCGCTTGCTTTTCATTGATGGCCCTTACATGGCCTCTCCAGAACCCTTGTAACAGATAACTCTTTTTTTTTTAATTCTCAGCTCCAGGGTCTGGCTAATATTGCCAGCGTGCTATTGTATACTTAGTTTAACTGTGTCACTCCCACTCTCTAAGAAGGAAACAGATTTTATGGTAATAAACCAGCCAGAGATAGAGTTGCCATAATTCTCTCCCACAAAACCAGGACTGAAGTATACTTGACAAAAATGGGTGGTTCATCTACAAAATAGCCTTTTAAAAAACCAACATAATATAATGACAGCTATAAAACACTTTCACATTAAATATATCAATACATAAATGAATTTATTTACAACAGTTAATTCTTACTGTAAGATGGTCTGCTATACTTCTGAGAAGTTGTGCCGCGGTCAACTCTTAATGTCCTCAGTTCTAGGAAACACACTGGTCACACTTATCAGGCGGTGGTGTGAGGCAAGGACATTATACTCCAGGTATACTCCAACTCCAATGTGGCAGGAAAATGCTTGTTTGATGGTGAGAGTTCGAATTTATTTTAATGGTTGCATTATAATACACAATCAATAAGTTTTAAAAATCTGGTACTTTAACATGATTTGTATTGAACTGGCTGGGACAATTTTTCCAACATTGAATCCAGGATAATCAATCAATCAAACAAACAAATAAGTCAGACTCCATAATAGTATTGAAACCGGGGAAGAATGTAGAATATGTAGATTCATACCATCCGATCTACTTAATAAACCAAGATGCTAAAATATTTACCACAATCTTGGCAAATAGAATAAACAGATTTATAGGAGAAAATGTACATGAAGATCAAACAGGCTTTATGAAAAAAAGACATGTCAGATTTAATGAGAAGAACAATAAACTTGGTAATACAAGCAAACGGAGCAAAAAGCAAAGTAGGTATCGTGTCATTGGATATATATAAACATAAGAACATAAGAACAGCCTTGCTGGAACAGGCCACAGCCCATCCAGTCCAGCATTCTGTCTCACACAGTGGCTCACCATTTCCTTCAGGGTATTCCCAAGCAGATGCCTTCACCTGCTTAGGATTCTCTGGAAATTATATTGAGAGATATCCTGCCTATCTCTCCAACCCGGAGGTTGTCCTTGTTGTTCAGTCGCACAGTCGATTCCGACTCTTTGCGACCCTATGGACCATCGCTCTCCAGGCACCTCTGTCCTCCACCATCCTCCTTAGTCCACACAGCCCCGTGCCCATTGTGTCTACAATACCATCTAGCCATCTCATCTTTGGCCGTCCCCTTCTTCTTTTGCCCTCCACCTTCCCCAGCATCAAGGCCTTCTCAAGTGAATCCTCTCTTCTCATTTGATGTCCAAAATACTTCAACTTCATCTTTGTTATTTGTCCTTCTAAGGAGCACTCAGGGCTAATCTCTTCTAATATTGACCTATTTGTTCTCCTCGCTGTCCAGGGGACTCTCAAAACTCTCCTCCAGCACCACATCTCAAAGGCATCTATTTTTCTTCGCTCAGCCTTTCTAATGGTCCAGCTCTCACAGCCATACATCACCACCGGGAATACCATTGCTTTGACTATGCGGACCTTTGTTTGCAGTGAGATATCTCTACTTTTCACTATGTTCCCCAGGTTTTTCATAGCTTGTCTCCCAAGAATCAGTCGCCTTTTTATTTCATGGCTGCAATCCCCATCTGCAGAGATCTTGGATCCTAAGAAAGTAAAATCTGTTACTGCTTCTACTTCTTCCCCATCTATTTTCCAGGGACTTATAGCGCCTGTTGCCATTATCTTGGTTTTCTTGATATTGAGTCTCAGGCCAGCTTTTGCACTCTCTTCTTTCAACCTAATCAGGAGCTTCTTTAGGTCTTCTTCACTTTCTGCCATTAGGGTGGTATCATCTGCATATCTCAAATTGTTGATGTTTCTCCCAGCAATTTTGATCCCATATGGTGATTCCTCCATCCCTGCATTGCGCATTATGTGCTCTGTGTATAAGTTGAATAAGCAGGGTGACAGAATGCAGCCTTGTCTTACTCCTTTTCCTATTCCAAACCACTCCGTCATTCCATACTCTGTCCTAACTGTTGCTTCTTGACTCATGTACAGATTTCTCATGAGACATATGAGGTGTTCTGGTATTCCCATCTCTTTAATTACTTGCCACATTTTGTTGTGGTCCACACAACCAAAGGCCTTGGTGTAGTCAATGAAACAGAAGTAAGCTTGTTTCTGGTATTCCTTTGTTTTCTCCATGATCCAACGTATGTTGGCAATGTGATCTCTGGTCCCCCTGCCTCTTCTGAAACCGGCCTGCACCTCTGGTAGTTCTCTTTCTACATGCTGCTGTAGTCTATCCTGTATTATCTTGAGCATCACTTTGCTGGCTTGTGGGATGAGCGCAATTGTTCGATAATTTGAACATTCTTTGGCATTGCCCTTTTTTGGGATTGGGACATATACTGATCTTTTCCAATCCTGTGGCCACTGTTTCGTTTTCCAAATCTGCTGGCATAAAGCATGTAGTAGCTTGATTCCATCATCTTTTAGGGCTTTGAAGAATTCAACTGGGATACCATCATATCCACTGGCTTTGTTATTTGCCGTGCTTTTTAGGGCCTTTCTGACTTCACTCTCTAGGATGTCTGGTTCAAGTTCAATTTCCCCCTCATTGTTATTATCCGCGGTGTTTAGGTCTTTTTTGTAAAGTTCCTCTGTGTACTCTTTCCATCTTTTCTTTATCTCTTCTGCATCCGCTAGGTTGTCCTTAGGTAGCCATAATTATAGCCATTGATACCCTTGTCCTCCATGAACTTGTCTAATCCTTTCTTAAAGCTGTCAAGACTGACAGCTGTCATCACTTCTTCTGGCAGGGAGTTCCATAGACCATAGATCCTCTGGGTGACAAAGTACTTTCTCTTATTTGTTTCAGAACTAGTACCCAAAAGTTTCATGGAGTGTCCCCTAGTTCTAGTGTTGTGCGATAGGGAAAACAGTTTTTCCTTATCTACTTTGTCCACACCGTGCATGATTTTATAAACTTCAATCAGGTCACCTCTTAGACGCCGTCGTTCAGAGGCCCAACTGTTGCAACCTCAGATGATAAGGAAGGTGTTCCAGTCCCCTAATCATTCTGGTTGCCCTCCTCTGTACTTTCTCCAACTCCATAATATCCTTCTGGAGGTATGGCGACCAGAACTGTACACAGTATTCCAGGTGGGGCCTCACCATAGATTTATAAAGAGGCAAAATGACACTTGCTGACTTATTTTCTATACCCTTCCTAATGATCCCTAGCATTGAGTTTGCTTTTTTCACTGCTGAGGCACACTGGGTTGACACCTTCATTGAGTTGTCCACCAGGACACCAAGGTCCCTTTCCTGGTTTGTCGCAGAGAGTTCAGACCCCATCAGTTTATAAATGTAATTGGGGTTCTTTGCCCCAACATGCATCACTCTGCACTTACTAATGTTGAAACTCATTTGCCACTGTTTTGCCCACTCCCCCAGTGTCAAGAGATCCCTCTGGAGCTCCTCACAATCTCTCACAGTTTTCACTACCCTGTATAATTTAGTGTCGTCAGCAAATTTGGCTACCTTGCTTTTTACTCCTACCTCTAGATCATTTATGAAGAGGATGAAAAGCAGGGGTCCCAGTACTGAACCTTGGGGGACCCCACTCTTTACTTCCCTCCACTTGGAGAAGTGTCCATTTAGTGCTACCCTCTGTTTCCTGTCCCTTAGCCAGTTGCTGATTCAGGACAAGACCTGTCCCTTTATTCCATGACTGGTAAGTTTATTCAAGAGCCTTTGGTGTGGGACCTTGTCAAAAGCCTTCTGAAAGTCCAGATAAACAATGTCAACTGGATCCCCCTTATCCACATGCTTGTTGACACTCTCAAAAAATTCCAACAGATTAGTGAGGCATGATTTGCCCTTGCAAAAGCCATGTTGGCTCTCCTTTAGCAGCACCTTCTCTTCAATGTACCTATTAATTCTATCTTTTAGGATGGTTTCCATCACTTTACCTGGGACACATGTCAAACTGACAGGTCGGTAATTTCCTGGATCACCCCTGGATCCTTTTTTGAAAATTGGTGTTACATTCGCTACCTTCCAGTCATCAGGCACAAAGCCTGATTTGAGGGAAAGATTATATATTTTGGCTAGGAGATCAGCAATTTCATCTTTAAGTTCCCTGAGAACTCGTGGATGGATGCCATCTGGTCCTGGTGATTTGTTAGTGTTTAGCTTAACAAGACATGCAAGGACCTCCTCCCTGGTTATTTCTATCTGGCTTAATTCTTCGGTTTCCCTCCCTACGAAGATAGGCTCTGTTTTGGGCATGTGGTCTCTGTCTTCTTCAGTGAATACTGAAGCAAAGAATTCATGGAGTCTCTCTGCAATCTCTGTTTCCTCTTTAATAACCCCTTGCCTTCCATTGTCATCTAATGGTCCAATGGCCTTCCTAGTTGGGTTCTTACTTCTAATGTACTTAAAGAAGTCTTTGTTATTTCTCTGAGTATTTTTAGCTATACGCTCCTCAAAGTCTTGCTTTGCTTTCCTGATTGCTGCCTTGCATTTGTTCTGCCAGAATTTATGTTTCTGCCTGCTGTCCTCATTTGGACAAGCCTTCCATCTTCTAAATGCGCTTTTCTTGCTTCTGATCACTTCCCGAACAGCTCCTGTAAGCCACATCGGAGTCCTCTTGGACCTGGCAGTGCCCTTTTTCCTTTTGGGTATGCATTCCAATTGAGCCTCTGTTATTGTTTTTGTAAACAGCCTCCATGCCTCTTGGAGTGTTTGGACTCTCTCAATTTTCCCTTTCAGCTTCTTTTTTACTAGTTTCCTCATCTTTGGGTAATTTCCTTTTTGAAAATTTAAGGTCTCTGTGTTAGATTTTATCAGTGACTTGCAGTCTATGATCAAGTTAAACATAATTGAGTTGTGGTCACTGTTCCCTATTGGATCAGTCACATTAACATCTTGCATCAGATCCTGAGTATTACTCAGGATCAAGTCAAGGATTCTTGTACCTCTAGTTGGGTCTTCAACCATCTGTCCCAGGGAACAATCATTGAGCATATCTAGGAACTTTATCTCTTTGCAGGCGCACCCCCCAATAAAGGACTCAGACAATAATGAAAGTGGATAACGGCATTGGGCCACATTTATTGATTCATGCCCTAGTCCGAATTATAAATTTCTATTGGTAAAACGACCAATCATAATTCTTAAGGCAAGCAGGCCGAAGTAACACTGGTAAGGTACCACCCAAAATTGCCAACGGCAATTGGTTACAATGTATCTATTTGTATCAATTTGTTTGTTGACAACAAACAAATTGTTGACTGTAGTCAATATCTAACTAATGACCCCACCCTCTGACGCGTATCCGTGAAATCACGGGGTGATGCATGCTGTCTAGCTATAGCCATCACCCCGTCGCCTAGTTCGTCGTTGACCGGACAACGTTTAACCAACTTATGCCTGTCTAGTGTTGTCCAGTCAATTGCGAACCTGCCGGATACCTGTGGGTCATAAATGTTTACCTTACCAGTGCTACCCGCCACACGGAGGGGCTTCAAAGAAGGCCTGACGCCCCCCCCCCAGACCGTCAGCTCGGTCAACAGGCCTGCTCGCCAATCACCCAACAGGAGGTCCATACCTCCTCGCGACAGATGGACCCCATCCCCTGCATACAGGTCATAATTTTGTAGACTAATCGCGGGGTGACGACTGACCCTCCCCCAAGCCCTGTCGACAAGGAACCGCGCCACTGCCCTATTCACCATGCGTCTAGCACGGTCAAGGGCCTGGAGGTCGAAACCTCCTCTGTACGCATGGCGCGGGACCATGTCCGACCAAACAAGGGTTGTGGCGGGCCAGACGTAATGCAGGTAGGCGAGGTCCTCGCAAATCGCATGCTTGAGCGATAAGCCGGTGACCTGGCCCAAATCATTGCCCCCGAGGTGTATGATGAGAATGTCAGGCGGGTCAGCATTCTGACCTGAAAAAAGAAAAGGCAGCAGCTCCCGCCATAACATTCCGGGCTTACCATGCCACGTGAGACTTGCGTATGCACCCAGTCCCAGTCGGGTTCCCCACTCTGTTGCTGCAGCGTAACGCACTGCCCTGTGCACGTAGCTATGGCCCACCAGCCATACTGTCACCGGTGTAATACGACACCCAGGGTCTGTAAAGAAAAACGAGGAAGAGAAGGTAAGGTGACTGAAATGGTACTCACGGCGGAAGTGGGCGCACATAAAACTGAAAACATTGCGAACCCCACCTTCCCATGCTGCGTATGTCAGCCCCGGAGTACCCAAAAGCAGCTGCAGTGGAGGCCGCCCCTATTCGGAATGAATGGGTGCCATAACGTGCGCCCGGGAGGCCCACACTGGCCAGCGCTTTGCCTGTCACCTTCCAAAATTGAAATTTAGTAAGGGGAGACCCATCTTGGTGACAGAAAAACGGGCCATGGTGCGTGCCACGCAGTGCAAGAAACTCCTGTAGGGCACCAACCGGACAGATGTCTGCCAAAGAACACCGTAGCAGTCTTACACTACTGCCTACGCCATGCTGATCGGCCTTAGAGGAGCGAATGCTCAACTGAGCCCAGTCTTTGGCAACATATACATCCTCGAGTTCCAGTGCCCTACGACTTGCATCCGCCTTAGACAGCATCACAAGCTCGCTGATGCGGAGCGCTCCAAAAAATGCCACCGTTGTGGCTGCGTGAAATAGGGCTGCCTCGTATCTATCAAAACAGAGGCCTGGCCAGCCCCGGGCCAACTGGGTAAGAACCCCTGGGGAAATCGGGTGGCGGTCGTCCGGGCAACGCCCGCGCTCGCGCACCCACCCCTCCAAAACATGTCTCACACGGAAGTCAGTGGTGCTGTCCACATGACCTCCCACTTTGGCCATAAAAGCCAACGCTGACAGCTTAGATGCTATGGTGCGAGGTGCAAGGCCCTGAGCGTGCAGGTAAACCATGAACCGCAGAACATGGGTTACCGGGATCGGCCAGGTTCCTGGCAGTTGAAATTGGGTACAGAATGCCCTGAAAGAATTAAATGCGTGGTGATACGCCTTATGCGTGCGTGGCGCTAGTGACAGGCCAATCGCCCGGTTCACCTCTCCTTGCCAATGGTCCATATCTCGTCCGGGAGTGGCGAGGGAAATTCCTCCGCATCCGGGGCCAAGGCACGGAACCGGGAGATCTGCAGGCGGGACAAAGCGTCAGCGATATTATTATTAACCCCTTGGACATGCCTGGCCCTGAAAAGAACGTTGAGGCGCAGGCTGCGCAACACAAACTGGCGCACTAGATCCATAACCCTGGGCGATTTAGAAGTCTGTGCATTGACAATGTGGACAACAGCCGCATTGTCACACCAGAAATGCACAACCGAGTTGGCCCACTCCTCGCCCCATAGCATCAAAGCACCCAGGATAGGGAAAAATTCGAGATATGTGAGATCCCGCAGGCGACCCGTGCCTGCCCAGGCCGGTGGCCACCCACCATAGGCCCACTTCCCATTGAAGTACATCCCATAACCCAGGGATCCTGAGGCATCAGACTGAATCTGAAAGCGGGGGGAAGCCAGGAGGTCAGACCTCCAAAATGAGACCCCATTGAACTCCCTCAGGAACTGTAGCCAGACAAGCATGTCAGCTCTGATACCCCGGGTAAGCCTGACCCTATGGTGGGGCCTGGATAATCCTGCCATGGCGTCGCACAGGCGCCTAGCAAATGCCCTGCCCGGTGCGACCACCCTGCAAGCGAAATTGAGGTGACCATGGAGCACCTGCAGTTCCCTCAGTGATGCCTTGCGCTTGGCCAGCAAGTCCGAGATAAGGGCCACTATTCTGGACACCTTATCCCGCGGTAACCTAGAAGCCTGCGCTACCGTGTCAATCTCCACCCCCAGGAAGACTAGCTGGGTAGATGGGCCCTCGGTCTTTTCGGGCGCTAAAGGGACACCGAGTTCCTCCATTAGTGTCTGAAATGTGTTGAGGAGACATGTACACGTGTCCCAGCCCCGTTCACCCCCGAATAAAAAGTCATCCAGGTAATGGGCTACAGACCGGGACCCTGACCTGCGGACGAAAGCCCACTCTAGGAATGTGCTGAAACGCTCGAAGGCCGAGCATGATATGGAACAGCCAAAAGGCATGGCCTTATCGAAGTAATATTCACCCCGGAATTTAAAACCCAGCAACTCGAAGTTGCCCGGGTGCACTGGCAAGAGGCGAAAAGCCGACTTAATGTCGCACTTAGCCAGCAGCGCACCCGGGCCACATGAGCGCACCATGCGCAGCGCGTGGTCAAAAGATGTATACCTGACTGAGCAAAGGTCATCAGGGATAGCATCATTGACCGAGCGGCCGGCTGGGTAGGACAAGTGATGAATGAGGCGAAACTCGCCCGGTAACTTTTTAGGCACTAAGCCCAAGGGCGATACCTTAAGATTGGGGAACGGGGGTGTCGGGAAAGGGCCAGCGACCCTGCCCGCAACGACCTCCTTATTAATGCTGGCAGCAGCCACCTCCTCCCTCCCCCTAAGGGATAAAAGATTGGGGGCATCCTGGGGGGACCTATCCCCCATGAAAGGGATATGGAACCCCTGCCTAAAACCCTGAATGAGATAATCCGCATCCTCCCCCTTCGGGTACAATGTGAGCCAACGCTCCAACATGTCCACATTAATTGGGGAGGGAGCCTTTCGGTGAACTAGCTCCATCTGCTGCAGTCTTGCCAGCCCCGTGTCCGCCCCTCCCTCTGCCCCACGTCCCTCCAGGCCTGGGACAGGCAGAGGCCGCATGGGGGCCACCACAGGCGGGACACTCATGTCTGTATTTGCAGTTCTTCCTATTGCAGGAACCATTAGACGAGAAGGTCCAGCACAGCAGGCGGGCTGGAACCCCCTGCCCCGCCACCTGGCGGGGAACCTGTGCTGGGGCCGCTCGCTGGACCGCATGTCCGCAATGGTATCTCTCCCCGGGCGCGGGGCGCATGGGCGTCATGTACAAAAGCCAGAGCCTCTGACATGGCTCATCCCACCTCATCTCGGGGTGCCGGGGAATCCGCATACGGAATTCCTCATCATAAGCCAACCACGATGGGCCCGGAAAGTCAACCATCGCCCTATAGATGTTGTCCAAATACTGGACCATCGGAATTGCCAAATCCGGCCGGGCCCTGAGGTACACCGCCATGTATATGAGGTAGGCCGGCAACCAGTTGGCCCACGTGCGTGGTGGCTTGCGACGACGTGCCTGCTCCTTATCCTTCTCATCCTGCCCCTCCCTCTCTTCCTTGGTGGGCTCTCTGTTGAGGAGTGAGAAGATATCCACGTACTCCCCCCGCCAAATCTTCTCTTTGGTGGTCTGTGCCAAATGGTCACCAAGTGGTAAGGAATACCCTGCCGTCGGCAAGGCCGACACAGGCACAGCAGGAACTGCGGGCATCTGAAAAGGGGCCTGTACTAACCCAGCCACCCCCAAAACATTCCCCACAGGGTAGGACACCCCACCACCACCACGGGGCCCTGAGTGTTAGTTGTCGTCGCCGGGTGGGGCGTCAGCGGCTGTACCGCCGCACCACCCGCGCGAGGCCAAGGCCATTGAAACGCCCCCCCCCAACGTGGCCACGTGTGTAGGTGCACTGTTTTGAACCGCATACTCACACGCTGCACCCCCATAGGCCGCCCCCACCGGGGGTTCCGGCCCACTGGGGGCGTCGGAGCTCACGACCGCCGTAGAGCTCGTCGATGGGGCCTGACCCGCGCCGGTCTGTTGGTTGGGGAGCTGCGAGGCAGTGGCCGAGGTCGTGCCATGCGCCTCAAGCAGCTCGACCCGTCCCGCCGCCTGCCGCTGCCCAGCAGACGATGTGCCAAAATGAAGCCCAAAGGGAGCCCCAGCGTGGCTAGCCCGGGCCAGGGATGCCTCGAGGGCCGCAACGCGGGCCAGTAAGGCTTCCACGCTGACATGGGGCAAAGGGCCAGCCGGCCCGCCCACTCCAGGCATGAGTACAGGTCCCTGTACCCCAGGGCCCGAATAGGGCCACGACCCCACACCCGGGCCCGGTAGGGCCGATGTAGCAACCTGCCAGGGAAGGGGACCAGACCACCCCCCAATGCTGGAAGGCCCTGGAGCGAGCTGCGCCCCTACGGAGGAAGGCCCCGCGGAATGAGCAACACCAGGAGCAGTGCCCACCGCTTGCGGGCCGAGGGCCGCAGCCCCCACCGGACCCGTGCGTGGGGCCCCATTATCCGGCCAAGGGGGAATAGACCCCATTCCACCGGTCCCGGTGGATGCAGGCAAAGGCGGCTGCTGGGGAGGCGCAGCCGCGGTCCTCCGACCCGGATTGCGCCTCTGAACCGCACGAGCCGCGCTCGCAGCCTTCTTCTTCTTCGAGGGCATCTCAGCCGCTCGATGGAAAGCCGGAAACGAGAAAATTCAGCAGCCAAAAGGCTTCCCGGTAAGGGTAAAAGCGACGGAGGTAAAAGGGAAAAACTTCTCCGCTCTGTTGCTTCGCAAAATGGCAGCGCGGCTGCCTCGTGGCCACCCCTTTTATAAGGGAGCTGGCCACGCCCCTAACTACCCGGATGCCTTCGTCCTATGGGGGGGGCCCCGCAAAGAGCGCAGCGGCCATTTTGGCGCCGCGCTTGCATTATCATGTGCTGAACAACAGTTCACCCAGTCTATGTGAGGGTAATTGAAGTCCCCCATTATAACCAGGCTTCCCTTCTTGAATGCCTCCTTTACAACATTCTCCAACTGCCAGTCTCCCTCAAGAGTTTGGGTCGGAGGCCGATAGTATATGCCTACTGTTAGACCATCCTTGTGGCCTGGTACTCTTACCCACAGAGCTTCTAATGGTGACTCCAAATCACCTAGATATTCCAATTCATACGATTTTATCACTTCTTTGACATACAAGGCTACACCACCTCCTGTTTGCCCCTTCCTATCCTTCCTGTACAGTTTGTAGCCTGGGATAACTGTATCCCATTGGTTATCATCCGTCCACCAGGTTTCAGTGATACCAATAATATCAATATTCTTATCTATTGCTAAGTATTCCAGCTCCCTATTTTGTTACGGAGGCTTCTGGCATTTGTATACAAGCATTTATATATGCTTTTCTGACACAGTCTTTTGTGTCCAGTTGCATTGTTAGACTGCCTCTTGCATCCTTCTGCTAGAATGCTAGTGACTAGCTCCTTGCTCTGCTCAGTAAATTTTGCATCCTCCTCACTACTCAAGTACACACTTTCCCGAACCGGATGCTGCCCAGCTCCTGTCGGCTTTCCCCCAGTTATCAGTTTAAAAGCTGCTCTGCAGCCTTTTTGATAAAGCTTTTGATTCGGTAAAATGGGACACAATAAAAATATTAGTTAAAGAAATGGGATTTGGAGACAGATTTAGAGGAATTGTTAACCAATAGTATAAGAATATAGGTTTCTGGTATGCTAAAATTAAAGTAAACTCAGCCATTTCAGAAAGGATTGAATTAAGAGCAGGTAGGTCTCCTGCCAACCTAGCAGTTCGAAAGCAAGAAATTGCAAGTAGATAAATAAGGACCACTTTGGTGTGAAGGCAACAGCGTTCCGTGCTCTCCGGTGTCTAGTCATGCCTGCCACATGACCACAGAAACGTCTGCAGAAGCAGACAGCGCTGGCTCTTCGGCTTTGAAACAGAGATGAGCACTGCACCCTAGAGTCGGATACGACTGGCTTTCGAGCAAGGGAAATCTTTACCTTACTCAGCAAGGTTGCCCCTTGTCGCCGATTCTGTTTGTAATGGTAATGCTGTACTGTAGAAGTACTAGCCAATGCAATAAGGGGGGGGGGGGGATTGACAAATCAAAGGGAACTGAGGGTATAAAATTAAATTTATAGGCAGACGACACCTTGCTTATAGTAAAAGATCCTTTAAGAAACATGGATAGAATTAAACATTTAAAAGCATTTGAAGAGATATCAGGATTGCAAGTAAATTGGGATAAAGCAGAAATGATTTTATGTAACAAAGATAAAGGAGAAGCAATTGCACTTATGAACCTGTCCCCATTGCGCTTGGTGCACTCTCTGGGTGGTTCCCAAGTTAATTAGCATTTTGCCCTCATTAACATGCTGGGTCCTCATTTTGCTGATTTCGGAATGATGGAAGGCTGAGTCAACCTTGAGCCCCAGCAGGATCAAATTCACAATGTTTTGGTTGCAGTACAGCAGTTTTAACCACTGAACCACTCGAGTTCTTCTGCATCACCAGAGCTCTTCAAAAGAGCTGATGTGTGAGTGATGGATGATGGAGAACTTGGTCAGGGTGGAAACATCTCTGGCAGAGGAGATGTGGCCATCTGACTGCTTGCGGAGGTGTTTTATAATTGGAGAATGGCCAGGGTCTCTCCTTCTTCCTCTCCTACTACGACCCCAAAATGAGCTAAATTTATTAACCCTTTCCCCTTCACAAAATAAGCATGCAGTTAAAGATCATAAACATTTTTTAAGTAATTATTTGTGCTGATCCATAGTGTGGCCTGGAGAAAGCCATTTTATGAAAAGCCAGTTATATAATAGTCCTGTGCTATTTATCTAAATAGAATAGACTTGCATGGATATGCATTTCTGAACATTCCTAATGTATGCAATGCTAAAATAAACCATGAAACGCCTTCCCCCTTCAGCCCCACCTGGGCCAAGAACATGTGCGTGCAAGCTTGTCAAAATAGTATATATAAGCCTGGTTGAATTGTTAATTGGGGTCCTTGAATCTGCATAGATTCACCCACCACATATGCATATGTTATATTTGATTTTGTTGATAAAAATCTCTTTTCCCCTTCAAAACCTCTTTGGCTGTTTTATTGACAGATTAAAGGAACCTTAGAACTGATCGCTTTTAGAGAGTTTTCAGGTGACACGACCAATGCATTGCAAAGCAGTCACACTTATATACCACCCCATATCACTTGGCAAAGTATGCAAAGTAAACCCATCTATCTGGCTTCACAGGGGACCACGAAGAAGAACTTGATAGAGAGTATGGGCAGAAATAGACATTGTAGATAGCCTGTAATTAGAACATAGTTATGTTTAACAAGCCAATAGCAATTACACTTAAATGCCTGCCCCATATAAGGACTTAGTGCACTATCTGGGCAGTTCACAAGTTAATGAGCATTTTACCCCCAACATGCTGGGTTTTTACCAACTGATGGGTGGTTGAATCAACCATGAGCCTGGTCAGGATCGAATCTCCAACCTTTTGGGTTGCAACCTTTGGGTTGCAAACCTAACCATGATGTTCGGTTGTGCCCAAAACAGCCTCCTAAAAATCCCAGTCCAAGAAGTTATGGTCCCTGCTGATTTATTGTAGTTTGAATGATCGGCTGTAGCAACAGAGACTTCTTGTTCCTCATCAAGTGGCCAGAGTGTCCTCGAGCTTTCTGAAATTCTGGAACCCAAATCCTATTATATAATAATGTGTGGCTTCATTCTTCTCCATCCCACCCCCATGGACACAATAAGGGGTATTTGCTAACCCTTTATGCAAGTGGAGGGATGGCAGTGGCTTAGTGGTTAAGATGCTGAACTTGATGACTGGAAGATCACCAGGTCAGCAGTTCGATACCAGAGTACTGCAAGACAGAGTGAGCGCCTGTCTTTGTCCCAGCTCCTGCCAACCTAGCAGTTTGAAAGCAAGACATTGCAAGTAGATGAAAAGAGACCACTTCGGTGGGAAGGTAACAGCGTTCTGTGCACTCCAGCATCTAGTCATGCCTGCCACATGACCACGGAAATGTCTACAGAAGCAGACAGCACTGGATCTTCGGCTTTGAAACAGAGATAAATACTGAACCCTAGAGTCGGATACGACTGGCTTTCGAGCAAGGGAAACCTTTACCGTTACCTTTTACTTTGTGGATCAGGTCCACTTTATCAGACACTAGCAGAGGTTGCCCAACGTTGCTGGGCTGTTTTAAATGGTGTTGGAAAGTTTTTGTTGTTGTTGTTGTTAATGTTTGTAAAGAAGAGGTTAGTCTATAATTGAAATTTTTTAAATTTTTATTTATACAAATTTTTTTTGATGGCCTGTTATAAAGTGTGATGAGTTTTGTTTGGTGTTTTGGTTTTGTGGATGAAAAAAAGAATAAAGGATTATATACTTTAATTGTGACAAATTGAGTAACAATTTCCTGAACTGTATGGATAGAATTTCTTTGGGTTTGCACATTTATATGAAGCAGGCAAAAACAACAATTTTTTTTAAAAAACCCAGAGGAAATCATCAACAATAGTAACAAAGATAATTTTCTATATTTCCTCTCTACAGTATCAAATAGACATAAAGCACCCATTCTCATAAAATGAATTGAGAGGGGGAAATTGTGTGCAAGGGACTCAGACTCATTTTCTGAGCTGTACTGCACATAGTTTTAAAAAAATGATTTTGAAACTATATGAACACCTTGCCTTAAATATTTTATTCATCATGATAAAATGAAACATTCCATAATAAAATGGAAAATATCCCAAAACATCCCCCCTCCCAAATTTGTCCATCCCCTCCCCGCTCTGGACTTTCCCGTCTCTACTTGTAACACACTCCTTGTTTCAGATTGCGATGCTATTTTTTCATCTCCAGATTTCTATTTTTAAAAAATCTTGCAAATGGTTTTATGATTATGATTTATCTCTTCAAAGCTCACACAAAAATAATGTCCTTCAACAACAACACATAGAGCTGATGCTGATCCTAATAATGTAATAAGTAAGTTTTGGGACACTAAGTTTTCTTTCTTTTCTTTCTTTAAGGAAGGAAGGAAGGAAGGAAGGAAGGAAGGGTCATATAGGAGGTGGCATCAAAGGGCTTCTTTTTCGTTCTGGATATGTCACTCTAGATCTCAGCTGGATGTGAAAAGAGTCCGAATTCATATATCAGGGGTGTCTATACAGCATGTGGGCCAGATCTGGCCCAGCCCTTGACACCAATTCATCTGGCCCGTGCCGCCCTTGTTGTTCCTGTATGGGTGTGTTTTATTTCCACTAGTGGAAGTGATGAGAGCAGCACGGGCCAGATGAATTGGCATCGGGGGCTGGATCTGGCCCATGGACCGTTGTTTGAACACTCCTTGTTTAAACAGAGAAAACGGCAGCCTAAAACCTGTCTCATCCTGTTGAAAAACATATCTGTTGCAAAACAGATTGCAAGGCGTGTTTTACTTCTGCTTCCGGTAGGAGGAATCACGTGACCGGCCCACTGAACCATGTAACCGGCCCACGGCCCAAAAAGTTTGGGCACCCTTGTCATATACGACAACCGTTGCAACTTCAATTAAAGTTAAGTTTCAAAGCACTAAGATTTCGAATCATAATTCCCAGGAAACCTCATCCAGGATGACTCCTAGCTGATTGTCATCTTCAAGCGGGCCACGTCCGCCTTCCGTGGCAGGAGCAAATTTTCAAAGAAAGACAAAGCCAGCATCTTTGCCTGCCAGCTTGTCTAGTTTCCTGGGTGCGTCTTTCTCTCTCCTCTGCCATTTGGATTTATGAATGCATTTAGTGTTCATGGAAATTGCAGAAAGGCAATTGTTGAGATAAGATCAATGCCCGCTGGTAAAGTTTTGCACGGGCAATCTGTTTCTAGAACACTCCTTACCTTGTAAGGGCTCAACAGAAGGGGCTGGTATTGTGTTTCGGCCGTTTTGGAAGCGTAGCTATGGACATCGTGCATGTGATAAAGGACCCAACAACAAATCGCCGAGGGACGCAATCCTCCGTTCTTAGAAGAGCATCGAAGCCTTGCAGCCAATTCTTCCCGTACCCATTTAATTTTTTTTTTAATGTGCATCAATCATATAAAGAAGGTCAAAACAAGGAGGCGGCAAAGAAAATGGGGAAAAGATGCAAACTCAGCAGAACTGTGAGAATGGAAGTCAGCTAGCAATTCCAATGTAAAAACCAAAATAACAGGGGGAGGGTGGAATGGGACACCCCCATATTTTAATGTCATATAAACAAGGCTGTACTCAAGCACTCTGCCTTATTTGGCCCAGAATAATCACTAGTCCTTGATTGGGGAACTTTTGGAATATATGAGAAAGTATCCCCTTCCCTTCCTTTTATGATCTATTGTTACAACAATTGGCAAAGAAGTAAGATAATTACACTTTCCCTGCCCCTCTGCAGAGGTACAGGGAAAGTGAAAAATGAAAACATCCAATATGTTGATGGGGCTATGGATGTGATGTCAGCCAAGCACCCAATGATGTGAATGGCTGCCCAGAGCATCTGTGCTGTTTCTTCTTTGAACCTACTTCTGCCACTGCAGATGCACCCAAGAATGGTTGGCTTGTATGGCTTCGTGTTCCATTTCTCTTACTCTTAGTATATCATCTCTCTCTCTCCACCTCTGGCAGGTTGTACCTGACCTCAAGGCTCTCTTGTAAGAGCCCTTTGGCTACAAAACCAGCATTTTTGTACGACTGCTTTCATTTCTAGGAGGCTTGTTCAGGAACCTCCTAGTCATTACCTGTCAAGCACAGCTCCGGACAATACAGGACCTGCGCAGAAGCCTTCCATGCAGGTCCCTTCTACGCATGCGTAGAAGCCTTCTACGCACCCCCTTCTGCGCAGAACCCTTCTACACATGCACAGAACCCTTCTATGCATGCGCAGAACCCTTCAGCATGTGCACAGAAGGGTTCTATGCATGCGTAGAAGGGTTCTGTGCAGAAGGGGATGCGCAGTAACTACTTTTCCCCCACTGTCAAATTACGGGATGGTGGCGGCTCCAGGCAGGAAAGGAAGAAAAGCGGTGCTGAATTACGGGAAATTCCAGCCAATACGGGATACTTGACAGGCATGTTCCTAGTGCAGTGGTGGTGAACCTAGGGCACACGTGCCAGAAGGGGCACTCCGAGCCATCTCTGCGGGAACGCGCCGTGTCACCCCAGCACAGAGTTCACTCCACCCCTCTGCCCAATGGGAGCGCTTCCTCCACCCCCCCCAGCACAGAGCTCACCCCGCCCCTCTGCCCAGCAAACCAATGGGAGTGTTTCCTCCCTCCCCCAGCACATAATTTCCCTGCCCCCATGTTTTGGGCACTTGGTTTCTAAAAGGTTTGCCATCACTATCCTAGTGGATTGGCTCCTATGGGCTAGAGTTGTATTCCTTACTGGTGGCCACATTTCTACCACCTAAGTTAACTGTTTCCTCCGTTTCTCTCCCACTTGGACTCCTTCTGCATATAGTGAAAATCCATCTCCGAGGGGCATCCAGGGAGAAAAACGAAACTGCATTTGGATGTCTTCAATTACTCTTAATCCTCCTCCCATTTTGTTTCTTCTCTGGAGGCACTCAAGGGTTCATTAAAGCAGAAAAAAAGGCATTACTCAATGTATTCAAGCAGTGAAAAGGAAGACAGTGAATGAGTGAATAGAGATGGGGCAAGAATTTTAATTTTTAACTGCTTCTCTTCCAGGCTGGGCCTGCAGGTTGTAGCAGCTGTGGTTATTTTAAAAAAATTATTTACAGGAGCTCAAAATCCAGATGTTTCACACAGCTAAATAATGAAGTTAGGTCTTCTTCCCAGCTGTTGAAGCAATGCACAGAGATGTGGGCTGCAGTTGTTAAATCCTAACACTCCACAAGACAATTAAGTATATGCCCTTGACAGGAACAGCTTAAAAACTGTCCTGTTTACTTGTTATGATTTGCGGTGTGTGTGTGTGTGTGATTGGTGTTAATTTCTGCCAGAACATCTGTTTCAACAGCATCTGAATATGTTGGTTGCAGAAACATGTTCAAGATACAATGGGTTGGTCTTAAAATGCTCCCAGATTCTTCATTACTCCTTGGCTGTGGGATGAGTTGATGAAAGTGCTTAACTGAAAGTTTGGTCAAACTAATAATAGCGGGGGAAACTTTAAAGGGTCCCATCGGTTTGGCTTGCCCTGCCCCCAGGCTCAAAATGTGATTTTTGTCCTGATCGTCCAGTCTCCACAATGTGATGGCATTTTTGATGGAAATATGTTGTCCGGGGAGAGTGGAATTACTGGAAATTTGGGGTCAGCCAGAAACCCAATAGGTTTCTCCTCATTGAGCTCTCCCTGATGCAGGCAGAGAGCCGATGGTGTCTTGGAAGGTTGATCATGCGGATGGTTGACAAAGATGCAGAGAAGATAGTAAAAGTATCCCTTGCTCAAAAGCCAGGCACGTCTGACTCTTGATATTTATAGTTTATTTAATTTGTTTAATTTTTTTATTGTAAAGATCCCCCCCTATATGTTGCATGCTGCCCAGAGTGGGAAAATATCCCAGATAGGTGGATATAAATGCAATAAAATAAATACTTACATAAATAAATCTACTTGCAATTTCTTGCTTTCAAACTTCTAGGTTGGCAGGAGCTGGGAGAGATGATGGACACTCACTCTATTGCACAGTGCTCAGGTCTTCGAACTGCTGACCTGCCAACCTTCCGGTCATTGAGCTTAGCGTCTTAACCACTAAGCCACCATGGGCCCTGCAGTGAAGATACAAGAAAGGAAAAGGTTTTAATTAGTTTTGGGTATGGGTTTTAACTGATGTTGTGAGCTGCCTTGGGTTGCTTGGGCAAAAAAGGCAGTTATATCAATCAATCAATCAATCAAACAAAAGACTTCACATGATGGAGACCCCCCCCCAACAAATTTCAGCACGGTGTGTACCCTAATAAGGTATGTACCTTTTGGAACAGTGGCCCTATCTCCCATGGCACAGGTATGCGCCCTGAAAAGCATTTATACCCTGCTGAAATTGTCAAGGGGGAAATGGAAAATGATGCTCAGCCACCCAGAAAACTGCTACATGTTGAATAACACAAGTGCCATTTCTGTCCAGGAGAGCATGTTATTGCTTGGATGAGATGACTGACTGAGAACAATAGTGTTGTACATTCAGGACACTCACATGGGATGCAGATGTGTGATATACGGCCCACTTTGAATCCAGTGTTGAGTAGAATCAATGCCTGCTGTGAGAGATGTTTTGCCACTATTCTGTGCCAACCCCTCCGCAGGCGTCCTCTCTTCAAAACAGACAGCAATCCCTCCAGCAAGGTTTGAGGCACCACTCTTTCGGAAAGGGCTTAAAACGCAACTGTTACATAGCAATCGTCTGTGTTATGCCTTGACTCCTGGGTAATAGACAGGATATTTTCTTCTTCTTCTTTATTTCATGTCCAAATCAAATGTTGGACTGGCAAAAGGACAACACTTCCTTGGCTTGGTCATTGGCCAAACTTAAATCTTCGCCGGTGCATGTTTCTGGTAGCAACTGGCAGAGCAGCAAATGAGAACGGATTTTGTCTCTCTGCACATTCACACCACGTGTTGTTGTCCACCAGCAGCCCCTACTTGGACATGTGGGTCTTACATGTAGGGACTCCAAAACTCAGCCTGTTCAGGGTCTGCCAAGTGACATAGGAGAGGATGAGTTCCTCAACCATATCCTCCTTTCATGTTATTCCTTGTCCAGTGAGCTCCTCCCTCCATCTTCTAATCTGGTTTAGCTCTTGTGTACCCTCAAAAATGTTTGTCCTACCCCCATAAAGCTCTTCCTGGAAAACGAATCAGTGGACCTGAGACTCATCTCCATTCAGAGGAAGTTGAGGGTCCTTCTCTTGCTTAGTTCTCTTGGCATCTGCTGCTACTTCTCTCCTTAGGTGGAGCAATACCAACAAGAGGATATATTTGAGCAGTGGCTCAAGTGGCTAAGACGCTGACTGGGAGGTGGAAGGTCAGCAGTTCGATTCCCGAGTACTGCAGGATGGAATGAGCTCCCGTCTTTGTCCCAGCTCCTGCCAACCTAGCAGTTCGAAAGCAAGAAATTGCAAGTAGATAATCAGGGACCACTTGGGTGGGAAGGCAACAGTGCTCCATGCGCTCCGGTGTCAAGTCATGCCTGCCACATGACCACATAAATGTCTGCAGAAGCAGACAGCACTGGCTCTTCGGCTTTGAAACGGAGATGAGCACTGAACCCTAGAGTCGGATATGACTAGCTTTCAAGCAAGGGAAACATTTACCTTTACCCATAGAAATGCAATAAATAAATTTTCTCAACTGGTGTAGGGTTGAGGCATACTGCCATAATACTCATTGCTTCATTAACAAATACACAGAAAGAGCTTCCTTGAAGATTGTGGATACTTTTTACATTTTGAAACCCTAATTGGGTGTACCCTGGGCAACAGTAACCTCGTTTTGCTGGCCAATCTTTCTCACACCAGATCAAACCAAAGGAACCGAGGAATTGATAGACAGGATGACCCAACTTCACAGTTCCCTGACAACTATGCATTCTCTGTAATGCTGGCAGCCCTAGTCCAAAATCTAACTTTTTCAAGTTCAGAGTCAAATAAAGCTACACTGGGCAGATCCATATCGTACATAAAACCTTGAGAACATGGAGAAGCATGGGCCATTCTAATGAAGAAGACATTTATTGGCTTCAGAGTCCCCTGGTTTGCCCTGGAAGGAGAACTTATTTCTGTTCCACGTCTAGTCCCAGCAGTGAATAAAACTCCAAGGTTTACTCTGCAGTCCACAGAACTATCCAAGGTGCTGAAACCTATCTCCAAAATTAAGTTCAGCATTTGGATAACTCCTGCCAAGTGTGAGTTTTTTCTTTCTTTTGTTCCGATCAAACTTTGGATTGCCAAAAGGAAGCCACTTTCTTGGTTGTCGTTGGCCCAACGTAAGTCTTCATTGCTTCATGTTTCTGGTAGTTATGGACAGACCAGTAAATGAGCCAATGGATTCTGTATCTCTCCACATTCACACCACACGTTGTTGTCTGCCAACAGATCCCAGTTGAGCATGTGGGGCTTGCATTTAGGGCAGGGGTGGCCAACCTTTTCGCACCGTGGGCTGGACCTCGCCTCCTGAGACAGATGTGCGGGCCAGAGGCATAGTTCCTACCACCGCTTCTTGTACTTCTGATGGCAGCAGCAGGTGCATTCACGGCGTGTTTTGCCTAGTTTTGATGTAGTTCTGCTGCTTCTGGCACATCCAGTGGTGGTGCAGGAATCCTCACCACGGACCAGATTAATTGGTGTCATGGGCCATAGGTTGACCACCCCCAGGGCCAGCATCCGAAATTTCCAGGTCCGGTACGTGGGCCTCGCACACACATTTTGGCCAATTTTGGTTTCCTGCGCATACATCGTTTGTTTGTACATGCACAGATCAGTGGTTTCCTGGCACCGCCACATCCCTGTGGTTTTCTGTGCATGTGTGGTTTGTTTATGCATGCACAGATTAGTGGTTTCCTGGCAACACCGGGCCCCCATCATTTCTGGGCCCGGGACGGGAGTCCTGATGGTCCCCCCCCCTGATGGCGGGCCTGACCAACCATGATCTAGGGACTCCATTCCTATGCCTATTCAGGGGTGTGTGTGTGTGTGGTTGCTCAGTGGTTAAGAAGCACGCCTTGTTAGCTGGAAGGACAACAAGTCAGAAGTTTGAGACCCACGTACTGCATGATGGATTGAGCACCCGTTGTCTGCCCCAGCTCCTGCCAACCTAGCAGTTCAAAAGCAAGAAATTACAAGTAGATGAATAGGGACCACTTTGTTGGGAAAATATTTTGGGGACATGAAAGAAGCCTTCTTTTGTTTTTTAAAACAACCACAAAGGGAATTGGAAGAAACACCACAGGTTGAACACTGAAGTCTTGTATTTATGCACAACAAAGGCTGAACACTTTTCCTGCTTTTAAAGTACGTTTAGGAACATTTGATGATGCTTCAGATGTGAGGGCTATGTCTCTGAACAGAAGTATCACAGTTTTCAAGTTCAATCCTTGCCCTTTGCCTCATTCACCATTCCCCTCTTTACGTTTTTGCCATATGAGAAAACACGGATATTAAAAACCATCACAGAATCCTGTTAGAAATCAGATGTTGGGAGCTAAATATAGAACCCGATCACCAGTCAGATAATGACATTGAATGTCGGGTATTAAATGTTTGATGGGTAATGTCAGAATTTTGTGCTGATGGATCTGGTTGCTCAATTTTCCTTTATCAGCATTAGTGACTAAGACTCAGAAGCACCCAGAGGTGACAGAAGGAGAAACAGTTGAAATCATGTTTTTCAATCCAATGGTTTTTCTTCATGGGATTTCCCACACACCCACATGCATCCCCCGAGAGGTGTTACCAGCACTCTCTCAATGACCAGAGCAAACATTTTAGTACCATCCCAAAATACATCTCATTCCAGTGTGGCCAACTGCATCAGCATGGTCGAATTTATATGGAATTTATATGGAACTTATGCACATACAAGTGCTAAAATTAAATTAAATTAAACTTCAGGTCAGCCCCCCCCTCACCCACCATTCATTACTATTTCCAGGAGAAAACAGTCTTAGTTGAGCAAGTTAAATGGGTGTGGTCTGCACAGCACAAGTATCAGGTGGACACACAATTGGTTACAGAATTGTAGTCAGAAAGTTCTTATTCATGGCTCCTTCCTAGGCTGGGAGGGGGTAACAAGTGGAGCCCCACAAGGTTCAGTCTCCTTCTCCTCCAAAACAAAGGCGCCCTTGGGTGAGTTCATTCCGCAATTCCTTGCGCCTGAAGTAGTGTGAGAAAGATTAGCTGGCAACACAAGGTTGCCATTACCAAGGTGTATGCCCAATTGTGGTTCAGAAACCCAACTGAGAGCAGTTCAGAAGGTATTCTTGGAAGAGAGCAGACTATGCCAAGGTATCACACATCACCTTGGTGTTTATAGCTGAGAAAACTCAATTTTTCCATTTACAGCCAGCTTTCCTGTACTTGGAGTTTGGGTGGTTGGGGATGGAGCCACACAATAAAGGGTATTACTTCTGCAGCCAGTTTCCTCATGTATGGGGGCAATTAGTGGAAGAAAACTACTCGTGACAACCTTGCATCCTTTAAAGCCAGTCTCCTACAGACGACACAACCCAAAGGGGAAAGGGTTTAAAAAGTATTGGAGCGCATGAGTCTCTCTGTCTATGCAGGCACTATTAAAATCTCTTCCAAGAAATCAAGAACTCCATTAACAACAAATTAACAAGATAGTGCTGGGATAAGCTTTCTGAAAACGTCATCATCCACAGATAAGTCCTTGGCACTCAGACATCCCCAGTCTTTGCCAAGAAATAAAATTCCTCAGCTATATTGCAAAAAAAGGGAAGCCAAACTGCAGTCCAAGAACAGTTGACCAAACCGACATGGAGTCTGTGTGTAGGCACACAGGCGCACGCCTCCAGACTAAAATGGTGATGGAGTAGAGCTAGCTCATAAATAGAACAACTTAAGGAAAATAAACATGGGATTAAATTTAAATCAGCCAGAACTAAATGTTGTGTGTTGAGCTTTCTCTTCCAAGCTGAAGGCCATTGTGGTCTGGACCTATTAGGGAAGACTCCCTGGAAAAGACACCTGTCTTAGGAAAGTGTTGTTGTGGCCCTTCCCTTCCCTGCACTGCAGAGCAGGCTGGCTAGAAGCCACTGCACAAGGAGTAGGTAGGAGCAAGAAGGTGGAGTCTTACAACAGTCCGAAGGAAGAGTCAGTAATTGTTGGTCAGGAAGAGCCGAGTTCGGAAGCCGGTTATCGAAGAACTGAGACAAAAGCTTGATCCAGAAGTGTAGTCGGGTTTCCAGGCAGAGGGTCCAAGGTCAGCAAGCAGGTAAGAGTGGTGCACAAAGATTGTTCCGACAAGCTTGTGCTGGTATATGTGCAACTCCTTAAGAGGGTTCAGGCTCAGGGCTCACAGCTGGGAGTGGTCTTTGCAAATGAGCTCTTGCCTTTCTTCTCCACACCTGTTGCTCATTTCGTAGCTGCAATCTTTCTGATGTGCTGGGTTCAGCCTCCTCTTCACTGACACTTGGTGCCTCAGCATTTGCTGGCTGTGCTCCTGTCATTTCTTGATCCACTTGATCTAGAGAAGGCAGTTTCATGCTGCCAGCAGGCTGAGGTGCTGGCAGAAAGTCCTCCTCATCGGACTTGGGTTCCAGGGTCACAACAGAAAGGAAAAGAGGAAGACCAAATATGAAATGGATTGAATTCATAAAGGAATCCACAGCCTAGAGTAGTGGTGCCAAACCTTGGCACTCCAGGTGTTCTTAGACTTCAATTCCCAGATGCCCAAGTCTCTGTGAATCCACACGAATGGGCTTACTATGTGTACACAGAAACTTGGGCTTCTGGGAATTAAAGTCCAAGAACACCTGGAGTGCCAAGGTTCGCCACCACAGGCCTAGAGTTTGCAAGAGCTGAGCAGGGCTGTTAATACTAAGAAAGTTTGGATGTCCTTCATTCATCGGGTTTGGAGTAGATGGGGATGGGGTGATCAGATTTTTTTTTTGCCATTAGGACATCTATTGAGTTCCAGAATCAGACTTCCTGCTGATATTTTTAAAATAGCCTGTTTGGGTTTCTGGAACTCCACTTCCAATATTGGCCTCCCATTCTCCCGCCACCTATAGCTGCCCTTTGGGCTATGGAGGTGCCCCCAACAATCACAATACCAGACTTGGTGTGCATCACATTGCCTCCCAACCAGTGCGCTGTGCATTATGTCAAGTACAGTATTCTAATGCAACCCAGCATGCAATAACCAGAGAGGCAGGAAAGACTAGCTTGTCCTAAAGGAAGTTGTTTTGCATTGCTTGTCTGTAATTACAATTAGAAAGGTTCTTTCCTACCTCAGAGGTCACCTGACCCTATTTGCATGTATTAAGGCTTTTGTTTGCTCTGACCTTTTCTTTCTTGCTTTCTGCCTTTTGAAGAGGAAATATGTCCTTTTGAGTGCCTCCATCTTCCAGGCCACATAGCTGGAAGAAAGACTTAACCTTTTTTCTAAACCAACTTCATCAAGGCTCCTGAACACACATGTATCTTTTGACCTCGTTTTGGGAGTAAATGCTATTTTTCTTTCTCTCCAGTATCAAGTCCAAGTGTGTTTATTAGCTGGGCTAAAAAGGGGGGTGAACTAGAAGGTTTGCATTCGAACATAACATTGCCTAAAACCTGCCCTGCTTTGCTGTGCAGCTGCTACTAATAACACATTACACCCCCTCTTGTGTATGCATGCAGTTCAGCTGCTTGCCATTAGCGCAGCTGATGGAGCTCATGTGGCTCCAATTTACCCAGTGAGTAACTAGCGCGGGAAACCTTCCCGCCACAGGTGAACTATGTCAGAAAGACATCACTGATACTGCAACCAATAGGCGCCTTCGGGCGAGATTCAAATGTATTATGTACCATATATAAGGAGGCAAGGCTCCGCCATTGCCTCATGTACAGATTGACCATGCTATAATAAAGTAGTGTTTAGCCCATCTGCCGGCTCATGTGCAATCGATCTGCCTACATCAAACCCGCTGAGCAGAGTTTCTCCAGCAAAAAGTCCTTTCAACCCAGAATAATTTCTGACATGAAATTATTATTATTTACACCCCTGAAATCTGCTTGGCTCCAAGGGTGGAATTCTGGATGCTTTGTCAGCAGCATCCAGGGTGGCATCTCTGCAACGCAGGGCACAATCAATCGGCATAATTTGCCCAGCAGCACAAAACCTGGCTGGTGTGATAGTTCCTGTTCTTCGCCTCCCTCCGTCCCTCTGCATCGGGTACTTGGCCTTCACGGAGCAGGCAAGGACCTTGCGACAAGGAGGAGGAGGTAGATCCGAGGAGGCTGTGTGGGAGGTTGCAGACAGCAAAGCCCAGCAGAAGCACCTGGATCAATAAACTGCTTTTCCGGCAGCACTTTGGGCTTAACGTTGGCCGAGGGGAGGAGGGCGAGCTGCTTGCTCATCCTCTGGGATAAATGGAATAATCTGAGCTTTTAAAGCCATCTAGATTTCTGTATAATTACAGGGCGGCCAATGCAACTTGGCCGAAGTTTGATTGGAGACCGTAATGGAAAGTAGAGTGGGGGCAGGAGAGAAGGAAAGTGGGGTTGTCAATTCAGAGCCATCTGGCTCCAACTAAACTTTTCCAGGTCTCTCAGCCGGACGGGGCTGTTGTTGGGCTGGATCAGACCCACGGCCAGCCATAGGTTCCTTGCACTAGTTGGATGCTGGCCTGTTTGCATACAGAGCAGCCCTGCAAGATGCAAACACAGGCAAACTACTTCTTCATGTGCTGTATCTGATTCTGAATATCTGCTCTCCTCATGGCGATCTTGACCTCTCAGCGGCTTTTGATACCGTCGGCCCCGGACCATAGTTTGGGCATCCCTGTGCTACACAGTCAAATAATGTGGAGGTGGATACTCTTTGAAAAGGAAGAACAGTGTGAGGCCATTTTCAGCCATTTACACCCTCCTTTTTTTGGCTGAATGCCCATTCCTATCTCATAATATACTTTACAGCAGAAACTAAATCATGTTAGCATAATATTGCATTACATGGAACGAGAGATTCGGTTGCAGTCCCTGAACTCTAACCAAATTAGTTTCTTGTCTTCATTTTTTTTGTTTTTTGCAAATGGTCTCTCCCAGTTGTGTATGCATATATAAATATTATTAACTTAAATTATTTGTTAATTGTTACTCCATCTCATTAGGGCAAATGTTCCCAAGTCAGAAATCAATTAATGTTAGTGGACAGCTATTGCAGCAAAGCAGCCTTTGCCCAACCATGCCCGTTGCATTGAGCCGTGGCCTTGCGGGCTGGGGATGATGGCAATTGTAGTCACACATAACAGGGGAGCCCCACATTGAGCAAGGCTGCGTTAGAAATCTGTCAGTGAGAAGAGGCATGGCAGTCAGTGACAAGAGCAAATGATGTGAAGGGCATGGACATTCATGCTGAAGGTTGGAGTCCCTAAATGCAAGACCCACACAGACTCTAGTGAGGGCTACTGGTGGACAACAACACACTGTATGAAAGTGGAGAGATACAGAATATGGCTCATATATGGGTCTGGCTCAAGTGGCTAAGACGCTGACTGGAAGGCGGGAGGTCAGCAGTTCAATTCCTGAGTACTGCAGGATGGAATGAGCTCCTGTCTTTGTACCAGCTCCTGCCAACCTAGCAGTTTGAAAGCAAGAAATTATAAGTAGATAAATAGGGACTACTTTGGTGGGAAGGTATCAGCGTTCTGTGCACTCCCGTGTCCAGTCATGCCTGCCACATGACCACAGAAACATCTGCAGAAGCAGACAACGCTGGCTCTTCGGCTTTGAAACAGAGATGAGCACTGAACCCTAGAGTTGGATACGACTGGTTTTTGAGCAAGGGAAACCTATCCAACCCATCCAACTATTACTGTTTGAAACATGCACCCGTAAGGACTTAGGTTTGGGCAATGACAAAGCCAAGAAAGTGGCTTCATTTTGGGAGTCAAGGGTTTAATCAGGACATGAAAGGAGAATAAGAATACATAAAAAAGCTTGGAAAAGTTACTTTTTCTGGACTAGTGCTTTCAGACACCCCAGATGGCAGGTCTGCTGGCTTTTTCTTTTGCTCTCCAAAAAAGGCTGATTCACCCCCACTCCTCCCACACCAAACTCTGATCCAATCCCCCTGCATTAGTCTACCAACAAAACAAGAAGGCTTTATATAATTTTGATTTGTCACCACTCATCAGCTACTCGTATAACAATTGTGGCAGCCAGTTTTATTGGGCTGAAAATGCAACTGCCTGCGGAGGAAATTGGATGCTGAATCAAGCTTTCCTTTGGTGGGTATCCTTGCCAAAGCATCGCCTGCAGTTTCCCCGATTCTCCGATGTGATGATCTGCCTTGCGTAGGTGGGTGTGTATTGCCAACTGTCAGGTTTGTTTGCCTCCAGTCTCTCTGCCTTCGGCCTTTGTTGCTTGATTTAATCTTCATTAAAAGGAGCATTGGCTTCCCCTGGTAGAAAAGTGGAGGCATAATTGCCCAAATATTTAAAGTTTTCAGCCCCTTCTAGTGACACTGAGATCTGTTGTTATTTCCTGATTTTTTTTCTCCTTCTCCATGTGTAAAACTGCCAGAATGAAGGTACCTTTTGGCCATACCTGTCAACCTTCCTGGATTGGCCGGGATTTCCCGGTTTTCGGCACCGATTTACGCCATTTCCAGGCCCACGCTGCCGAAACCCCAGAATTTGGCAGCAGGGGAAAGGAGGTACTGCACAGCCCTTCTGCGCAGGTCGCCTTCTACGCATGCATAGAAGGGTTTTACGCTTGCCTAGAACCTTTCTACGCTTGCGTAGAACCCTTCTACGCTTGCTTAGATCCCTTCTACGCATGCGTAGAAGGCTACACATGTGTAGAAGGGGGCTACGCAAGCGTAAAACCTTTCTACGCATGCGTAGAAGGCGACCTGCGCAGAACCGTTCTGTGCAGGTCCTGGATTGGCCGGAGCCACGGTTGACAGGTATGCTTTTGGCGAACTCATTCTGTAGTTCCTTTTGCCTTTTCCTAGTGTGGGAAAGATTAGCTGGCAACACATGGTTGCCCTTGTCCAGGGTACACCCAATTGTGGTTCAAGGACACCACAATCTTCGAGGTACCCCATTTCCTGATGGAATGATGCAAGATACAACCCATTCCATTTTTCTGCTGCCACAATGCATTTGAATATCAGGAGGGCCTAAAATGATCTTTTTTTTTTTGCCTGCTACGCCTCATAAAATATCATAATTTGTATGTATTCCATTTTATCTCTCTAAGACACTGACTGGAAGGTGGCAAGTTAGCAGTTCGATTCCTGAGTACTGCAGGACGGAATGAGCTCCCGTCTTTGTCCCAGCTCCTGCCAACCTAGCAGTTCGAAAGCAAGAAATTGCAAGTAGATAAATAGGGACCACTTCAGTGGGAAGGTAAACAGTGTTCCGTGTGCTCCGTGTGTCTAAGTCATGCACTCAAATAAATAATAAAAATAAATGTATATATCCCATTAGCCTAGAATAAAGAATATGTGTATAGCATGTGTAAACATTATAACATATTTGTAAATACCTCAATAGGTTTCAGCCATGTATTTCTATGGGCTTTATCACTATCACTATAATTGGCTTATGCAATCTTTTTCAAAATACTTGACACATTATTATCTTCATTTTTGTATTTACAGTAAATAATTTTCTGATGAAGAATGTATTCAAAAAAAGTTTCTAATCCGGAGGATTTTTAAGCTCTTGAATAAACTCTTTGAAGACAAAAAAAACTTATGAATAAACTCTTTGAAGACAACACAGATATTATTTTTTATTGAAGATATGACTGCATTCAGTATAAAAATATTGTTGTTGACCCAGTACAGCCTCAATCATTTTTTTCTTCTTTTACTTGATACACACCAGTTGGCCATTTCCTTATTGTCTAGTCATGCCTGCCACATGACCATGGAAACATCTGCAGATGTATGCAGTGCTGGCTCTTAGGCTATGAAACAGAGATGAGCACTGAACCCTAGAGTCGGATATGACTGGCTTTTGAGCATTGGAAAACTTGACCTTTACCTATCTCTCTATCACCTACCCTTTCTCTATTTAAATGTTTCCAGTCTTTCCCAACTATTCCTAGAAGCCTAAGTCAATTCCCCAAAGCACCAACTGACTTAGGCTTCTGGGAATTGAAGTTCAAGGACCAAAGTTTGGGGGAAACTTGATTTCTCTGAACATTACCATTTTTACTGTGTGATCAATTTCCTCCTGCACTTTTCCATTAAAGCTTCACGGAAGAAGAATAGAACTGGAACAACAGTTTCATGGATAGACTTTCCACAAAACTTAATTGCTATAATTTGTCTAGGCTGTAGATAATAGTTCCTAGCTACTTGTGCTACATCTTGCCTCACAATTAGAGCCACGCTTGCACAACAGATTATAATGATCTGATTAAAAATGTCTTATTCCTGGCCATCACCAATCACAAGTATTACAATGTTTAAACATTCAATTTTCCATTTTAAGGTTTTCAGCATATCTTGACTTATGCTTTACATGTTCTAATACTTATATGTCATTCGGCACCAGATTGTCCTATTGCTTCTCTTCCTATCAGCAACTACACTTTCTTCTGGCTTTATTCCAGTTGCTTCATTATCGGCAATGCTATTTGTTCTTATTCTTTGCTCTTCCCCAGCAGCTCTTCTTCCCTTTCAGCTCGGGAGTCTTATCTTCCAGCTCTATCTTTTGCCTTATTTTGGCTTGTCTCATCATACAGATTTCAAGGCAAGAAATATCCCAAAGAGGTTTATCATTGTCTTCCTCTTGAAGCAACAAGACTTAGCTTAAGGGTTGTCTATGACAGACACTCAAGGACTTCTTCTTCCTCCTCCTCCTCTTCTTCCTCCTCCTCCTCCTCTTCTCCTTCTGCTTCTTCTTCTGCTCCTCCTCCTCCGTCCCAGCTCCTGCCAACCTAGCAGTTGGAAAGCAAGAAATTGCAAGTGGACAAATAGGTGTTGCATCAGTAGGAACGGCAACAGCGTTCCTTGTGTTTCAGCATCTAGTCATGCCTGCCACATGACCATGGAAACATCTGCAAACGTAGACAGTGCTGGCCCTTCTTGCAAGTAGATAAATAGGGACCACTTTGGTGGGAAGGTAAACAACATTCCATGCCCTCCAGTGTGGAGGCATGCCTGCCACGTGTCCACAGAAACATCTGCAGATGTAGACAGTGCTGGCTCTTTGGGTGTAAACAGAGATAAGCACTGAACCCTACAGTCGGACACGACTGGCTTTCCAGGAAGGATGACCTTCACCTTACTCTACATGAGCCAAAACCTAAAATTGGGTTGAGCAGAGCTATGGCCGAGAGGCAGCATCTGGACTTATCCTCTCACTAGTATTTCTGGCATTGTATTTGCGTTCATCCATCTTTTCACACCATGCCTGACCTTCTTTGTCTTCTGTGCACCCAATGGTGGGTGGATTTGGGAACTTGGAGTGCAATGGCTATAATTATAATGGATACCTAAGGACAACCTCCGGGTTGGAGAGATAGGCAGGATACCTCTCAATGCCATTTCCAGGGAATCCTAAGCAGGTGAAGGCATCTTCTTGGGAAGAATACCCTGAAGCACATGGTGAGCCACTGTGTGAGACAGAAGGCTGGACTGGATGGGCTGTGGTTTGTTCCAGCAAGGCTGTTCTTATGTTCTTAAAACCATCTAAAAGATGTGATCCTGCTCAAGCTCAGTTTGTGGTCCATCATTCTTGCCCTCTCCAAACAACCGAGGGAGAACGTGCACATGCAAATCTGCAATCCGTAGCAATGGAAGAGTTTTGTGTCCTCCGCTGTTGTGCTGAGCAAGCCCTTCTCTGTGTTTTTTTTCTAAGCAGTAAAACTGAAGCAATGAATCGATTTGCAGCTGATATTTATTTCCCTACATGAAGGCACCATTAACGCAAGCAGCCCAGTGTTACTTTGGAGCTGGGCTGGGCTGGGCCGGACGGCTACAAATGGCCCCGTTCAATATTCGATTACTTGTTCTGCAAGAGGAGCCAACTCAAAACAAAATAAAAGGAGCTGCCTGGAGTTGCCCACCAAATGGGGACAGAGGTGAGCCCCCCACCCCCACCCCACCCCAAAAATGCAATGCATGATCAAACATGCTTTTTGGGTGCTTTCTTTTTCTTTATGCAGCCTACACCCTCCGTATAGCGGGTATTCCATCTTTGTCGGTGGAAACAAATGAGAATTATGCCTGAAGAATCATTATTCTAGTAAGAGCCCATATCCTGGAGCACTCAACCTGAGCTGTTAAAATCATTATCATTATTTGTGCAGCAGCACCAATGCGTCAATGATGCAAAGTTTGAGCCAGGAGTTGAGTGAGTTGCACATTTCCTTGTTCTGTTCTTGGCTTTCTGTAGGTTAAACTGAATACTAAGTGACTCTGGATCTGCTGTGGCTGTGATGGTGAACTTTTTAGAGACCGAGCGCCCAAACTCAACAGGCTGTTGTCTGTGCCACAGTGGGGTGGGGTGAACTTTGTGCTGGGGGAGGGAGGAAGCGCTTCCATTGGGCTGCTTGGCAGAGGGGCGGGGTGAACTCTGTGCTGGGGCAACAGCGTGTGTGCCCACAGATAGAGCTCTGAGTGCCCACTCTGGCACATGTGCCATAGGTTCGCCATCCTGTGCTATGGGATGCCAGCATATCCCATGCACCGCCTTAAACACAGAGTTGCCCAGGTTCAAAGATGGTGTTGTCAAAAATGGGCAGATTGCAGCTCAGGGTGGCAGTGGGTTACTAAAAGGAATACATGCACCAAAAGTAGGAGTGAGAGAGAATGGCTTTATTAAAAGATATTTTGCCAAAGGGCCCTCTTCTCTCTACCCTCCTTATTTATTTTATTTATTTACAGTATTTATACCCCACCTTCCTCATCATCTCCTTTAATAGAGGAGAAAGAGAAAAGAAAGACAAGCAGTTCAGGATAAAAGGCAGTTTTATAGATTAACAAAAAGCAAGTCTAGAAACCATATGTTCTATTGTTACCTCTTCTTGAGCTCTGCCTCTTTTTCACAAACTTAAGTCATTTTAATGGCTGGGTCATTTCAGGCCCATTTCCTTGATAGCCATGGAGGACCATCTCCTATCCCACAAAAACAGGGGGTCAATGAGAAGTGACATATATAAATGACTAAGTGGAGGTAGGAGGGGGTGAAAGTGACTCTTAACATATACTCAGAAACGTAGGGATCTCTTTTGTTCACTTAATGTTTAAAATGGCTTTTCTTTGGCTATAATGGGAAACTTTACCCCATTGAATTACAACTCCTGTGACCTTCCTGGGAGGACATTTTGGGAGAATTAGGCCCACCACTTGCGGTGGCTCAAGTGGGTAAGATGCTGAACTGGCTGACTGGAAGGTCAGAGTTTGATTGTCGGGTACTGCGTGACGGAGTGAGCCTCTGCCTCTGCCCCAGCTCCTGCCAACCTAGCAAGAAATTGCAAGTAGATAAATAGGGACCACTGTGGTGGGAAGTTAAAAAGCATCCCATGCACTCTGGTGCCTAAGCATGCCTGCCACATGTCCATGGAACATCTGCAGAAGCAGACAGCACTGGCTCTTTGGGTATACAAAGGAATGAGCACTGAACCCTTGAGCTGGATACAACTGGCTTTCATGCAAGGGTGGCCTTGACCTAGGCCCATAAAAGGGGCTACATGGCCCAGGAAATTCTGGATGCTCTAGTCCCAAAGGCTAAGTTGGAGCTGTCAGAGTGTCCCTTTCTAAGATGTAGTGCCTGTGTCTTACTCGAGGCACCCAAGCGTTACTTTTTCAGGTGTTGATGCCTAGAGAGGCCCGTAAGACAAGAGCTAGACACGGGGCCTTCTCCGCAGTGGCCCCTTCATGTCGGAAAGCCTTCGGCCAAAGATCTGCCAGGCCTCCTCCCACTCGTCCTTCAAAAGGCAACTTTAAAAAGAGCATTTCAGAGAAGCCTTTGGAGAGCTCCTTCCCAGGCACAGGGAAGAAAACCCAAACCTTAGTTGTGTCTCTCTGTTGCCGTCATTAGAATTCTTGTTTGTGTCAAATTATTTATTTATTTGTTTATTTATTAGATTTCTATACCACCCATCTGGGATATTTCCCCACTCTGGGCAAAGTACAATAGTTTTAAACCAAAAAGTATATACACACAAAAAGAATCAATGGTATCGAGGGGTGGAATAGCCCAATTATACCATTTTACTATGAGTTGGGGCTACAGTGGCTCAGTGTGGTTAAGAAGCTCGCCTTGTTAGCTGGAAGGCTGGCAAGTCGGCAGATCGAGACTCAGGTACTGCATGATGGATTGAGTGCCCGTCTCTGTCCCAGCTCTTGAGGACACAAAAGGAGCCTCATTCGGGCGTCCCCTGACCGGAGTTTCTTCTGCAAAAATCCTTTCAATCCAGAATATTTTCTGATATGAAATTATTATACTATGAGTTGTACACTGTATTTGCTGTTCTCTGTGTCTTGTATTTATTGCATGCTCTTTGCAAACCAGCCAGAGCAACTGTTTGCTAGATGGGGTATATAGATTTAATGAATAAATAAATAAAGAAGAATAAATAGGTTTTCAGAGTGCCATTGACTAGGGCAGCAGAAACAGACAGCGTGTCTTTCTCTCTCCACTCTGCGCCTCTTGCGAGTTTCCTCCAGCAGAGAATTAATCCCGCGCAAAGGCATTTAAAAAGCCTGATGCGTTGTCTGCAAATGAATCCCAATGGTGATTTCTTGCTGTGATGATGGCCTTTGGGAAATGATGAAAACATTTTTTTTAAAGTAGCCCCAAGCCAGAGCCCATCTGCAGGTTCAGCTGGGACGTACCTCCGTGGGGCTCACTCTTCCGTAAAACTGAAAGCAAAGTGACTCTGGATCGATCCCTGTTGCCTGCTATGGGATGTTCACTCTTCGGTAAACATTTTCCAGAAGAGGAAGCTGTGTTAGTCAGCAAAACCAGCAGAGAGATCAGTTTTTTTGGCTCCTTTGGATCAGGGGTGCCCAAACTCTTTTGGGTCATGTCACATGGCTCAGCGGGCCGGTCACGAGGTTCAGCGGGCCGGTCACAGGGTTCCTCTCACCAGAAGCGGAAGTAAAACACACGTTGCAATCTGTTTTGCAACAGGATGAGATAGATTTTAGGCTGCCATTTTCTCTGCTTAAACCAGGGGTGCCCAAACCAAACTATGGCCTGTGGGCTGGATCCAGCCCCCAACACCAATTCATCTGGCCCACGCCACCCTCATCGCTCCCGGGAGCGATGAGGGTGGCACAGGCTGGATGAATTGGCATCGGGCACTGGATCTGGCCCACAGGCCATAGTTTGGGCACCCCTGCTTTAGATAAAGGTCAAGGTCTTCTTTGTGAGTCTTGTCTGACTCTAGGGTTTGGTGCTTATCTCCATTTACAGCCAAAGAGTGTACCAATTTATCTACTTGCAATTTCTTGCTTTCAAACTACTAGTAGACCTGGTGGCACAGTGGTTGAACTGCTGTTCTGCAATCAAAAGGTTGTGAGTTCAAATTTGACCAGGGCTTAAGGTTGATTCAGCCTTCCATTCTTCCAAGGTCAGTTAAATGAGTGCCCAGCATGTTGGGGGCAAAATGCTAATTACCCTGTGAACCGCCCAGAGTACCCTAAGGGCTATATAAATGTAATTGCTATGGCTTTGCTTTCGGTTTTCAGGAGATGGAGCAGATGATGGGAGCTCATTCCATCACACAGCACTCGGGTCTCGAACTGCTTACCTACTGACCCTTCAGTCATCAAGTTCAGCGTCCTAACCACTAAGCTACTGCAGTCCCTTTGGCTGCTTTAGAAATTAAGAAATGTATTATGGCATAAGCCACCTTGCCTTAAGATGGCACCTTCCCGATGCCGATGCTGGTCTACGATGTCCCTCATTGGTGGGGGGAGGTGGGAATTGGGCACCTCCCCCAAGTGTGGAGGCCACCCATGGCTCACAGCTGAATATGCCGATGGGTTCAGGCTTGAGGCTACTCTATAAAGCAATGGCTTCATTTCTTTCCACTGGTCTTCACAGCAAGAGATCCATCCACAGATGATGCATAAGGATTAAAAAATGCCTTTGGCTCAGGATGAGTCCATAAACAATACCTGTCAACCGCGGCTCCGGACAATCTGGGACCTGCGCAGAACGGTTCTGCACAAGTCGCCTTCTACGCATGCGTAGAAGGCTTTTACACTTGCGTAGAACCCTTTTATGCTTGCGTAGAACCCTTTTACGCTTGCGTAGAACCCTTCTATGCATGCTTAGCCTTCTACGCATGCGTAGAAGGGTTCTACGCATGCGTAGAAGGGTTCTACGCAAGCATAAAAGGGTTCTACGCAAGCATAAAAGCCTTCTACGCATGTGTAGAAGGCGACTTGCGCAGAAGGGATGTGCAGTACCTCTTTTCTCCCGCTGCCAAATTCCGAGGTTTTCGCAGCTCCGGGCGGGAAATGGCGCAAATCGGTGCTGAAAAATGGGAAATCCCGGCCAATCCGGGAAGGTTGACAGGTATGCCATAAACTCACGTGCCGTTGTACAAACTGCAACCAGCTTCCTTTTCAAAATGGCCACTGTGCTTGCCTTGTTTTGGCCTCTCTATATAAAAAACCCAACAAAGAAGATAAAATGTATAAAGGAAAGGAAAACAGAAGATCAAGTGTCCCAATGCATTTGCTTTCATTCTTGTTCTATTCTTGTCAACACAGCTCCACGCGGTCAGTCTCGGGTTGCGCCGCGTCATGGTACTGAGAAAGCATTGGTTTCGTGGCAAGACGATTGCCTTCAACAGGGAGAAGGGGGCCCTTGATCTCTTAGTGGCCTTCAGTGCCATTGATCCCAGGATCCTTCTGAAGGGGCAGCTCCTTCCTTGACGGTCATCTACAGAGGGCTAAATGGTTTCATCCTCATGAGTCCTCAGTTGAGTTGGTCCCAATTAAATGGTCCCACTTGAATCCATCTTGATGGAGAGCAGCAGCTTCATCCATCCTGGCCTGGGGCCAAGGAGGACTTTGCATGGCAAAAGGGCTCGGGACCAGAAAGTGACTCATAGAACTGGATCCGTGGTACGGGTGTCACACTGGGATGCAGAAGGCAAATGGAAGGCCACTGCATTATATTGTTCCTAGGGCAATCTTCGTGGCTGGTCACCATGAGGAGAGCCAATATTTGGAATCGGATATGGCACAAGAAGAAGAAGAAGGGGGGTTAATTTTTGGAGGGTGAAATTCTGGGGTTTTTTGACCAGAAAAACAAATCATCATACTTATGTTAGTTAGTCTTTTCGCAGTACTGTATTTGATTTCATGATGTACCACTTCAGGGTAGAGACTGGATCAAAAGTTCTTAGAGAAATGCAGAATTTAAAGAAAGACTCCAGAGTTGGGGCTCCCTGACCTTCAGCCCTGCTAGTTTCTAACTTGTTTCGAGCCTTCTAGTTTTAGCTTTTTGGCTGATGGCTTGTCCAACTTCCAGTTAAAGGTCCACATGCAGCGAATTTCTCTCCAGATTAAATAACTCTCTTTCTCTCCCCAAAACCACAAAAAGCATTTGGCACTAGACCAGTTTCTTCTTCTTCTTTCCCTGACGGCATGCTTGTTCTTTATGTTTTGGACTGCCAAAGTCCAAAGCAGAAGGGAACACTTTCTAATTTCATTTAAGATGGCTCTTTAAGCCCTTATCCTCCACTCTAAGCTCCTCATCCTGCTTGTTTACATCCTTTCTCTGCTTCCAACCATTTCTTCTTTTACCTCCCTTTGCAGCTCAGAGCTTTGTTCTTTGCTGAGCTCCATGACTCCGGCAACATTTCCACCCTATGTCTTTTTTTAAAAAAGAAAGAAGACAAGAACAAGGGAAAGCTGTATAAAAAAATCTAATTTTTTTAGATTTTTAATTTTTAGGATTTTAGAATTTTTGAAATTTTAAAGTTTTTAAGTTTTTAAATTGTACTGTATGGTACTATCTTAATTGGTGTTTCTGTAGCTCTTTTAAATTAAGGGGTATGCCTTATTCGAGTTGATATATAGCAACCGAGAAATTTCGTTGTTCCTGCAAGGGGACAATGACAATTAAGATTTATCTTATCTTATCTTTTAGCACTATAGAACAGAAAGCTCCAGTGTGGCTGAGCGGCAGGATCTGATCCTGCCTAGTGCCATTAAGCAATTGTTCATCTGCATGCACTCACCCAGCCTAGACAACACCCATTGAAACCAAGTAGGCAGAGATTAGTCAAAACTAGAGGCATGGAGAGTTGTATTTCTGGACTATGTTGTTTGAGATAATCCAGTTACTGCGGTCCAAAAGGGAAATCTATGTCGCTTGTAGGAATCGGGGCCGTAAAGCGGCCCTTGAGGTCCCGGAGGAGACTGGTCAAAGGAACGACACGAGGCAAGATGGAGCGAAGACCAGTGATTTATTGAGGGAAAATCATCAGTATATATTACGTTCAAGGCTGCGCATGGTAGAATGGTCATCTGACAGAAAATCACATCACCCATTTACCCAGGTTAATTGAGAACCTCTCTTGGGGAAGTTAATTAACTAGGGCAAACACTGACAGAGGAAAACTATTGTCTGAGGCTTACGCCAGAGTAAATATGGCTTCTATTTGCACTAAGGATTAGGCTCTCCTTGGAGATGAGTGATTACCTTAATGGGTAACGGAGTTAGATATTCGCTCTCTCAGCAGAACCGCTGGTCAGGTCAAGGAATTGGGTGAATCAAACCCTATCATTAATCCACCCCCCTTAATTTCTCTGCCCGCAGAAACCACGGCCGGGAGCCTTCTCACCTAAGTGGCCTCTGCAAGGGCCGTTTCCATGCCAGATGGGCATGGGGAATCCGCAGTCGCTCTCTAACGAGATTGCAAAATCTCATTCACTTCAATGGTGCAGCTCTCTGGTGGCTCAGTGGGTAAAAGCACTATGCTTGGAGACCGAAAGGACGGGGTTCGATTCCCCAAGAGTTGCATGATGGGGGATATGAAAGGAGCCTCATTCAGGCGTATCCTGCAAAAATCCTTTCAACCCAGAGTAATCTCTGACACGAAAACACACACACACTTCAGTGGTTCAAATCCCAGTAGGACCAACACTGGGCCCAGCCCTATGTTAGCTGAGAACATGTTTCTCTCTGTTTTTTTAGGTTATGCCAGTTGTATGTGTTTCGGAGGAGAGAGAGAGAGGTGCTGGCTGCTTCCACCTGAACTATATATTATATTGAACACATAATTGGAAGAAGGGTGGCATGAAGTGCTGAAAAAAGATTAATGTTTTGTGTGTGTGTGTGTGTATTGTTAATTGTTATTGTGGCTGGTGCTGTGGACAGAAGTATTTCTTTGTGTGCGGTTGTGATTTTTCAATCATGAAGAATTATTGGAATAATTTCCCTTTGATTCTAATGTGCTTGTAGCTGCATTTATCTGCTATCTGTGAAGCATAGCTTCCCCCTTGTTGAATATCTTTGTGACTGCAGTGCTGGGGTTTTGGCAGGGGCTAATCTGATGTTTTGTGAAGCAACACATTGGCTTTTCTTGGCAACTTCACACTTCTGAGATTGAAAGGGAGACGTTTAAAACTAATCTGAATAATCTATTGTTGCTGCTAGCTGTAGGAAGCTGCATCGATATGCATGCTTGTCTGTCATTCTGCTTGATTACTCTTTACCTCGTTGCTTTGTGATCCTTTTGCCTTGCGACATCTTGACCCCTGCATCTGGTGTATATAAACCATGCCTGGAAGTTTTGCTCCATGTCTGAAGAAGTGGACTTGATCCACGAAAGCTCACAGCAAAAATATACCAGTTAGTCTTTAAAGTGCTGGGCTGCCGTGTTTTTGTATTTATTTTATTATTATTTTGTTTTTGTTTTGTGATATGCCATAACACTAGGAAAGTTAGCAGCGCTTGAGGCGGTGGCAGGGAGACAAACGGGTCACAAAAGCTGTTGATGGGCCCCAAAGTCCTGAAGGATCCCGTCTTATGGGATTCTCCCCCACCCCTTCCAATGTAGCTGCAAATGTCCCCCTCCCTTCGCGGTCTGGCACTGCAAAGCTGGAAAGATGCCAAGGTGGATCTGATCCAAATATCTCCTGCCAACACAAAATGTCCACAACTAGATCTATTGTCTTTGCTTGGCAACCCCAAAGCCTCAGTGCCCCAAATGCTTGCTTGAAATAAAGAAAAATGACCAGCGGGGTAACAACACAAATTCAGTCCCTGAGCACCATTTAGCATTAAATCCAACGACACAGTCCCTCTGACTGGTCCCATCACCATTGCGTGTTAACGCAAACTCAAGATATAGGGCAGTGGTGGCAAACCTATGGCACATGTGCCAGAGGTGGTGCTCAGAGCCCTTTCTGTGGGCACCCTGCAGTCACCCCAGCACAGAGTTTGCCCCGCCCCTATGCCCAGCAGCCCAATGGGAGCGCTTCCTCCCTCCCCCAGCACAGAGTTCACCCCGCCCCTCTGCCCAGCAGCCCAATGGGAGCGCTTACATCCTCCCCTGTTGCTGTTAGCACTTTGCGATAAAAAAGCGGGTTTTGGGTTGCAGTTTGGGCACTCACTCTCTAGAAGGTTTGCCATCACTAGTATAGGGAAATTCATTTGTCCATTTATGCATTTATTCACTCTGGGAAATATACACAAATGTGAGTTTAGGTCAACGGTAAAGATCTTCCTTTCTTGAAAGCCAGTCGTGTCCGACTTTAGGGTTCGAGGTTCATCTTCATTACAGCCCAAGAGCCATGCTGTCTGTGTCTACAGACATTTCCATGGTCATGTGGCAGGCATGACTAGATGCTGGAGCCAGCAGAATACTGTTACCTTTCCCACCAAAGCAGTACCTATTTATCTACTTGCAATTTCTTGCTTTCAAACTGCTAAGTTGGCAGGAGGTAGGACAGATGATGGGAGGTCACTCTATCATGCAGCACTCGGGTATCGAACTGCTGACCTGCCAACAAGCTCAGTGTCTTAACCACTAAGCCATCATGACCCTCTAAATGTGAGTTTATTCCTCTTCAAATGTATTTTTATGGAGTGCTTTTGTTATTCAATTCTTTTTTTCTCATTTTTTTCAATATGACCACCACAAGATTGTTGGGGCTAGAAACTCCTGAATCCCCTCCAGTCAGATGGGCTGAATGGGGGCTATGGAATTTGTAGTCCAAAATATCCAGTGGGTGCAAATCTAGGCATAGCGAGCAGCCCTTTTTGCTCAGTCAGCTGGAAGATCCTCTCCCTTGTGCATTGTCTATTTACCAGCTCTCTCTCTCTCTGCCCCCCATGCAACATTCCCAAGGGAGCATAGAACATCCTTTAAATACAACTACAAGGCCACGACAATAAAGGATGGCAACACAGAGGATTAGAGCAGCAATAAAGTGTTATTACAAAGCCTTTAGCTTTGGGCAGCTGGTCAAGTATTTTTCTCCCATCTCAAGATCACTCTCAGACTTTTGGTCAAAGAACAAGAGGACAACCCCAGCACTTCCTTCCTTCCCAGGCCTCTGATTTCCACCCACAACTGAAAAAAGGGGGTTCTACCTCTCTCGGGCACCCTTCCTCACATCTAACAATCTCTATACCTGTTGGACAACAGTCACCATCCTCCTCCTCCTCCTCCAGGACAATAGGAATGGAGTTCTAACCTCTCTAGAGCACAATTGGCTTAAGAACTCCCTGCTTAGAACTTCTAGTTTAGGTGTGGACCTTGTCTTCTCTTTGAGCTAGAACATCCTCCAGCCCAATGTCTTGGTTATTTATTTAATTTATACTCTGCTGAAATTTGTGCACTATATAATACGCAATAGGCACAGGACGGGGTGGGATGAGGAGGATGGTAGAGGATAGAGGTGCCTGGAGAGCAATGGTCCATGGGGTCGCAAAGAGTCGGAATCAACTGTGCAACTGAACAACAACAACACAATCTGAGGCAGAGCATCAAACACCCTCCCTCTTAGATGAGTCAGCAAAGGTGCCTTGGTATCTAAGGAAGGGATGGATGGATAGATGGATAGATTGATAGACAGACAGATGGACGGACGGACGGACAGACAGACAGACAGACAGATAGATTTTTTTGTTGAACCAACAATTCGAACTGCCTCCACGCACAGTTTAAGAAGGCAGAGCACAATCACGGCGAAGGGCAGTTAGTAATTTCCAGTGTAGTACACCTCATGCTGATTTCCAATGAAGGTGTAGCTTTTTGCACAGCTGTTCCCTGCGATGCTGTGAGGTCGAAAATTCAGATTCAAAGCTGTCAGGAGAGTCAGAGATCGCTGGATCAGGAGCTGAGAATTCTGACAATTGCAATGGGGCTTATTTAAGGCCTGAGATGGATGGAATGGGATGCAGGGTAAGCTCTTCGTTAGAGTTGTCTGAGTCTGACAAGGGGGCCATGACAGAAATGAACTCTGCGCAGAAGTGCTATAGCGCTAAACTTCACTCAAATGGAAAGGATGCTAACCTCGTGCTACAAAGACCACCATAGAAACCCAACAGGCCACCTAGGAAAAGGAGTTCTAGGATAAACTGTCAAGACATTTTTTGGGCTTTCATCCCCCATATTTCCTGCCCCAAACATTTTTGTGCGGATCTAGCAAAATAAGCAAGGACCATCAGATATGAGTTTTGACTCTTGACCTTATCGCCATCAGGAATTTAATTTAATTTAATTTAATTTAATTTAATTTAATTTAATTTAATTTAATTTAATTTAATTTAATTTAATTTAATTTAATTTAATTTAATTTAATTTAATTTAATTTAATTTAATTTAATTTAATTTAATTGTCAAATTTATATACCGCCCACTCAGCCAAGGCCAACTCAGGGCGGTTCACAATCACAATTTAAAAACATGTTAAAAACAGTTAAAACTACCCACCCCCTAAAACAAGGGGTGCAGGATCGAAAGGCACCATGGTATGTTCCTCTGCTGGAGTTCAGATCCCAGCATTGACAGCCAGTGCTTTGCCTTCCTCTGAGCATGCACTCACCTTCAATGCCACCTTGCAATGCTGATATTAGAGGGGGGAAAATCCCATTAAACATGCATATGTTTACAGTGGAGGAAACTTGAGTAAGCGAGAAACATTAACTGTAAGGTGAACTGAGCAAGGGCTTTCTGGCAGGCAGTCTTAAAGCACAAGCGAATTCTCAACAGGGATTCCACAATGGAGTCACAAGGACACTCTGCTTTGATGGACTAGCAACCCATTGATAATGTGCATTAGGAGCCAGAGGGGACCCAGCATGACTCTGCAGTGGAAACCCACCCCCTGCTGTGCCTGCTCCCTGCTGTGTGACAAATTTGGGGTACCTGTGGAGGGGAGGACAGGTTTGCCAATTTCATCCACGGGAGGAGGCATCACAAAGGGAACATCATCTCCCTCCCCAGGGGTGTGTGTGTGTTTGTGTGTGAAGGAGAGACTGTGCAGTAGCTCAGGAAAGGAAAGTATCAGAAGACAACCTGTACAGCTGACGATGGTCAACCAGGGACCCATCAAGGTTTCAACCAAGCCAGGATGTCCTCTGCTACTTGGCTCTAGTGCAGTGTTCCCCAACCTTTGGTTTTTGGACTTCAATTCCCAGAAGCCTAAGCCAATTCCCCAGCGCACCAATCAGTCAATCGACTGACTTAGCCTTCTGGGAATTGAAGTCCCCCATGTGGGATGTGGGCCCCACATTGGGAACCACTGCTCTAGTTTAACCTTATTGTTGAAGTAATTTCGTCGTGCTGAAAACGAGGCTGATAGATAGTATGGCTTGTGTTTGTGCCTTGGACATCAGTCTTGACGTCCAAAAACTCAACTGCATGACTTGAAAACAGGGGGGAGATAGTTATAAGCCCTTTATGAGTTTACCCATGAATAATACCTGTCCAAAATTTCCAGTGGCTTGAAAAATGGGAGTTCAAAGATGCTGTTTCGAAGCTGGAAACCCAGAGAGGGTGATTTCATCTTGGATTCATGTAACTGGCCAGGACATGGCAACTCGAATGATGATGGCTCCTTTCCCAGAGATGCTGTTAAGGATTAATGAGATGGGGTGGGGAGCCCTGTTGAATGCTTTTCATGTTCCAGGTCCTGAGTAAACAGGTTTTATTATTCACCATGATCTAAACTAAAGCAAACATAACAAGGGAGAAAGTTAAAGGGGGAGGGGATTTCCTTGTTTCAGGGTCAAAATATAATTTTGCACCAATTCAAAAGGGCACCTCAAAATATATCCAAGCTTTTTGAAGTTTGAAATATCCACATTTTTGATCCTGGCATCCCTAATTTTGAAATGAACACAACTCCTATTTTCCTACCGCCTCACCTTTGCTGTTGCCATAAATCCCACCCTTTTTGTACTGTTGGTCAGAGGAATTTGGGAACAGGTGATCCATTCAGCAATGGTGAACCTTGGCACTCCAGATGTTCTTGGACTTCAATTCCCGGAAGCCCAAGCACCCTGTGAATCCACACGAATGGGTTTACTGCGATTCATCCGGCCCACGCCACCCTCATCGATTGTGGAAGTGGAAGTAAAATGTGCTAATACGGAGGAAGGGTTAACCCGGAAGAGCCTTAACCGTCGGGGCGCGTTTTACTTCCACTTCAAGGAGTGACGAGGGCAGCATGGGGTGGATGAATTGCAGTAAACCCATTTGTGTGGATTCACAGGGGCTTCTGGGAATTGAAGTCCAAGAACATCTGTAGAGTCAATGTTTGCCATCACAGATCTAGCATGTTTGGGGGGAAATATTAATTAATTTGTGAATTGAAAGTGTACTAAGCGCCATGGGGCATTAATAGAAGTGTCATTGCTATATCCTTGTTAAACATAACAATGTTCTAATTGTTATGGGCTAACTGCAATGTCTATTTCTGTCCCTAGGCTCTATCAAGTTCTCCTTCATGGTCTCTGTGAATCCACACGAAAGTTGAAGAGGCCGCAGCTGTTGTTTTTTACAACCCAGCTACAGGCTCTTCAACTTTCTAATTTCTGCTCAGGCAGTAAGCAACGGTGATGCTCTGACAATTCAATTGGTCTGATTCATGAAGCAACACGACTTTTCAGCAGTTGGGCAGGAGAGCCTGTAAAAAAAATTTAGACAGCAGGAAATTCATTGCTTATCCACCCTGAGTCACACCTGTGATGTGGGAAAAAATCTATTGTGACTTAGAACGTTTTCACCATCTATCTATCTGTCTATCTGTCTATCTAGGGACTGCAGTGGTTCAAGTGGCTAAGACGCTGACTGGTAGGCGGAAGGTCAGCAGTTCAATTCCCGAGTACTGCAGGATGGAATGAGCTCCCGTCTTTGTACCAGCTCCTGCCAACCTAGCAGTTTGAAAGCAAGATATTGCAAATAGATAAATAGGGACCACCTTGCTGGGAAGGTAACAGCGTTCCGTGCCTTCCGGTGTCTAGTCATGCCTGCCACATGACCATGGAAACGTCTGCAGAAGCAGACAACGCTGGCTCTTCGGCTTTGAAACAAAGATGAGCACTGAACCCTAGAGTTGGATACGACTGGCTTTCGAGCAAGGGAAACCTATCCAACCTATCCAACTATTACTGCTTGAAACATGCACCCGTAAGGACTTAAGTTTGGACAATGAAAGTGGCTTCATTTTGGGAGTCAAGTGTTTAATCAGGACATGAAAGGAGAATAAGAATACATAAAAAAGCTTGGAAAAGTTACTTTTTCTGGACTAGTACTTTCAGACACCCCAGATGGCAGGTCTGCTGGCTTTTTCTTTTGCTCTCCAAAAAAAAGTAATTTTGTTGTGCTGAATTACAAGTAGATAAATAGGGACTACTTTGGTGGGAAGGTATCAGCGTTCCGTGCACTCCAGTGTCCAGTCAAGCCTGCCACATGACCACAGAAACATCTGCAGAAGCAGACAACGCTGGCTCTTCGGCTTTGAAACAGAGATGAGCACTGAACCCTAGAGTCAGATACGACTGGCTTTTGAGCAAGGAAACTATCTATCTATCTATCTATCTATCTATCTATCTATCTATCTATCTATCTATCTATCTATCTACTGTATCTGATTTCCAACCTATCTATCTGTCTATTTGTCCATCCATCCGTCGCCAACCTTTTTAAGTCAGGGTCCTGGTCACTCTCCCTCAGACAGTTGAGGGGGCTGGACTGGTGGTCCCCCGCCATTTACGGCTGCCATAAATGTGTCCGCAGCTGTCGGAAATGCATTTACGGTTGTTGTAAATGAGTCTGTGGCTGATTCGGGCGGTAGAGGTGGCAGCTGGAGTAAGGGCGCGGGCTGGATGTTTTGGCACCATGGGCCAGATCCAGCCCATGGGCCATAGGTTGCCGACCCCTGGTCTAGTGTCTGACCATAATATCAAAACTTTTTACACAACTGATCTCTTTGTGTCTGTTGGAACATGTTAATTTAGAAAGAGACAAGAGTAGAAACTGCAGGAAGATGCAGCTGGGTTTGATTGAGCTTCGAACAGCAACCGCATCTCAGAGAAGTAATATATTTTCAGACAAATAAAGAAAGCTGGTATTGTAGGGACTTAGGCTTTAAAAAAATTTGCGATCTCGGTGCGCCTGCATGCAGTAGCATTTGAAAAGTAGAAAACAATTCTCTTTCCCCTCGATCTTGATTGAGATATTCTTAAGAGTAGCAGGAATGGGGTCGATGGCTCAGCAAGGAGTCATATCTTGTAAATACTTTCTTATCTGCGAGGTGGGAGGGAACATGGAGTGGGGAGTGAGATAAAGGATCAGCTATTAACAGAACCCGTTTCCAGCATTGCAGAGTAGACTAAAAAAGACTTTCCCATCCATCACGTGTAATACAAGACACTGAACTGGCAATAGCGGAAGCCCTGTACCTTTGGGTCTAATTCTAAGGCTTGATTTATGACCAGGAAAATTACATTTTAATTTTGCACATCTCCATTTTTAGATGTGCCCATTTTCTGTCCGCCTCAACATCAGTCAAGGAAATATGGTGGGTTTAAAAATGTATCAACATTTGAGACCGAAAAGAAGGAGGTGTCATTTTTAGAAAGCAGCTTTCTGGACCCAATTTAGCTTGATGGTGCCTGGTTGAATTGACTCCCACACCCATCCTCCCCGTCGTGTCAGCTGAGATGCTTTCATTGGGTTTGCAAGAAAAGGAGGTGGTGATCCCTTTGGCTGGTATTTGCTTGCAGAACTAGAGGGTAGATGTTTGATCTCCTACCACAGGGCTTTTCAACCTTGGGCTCCCAGATGTCCTTGGACTTCAATTCCCAGAAACCCAAGTCAACAAACCTGCTTATCATTGGCTTCTGGGAATTGAAGTCCAAGAACATCTGGATGCCAACTCCACGGGATCAGCCATGTTGGCTGGGCAATTCCAGGTTCTTTGGTTCAAACAGGTTTTCTCCAGTTCATATCATAAGCTGGTGAGTATTGAAGTTGTACCGACCTACCCCAGCAGGCACGATCGCCGCACAGCGGCATTACACAGAGAGTCTATTCAAGGAGAGTCCAAATAGCAAAGTCCAAAGAGCAAGCCAAGGTCTGGTTACCGGTAGTTCAAGCGAGTGTCTAGTCCAAAGGATTCCAGGGGCATCGTCAGGGTTGGCAGAGAAGTCAGGGTCATAGCAGGCAGGTCAGGGTCTAGGCAGGCAATCTCAAGAGGTATCTGAAGTCAAGCAGGGTGTCAGTTTTTGCACTGAAGTATTGTACCGATGCTGGAATGCTGCAACAAGCTTGCTTAAAAGCCTCCCAGCTTGCTATCAGCTGGGAGCCTTCTCTGGTAACTAGTTCTAGCTTGCTTTTATCTCAGGTGTAGCTCCTTTCTGAATCTTTCTTTGACTGAGGGCAGATCACTATCAGGTTCAGACTTCTGGTCTGCCTGGGGAAACAGAGTTGGGCTAGAAGCAGGCTGAGATTCCTAGTTCAGGACATTCTCAGGTTCAGGTGCAGTCAGAACTGGGCTGGGCATAGGATGTGCCTCCTGATCCAGGTCATCTTTGGAGTCTGATGAGGACTGGGTCACAACAGTAGTACAACCCCAACATACAGTGGGTACTTGGGTGCTTGCACAATAACCATAGTGATAGAAATACTGGCCTAAACTAAAGGAAGTTGTTTTATATTGTTTGTCTCTAAATAACCAATTGGAAAGTTTCCTGTCTTCCGGCCTCTAGGAGTCAACTGACCTATTTGCATGTATTAAGGCTTTGCATGTTCTGTCCTTCTCGCTCTTGTTTTTTGCCTTTCAAAGAAGAAAGATGGATAGTTGAGCTCCTCCATTTTGTGAGCCACATGACAGGTCTAAAAGACTTAAATTTAACTTTACTTATTTCTAACGACAATCTCACTAAGAATCCTGAGCATATGTATAGTTCTCTGACCTAATTATGAGTAAACTCTATTTTGTTCTTTCTCTAAGCCAGGGGTTCTCAACATTTCCAAATCAGGGGCCTGGTCATGTTCCCTCAAAAAGTTGGCAGGCCAGACTGGTCCTCCAGCCACTGCCACAATCTGCCGGGAATAATTTTTGGCTGTTGTAAACACATTTACGGCGGCCGTAAATGAGTCAGCGGCCAATTCTGCTGCTGCTGCTGCTGGCGGCTGGAGTGTGGGCAGGGGCTGGATTTATTTGGCATTGCAGACCAGATCCGGCCCACATGCCATAGGTTGAGAACCCCTGTTCTAAGCATTTAGTGAAAGTGTATTCATTAGCTTGGCTAAACAAGGAGAAAGCTTAGGAGAACTTGCATTCAAACAAAGATTAAAACTAAACTAAAAACTAACTAAAGATTTGACTGAAACCTGCCCCACTTTACTGTGCTGCTTCTACATATAACTTAACATAAGCCTGTTGCCAAGAAAGTGGGGAGTTAACCCATCCCTAAACAATGACTTCTCAACCCAGAGTTGTAGGGATTACTAAAATAATGCAGGGTAGAATCCTTGAACAGCTGAAGAACTCCATAGAAAACACACATTCTTCTTGAGGCTTTCAACCTACCATTTCTTTCCAGCCTTTGGGCAACCCAAGAGGACTTCTCTTCTGATGTGGCTCCCTACCTTCTGAAGGCCATCAATTGTGGAAAGCAACCAAATGATACACATCATCCCCAGGGCTGGGTCTCTGCTCTGTTATAGAGCTGTATTTATTTCCATTTATTCTAAATGGCCACTTTTCTCTGCCCAAAAGCTCTCCTTTACATTACTGATTTCAATCAAGGGTTTCTAATGGGCAGTCACTTATTGTAGCTACTACACCTAGGAAAAAAATGCCTTCAGAAGATGAGCCTCTAAACATAAATGAATTTGGCTCCCTGGAGGATCCAGGAAAGATCAGAAGTCAGGGCAGGGTGATTGGGGTGGAGGGTTGCAACAGAGTTAGGTCTAATACAAGATCTTTGTGATTCAGAGTTACATGGTATGGCAAGAACAGACACTCTTGAGGGTACACAAAAGCAAAACCAAATTTGAAGGTAGAGGAAGGAGCTCACTTGGCAAGGAACATCATTAAAGGATGTGGATATGGCTGAGGAACTCCACCTCCCCTACGTCACTTGGAAGACACTGAATAGGCTGAGTGTTGGAGTGCCTAAACGTAAGACCAACAGGCTAAAGTGGGGGCTGCTGGCAGACAACAACACACTGTGTGGATGTGGAAAGATACAGAATCTGACTCATTTGCCAGTCTGCTAATTACTGCCAGAAACATGCACCAATGAGGATTTAATTTTGGCCAATGACAAAGCGAAGAAAGTGGCTTCTTTTTGGCAGTCCAAAGTTTGATCTGGACACAAAAGAAGAAGGAGTTACAGTGGGTGACCCCAGTCCACATCACTCCAGGGTGTTCCAGGTGAACCTACCTATCTTTAGCAATGCAAATCATGTACAAATGAAGCTTATGACTGATGGTGAACCTGCTGGGATTTTTGAAGCCAGTGAGATATTCAAATGGTGCCTCAACCACCTACCCTCAATAAGCAGAGGTTCCAGCTCAGTTCTTTTGAGTCTGAGCCTAATGCTCTCTCTATGCTACATTGGATATGAAGTATCTCTCTCCTTGGACGTACATCTCATGAAGTTCAAGAGAATGCATATACCTGTAAATACACATGCCACCCCACAACCTATATTTGCACAGACCTGGTGCCTGCAATTCCAGGCTCTCACATGGCTGTCCTGGAGGCATCAGGTTTGAGCTCAGCTCCAGAAGTTAATCAGGCCAATGTTGAGTTTCTGCTGCACCTCCAAACCTGATGAACTGGGACCTGTGCTAAACCGGACCTGGTACACGAAAAGGCTTATTTGATCAGAGACACCCTCAGTGTCCTTTGGCTTGGTTTAGGAACCCTTTTGGACCCTGGCTCAAAAGGCTGCAAGAAGAGAACTTCTCCCTACACCCTGTATCTTCCTCACCCAAATCTCTCTCCTCCTTTATAACAAAAAAGAGTGGGAGATGCCCTCTGAAATACAGGTTTCCTCATTTGATCAGAGCTTCTCAACCAGGCTCTCTCCTGTCTGTATCTGTCAGGAAACGCTTTTACTCATGAGTGCCCACAAGTGGTTGGTTCCTGCTTCTGAGCTGCCACTCTTTTAGCATAGCAACCCAGGATATTAGATTAGTGTAGATAAGGTAGCGCATTGCCAAGTAAACACTCCAGTCGCCTTCGGGTAATTTAAAAGTATATTGGAATCAGAGTAAGTTACAGAAGAAAGTTTATCAAAAGTTCAGAAAGCACATTATAGCAAAGAGTTTCTCTAATTGGGCAAGCCCAGGGCCCCCACTTCTGGCTTAAGCTACTACATGTTGTCTCAATTCACAGCTCACCCTCAGAGAGAAGCGTCAGGTCAAGAGAGCATCTTGGCTCCTCCTTCTGGGTTTTATCTCCTTGTTCCCCGTCCACCCCTTTGTCATTCCCCTAAAGGAATCCAACCAATGACCATACAGTATAACGTGGCCATCACACTTAGATTTTAACTCTTCCAACTCACAAGGCTAGCATGTTTTCACATTCTAATCCCTCCAAGGTATGTGCTATAGGTCCTCCCACGCATGGGAATCTCCATCTTGGAACGAGGCAGAACCAGGGCACAAATCCTGCCCTGACAGTATCATCCATCCTTTTCATGTCATTTATGGTGGAGATGACCTGGTGAAGAGCATTCAGCATGTGAGGAAACATCATCACTGTGACTAGCGTTGTGTGGCCAATGCTCTGGGCAACCTGCATTGAGGTCCTTCCTGGCCACAGCAGGATGGTCACCCTCTGTTCCTCCACCCTTTTTAAAAACCATCTTCCATTCCAAGCATTCCAAGTGGTAGCGATCCAGAATCAAGCAGCAATTTCCAAGGAATGGAGATACTCTCAGATCAGGAGGGGTCTACCGTGCTGCTGGGGAACTGCTTGACAATAGAGGAGCAGCTGACATTTGTCAACCGTGGCCAGCTCAATCCATTAGGGTGATCAATGCGACTCACCCCAGCATCACCCTGGCAAAAAAAGGGAAAATGCTCAGGTGCTGAGAAGAACAAGATGTCAGAGAGATTGGCAATGCCTCCGTCTCACAAATGGCATCTCTTTCTAGAAAATTGATTGAATACCAACCCCAGAAGCCAATTTCAGAAGTTGCTTCTCTTCCAGTGAGAGTTTCTCACTTTAATTCTGTCCACGCAGACAGCACATAATGAATTTTATGGTTTTGTTCATTGCTGCTAAAGGTCACTTTTGTGGGCTGCTGGTCCCAGAATTTGCCAGCCAACATGGGCATCTTGATGGGGGGGGGGGGGGGGAGATGGGAGTTCCTGTCCAAAGTATTATTTTCCCCCAGTATTGGGTTGTTGTATTTTTGTTAGCCTAATACACCACCTAGATTTGTACAATGTTTTATATTCTTCTTCAAGTGCCATTTTCAATTCCAAATATTGGCTGTCATCATGGCAATCAGCCATGAAAATTGTCCTGGGACAATATAATGCAGTGGCCTTCCATTTGCCTTCCGCATCTCAGAGATTTCAGCTCAAGGCCTTTTGAACCAATGAGGGCTTAATTTTGGCCAATGACAAAGCCAAAAAAAAAAAAGTGGCTTCGTTTTGGAAGTCCAAAGTTTGATCTGAGCATACTTTGATATGTCATGAAAGTAGAACTATGTGCTAGGTTAGTGATAGCGAACCCTGGCACTCCAGGTGTTCTTGGACTTCAATTCCCAGAAGCCCAAGCCCCTGTGAATCCATAGGAATGGGTTTACTGCACGTACGTACAGTAAACTCATTTGTATGGCTTCACAGACACTTGGGCTTCTGGGAACTGAAGTCCAAGAACACCTGGAGAGCCAAGGTTTGCCATCACTATGCTAGGTCACACCTGGCTCATGGCATGCCTGATGTAACAACCAGCCACTTCAATTCCATGATCCCTCCATACATTCATTAATGGGTGGCTCCTTCAAAACCAAAGCAAACAAAATGTTTTCCCTTTTGCACCAGGCAAATGCCATAGTTATGACTATTTCTGGTTCACCGTTCCCTTGAATTCTAGAGGAATAGATATGAAAAGCACAATAAACTTTGCAAGGATTTTCAAGGATGCTAAATCTGGTAACAGGATAATGAGCAACCACAGAACCGAACCTTGCTTACCTATATGAGCCCTGTACTGCTCCAGGTTCCCACGATCCTGGGAACTGGTAGCGGAAATGCCCCAGGCCATGCCCACTTGGCCAGCCACGCCCACCTCCCAACCCCAGGCCATGGTGTGGCCGGCCAAGTGGGCATGGCCCACAGAGTTAGCCACACCCACAGAGTTAGCCACCCCCAGGGTGGGGGTAGTAAATTTTTTTGCAGTGCATCACTGGCCCCTGACTGTTCACCCAGAAGGTGGTGAAGCCAGATCAGTGTGCAGAAAAGCAGGTTCTGCGATATCTTTTTAATCCAAACAACCTGGGAAATATTCTATGCCTCAGGACATCTTAGTCTTGCAAATTCTTCTTTCGTATGCCAATTCAAAGCATAAAGGAAAGCAATTCTAAAAGGCAAGGTCCTGAAACTGCTAAAATAAAATACAAAGCCCGATACAAATACAAAGATAGAGAACTGCTACTAAGAGTTAGCTTTCCCATTTCCCTGCACACTAGTCTTGAAAAGCTCTTCCTGAAATCAAGGCTGCGATAAGAGCCCAATTTCTGATCACAAAGAACAGAAGCTCCTTTCCTCTCTTCATCTCTCTCTCTCTCTCTGTTTCTTACAGATTCTCTGCTTACTGGATGTAACCCAGAGTTTCTCAACCTTTTCAAGTTGGGGGCCAGGTCATGCTCCCTCAAACAGTTGGTGGACCTGACTGGTGCTCCAGCTGCCACTGCCGCCAGAATCGGCTGCAAACTCATTTACAGCTGCCGTAAATGCATTTTCAACAGCCGTAAATGAGCCTTTATGCTTTGAATTGGCATACGAAAGAAGAATTTGCAAGACTAAGATGTCCTGAGGCATAGAATATTTCCCAGGTTGTTTGGATTAAAAAGATATTGCAGAACCTGCTTTTCTGCACACTGATCTGGCTTCACCATGTTCTGGGTGAACACATATAGTGAACACATTTATGGTGGTTGTAAATGGGTCTGCGGCTGATTGCGGCGGCTGGAGCAAGGGCCAGATTATTTGGTGCCACAGGCCAGATCTGGCCTACTGGCCATAGGTTCAGAACCCCTGGTATAACCAAACAGCTCCCAAGAGTGGCACCAGGATTAAAATGGCCATGTACAAAAGTTGCAGACATCACAAGAAATCTAGATAGATTGTTAGAGAGAACTGGGAATGAGCCAGTTGTCATGGTACACGTTGGTACTAATGATGTTGGGAAGGCCAAGTGGTCTGTCCTGGAAGCCAAATTCAGGTTGTTAGGAAGAAGATTGAAGTCCCGGACTTCCAAGGTAGCATTTTCAGAAGTGCTGCCTGTCCCTCGCGCAGGACCTACCAGGCAGGCAGAGCTCAGAAGCCTCAATGCGTGGATGAGGCGGTGGTGTCGAGAGGAGGGCTTCAGATTTGTCAGGAACTGGAGAACATTTTGGGACAAGCCAAATCTGTTCAGGAGGGATGGGTTGCATTTAAACCATGATGGGACCAGATTGCTGGCACTCAACATCAAAAAGGCTGCAGTGCAGCTTTTAAACTGATAACTGGGGGAAAGCCGACAGGAGCTGGGCAGCATCCGGTTCGGGAAAGTGTGTACTTGAGTAGTGAGGAGGATGCAAAAATTACTGAGCAGAGCAAGGAGCTAGTCACCAGCACTCTAGCAGAAGGATGCAAGAGGCAGTCTAACAATGCAACTGGATTCAAAAGACTGTATCAGGAAAGCATATATAAATGCTTGTATGCAAATGCCAGAAGCCTCCGGAACAAAATAGGGGAGCTGGAATACTTAGCAATAGATAAGAATATTGATATTATTGGTATCACTGAAACCTGGTGGACGGATGATAACCAATGGGATACAGTTATCCCAGGCTACAAACTGTACAGGAAGGATAGGAAGGGGCAAATGGGAGGTGGTGTAGCCTTGTATGTCAAAGAAGTGATAAAATCGTATGAATTGGAATATCTAGGTGATTTAGAGTCACCATTAGAAGCTCTGTGGGTAAGACTACCAGGCCACAAGGATGGTCTAACAGTAGGCATATACTATCGGCCTCCGACCCAAACTCTTGAGGGAGACTGGCAGTTGGAGAATGTTGTAAAGGAGGCATCCAAGAAGGGAAGCCTGGTTATAATGGGGGACTTCAATTACCCTCACATAGACTGGGTGAACTGTTGTTGTTCAGCACATGATAAAGAGATAAAGTTCCTAGATATGCTAAATGATTGTTCCCTGGGACAGATGGTTGAAGACCCAACTAGAGGTACAAGAATCCTTGACTTGATCCTGAGTAATACTCAGGATCTGGTGCAAGATGTTAATGTGACTGATCCAATTGGGGAACAGTGACCACAACTCAATTATGTTTAACTTGATCATAGACCGCAAGTCACTGATAAAATCAAACACAGAGACCTTAAATTTTCAAAAAGGAAATTTCCCAAAGTTGAGGAAACTAGTAAAAAAGAAGCTGAAAGGGAAAATTGAGAGAGTCCAAACACTCCAAGAGGCATGGAGGCTGTTTACAAAAACAATAACAGAGGCCCCATTGGAATGCATACCCAAAAGGAAAAAGGGCACTGCCAGGTCCAAGAGGACTCCGATGTGGCTTACAGGAGCTGTTCGGGAAGTGATCAAGAGCAAGAAAAGCTCATTTAGAAGATGGAAGGCTTGTCCGAATGAGGACAGCAGGCAAAAACATAAATTCTGGCAGAACAAATGCAAGGCAACAATCAGGAAAGCAAAGCAAGACTTTGAGGAGCGTATAGCTAAAAATTCTCAGAGAAATAACAAAGACTTCTTTAAGTACATTAGAAGTAAGAACCCAACTAGGAAAGCCATTGGACCATTAGATGACAATGGAAGGCAAGGGGTTATTAAAGAGGAAACAGAGATTGCAGAGAGACTCAATGAATTCTTTGCTTCAGTATTCACTGAAGAAGACAGAGACCACATGCCCAAAACAGAGCCTATCTTCGTAGGGAGGGAAACCGCAGAATTAAGCCAGATAGAAATAACCAGGGAGGAGGTCCTTGCATGTCTTGTTAAACTAAACACTAACAAATCCCCAGGACCAGATGGCATCCATCCACGAGTTCTCAGGGAACTTAAAGATGAAATTGCTGATCTCCTAGCCAAAATATATAATCTTTCCCTCAAATCAGGCTTTGTGCCTGATGACTGGAAGGTAGCGAATGTAACACCGATTTTCAAAAAAGGATCCAAGGGTGATCCAGGAAATTACCGACCTGTCAGTTTGACATGTGTCCCAGGTAAAGTGATGGAAACCATCCTAAAAGATAGAATTAATAGGCACATAGAAGAGAAGGCGCTGCTAAAGGAGAGCCAACATGGCTTTTGCAAGGGCAAATCATGCCTCACTAATCTGTTGGAATTTTTTGAGAGTGTCAACAAGCATGTGGATAAGGGGGATCCAGTTGACATTGTTTATCTGGACTTTCAGAAGGCTTTTGACAAGGTCCCACACCAAAGGCTCTTGAATAAACTTACCAGTCATGGAATAAAGGGACAGGTCTTGTCCTGGATCAGCAACTGGCTAAGGGACAGGAAACAGAGGGTAGCACTGAATGGACACTTCTCCAAGTGGAGGGAAGTAAAGAGTGGAGTCCCCCAAGGTTCAGTACTGGGACCCTGCTTTTCAACCTCTTCATAAATGATCTAGAAGTAGGAGTAAAAAGCAAGGTAGCCAAATTTGCTGACGACACTAAATTATACAGAGTAGTGAAAACTGTGAGAGATTGTGAAGAGCTCCAGAGGGATCTCTTGACACTGGGGGAGTGGGCAAAACAGTGGCAAATGAGTTTCAACATTAGTAAGTGCAGAGTGATGCATGTTGGGGCAAAGAACCCCAATTACATTTATAAACTGATGGGGTCTGAACTCTCTGCGACAAACCAGGAAAGGGACCTTGGTGTCCTGGTGGACGAGAGCTCAATGAAGGTGTCAGATACAGTATGTAAATGTGTTAGGGGATGTAAGTCTTCGCCTGACACTCTAACTGGTTGCAAGGCATATTGTGCCTGTGATGTTTTATAGACCCTACTGTAGGGGCACACAGGTAATGGGATCTTTCCTTGAAGGGCTCCATGGGCCGGTGGATTAGGTCAGAGCAGGATTGCAGACTTCCAGCTACAATGCTCAACTTGCCTGAGCTCTAATGCTCACCTTCCTCTGCTGACAGTCTGGATGAAGATTCCTGTGTCTTCCAGAACCTGCTACGAGGACAGAATCTTTGCACTGATCCTGAGGATGGCTTTGGCCTGATATGCCATCTATGCTTGCTGGACCTTAAAGAAGGACTAATTGGGGTAGTAAGCCTCTCCACCAGGAGGACAGAAGCTGTAGAACTCTTTGGCTTGGTCTGTCATTACAGCTTGCATTTACCCCTGCTAGACTGGACTGCTACTGAACAGTATGGACTAGGTGTCAACCCAGTGTGCCTCAGCAGTGAAAAAAGCAAACTCAATGCTAGGGATCATTAGGAAGGGTATAGAAAATAAGTCAGCAAGTGTCATTTTGCCTCTTTATAAGTCTATGGTGAGGCCCCATCTGGAATACTGTGTACAGTTCTGGTCGCCATACCTCCAGAAGGATATTATGGAGCTGGAGAAAGTGCAGAGGAGGGCAACCAGAATGATTAGGGGACTGGAACATCTTCCGTACCATCTGAGACTGCAATGGTTGGGCCTCTCTTCACTCGTGAACGACGGCATCTAAGAGGTGACCTGATTGAAGTCTATAAAATCATGCACAGTGTGGACAAAGTAGATAAGGAAAAACCGTTTTCCCTATCGCACAACGCTAGAACTAGGGGACACTCCATGAAACTTTTGGGTACTAGTTCTCAAACAAATAAGAGAAAGTACTTTTTCACCCCCAGAGAATCACTGGTCTATGGAACTCCCTGCCAGAAGAAGTGGTGACAGCTGTCAGTCTTGACAGCTTTAAGAAAGGATTAGACAAGTTCGTGGAGGACAAGGGTATCAATGGCTATAATTATGGATACCTAAGGACAACCTCCGGGTTGGAGAGATAGGCAGGATATCTCTCAATGCCATTTCCAGGGAATCCTAAGCAGGGGAAGGCATCTCCTTGGGAATACCCTGAAGGAAATGATGAGCCACTGTAGTGAGACAGAATGCTGGACTGGATCATGGGCTCCTGTGGCCTCTTCCAGCAAGGCTCTTCTTATGTTCTTAAATTTGGGCATATCAGAAATATACAGTATAAATTTTTTGCTGGAGAAAGATTTGACATCTAATGGCAACTGATACCTCAAATTAATGGTTATGTCAGAAAGGTTAACATGGAAGCCCACCTAAACAAAATGAGGACATCATTCTTTGCCTCTGACGCAGCAAGGCTGTTCTTATGACTTCTGTATAGCACAACTGAATTGTCTCAGTGAGGTCAACTGAGCAGCCCAAGAGAATATCTCTGTTTTGTGTTACAGTTGTTGCACTGTATATATACTTGCACCTTTTTACTTCCTGAGTAAACTTATGTTGAGTTTTTATTCTGCACCAACACCAAGATCTGTCTGCCTGTTTTTCTCACAAGGGACTACCTTGCCAGGTGTGAACCTCTTGCTGGCCACTGCATACCACTCTGCTAACCGTTTACCTCAACATTATGTCTGGGGGCCCCCAATCTGCCTTTGGGCAGCAGATTTTGGCTATCAGGCTGACTGAGTAACCTTGGGTCCATGTCTGTCTTCATTTGGCTTAGTGGTTAAGGCACTGAACGTGATGACTGGAAGGTCAGTTCGAGACCTGAGAGCTGCATGATGGAGTGAGTGCCCATTGTCTGTCGCAGCTCCTGGGAATCTAGAAGTTTGAGAGCAAGCAATTGTAAGTAAATACGTACTAATTTGGAAAGAAAAGTAAGAACATTCCCTGAGTTCCTGCTTCTAGTCATGCCTGCCATATGCCATGTCTGTGTTGGCTCTTGGGCTGTAAACAGAGATGAGCACTGAACCCTAGAGTAGGATACGACTGGCTTTCAAGCAAGGGAGACCATGAACTTGGCCTTACCTTCCAGTCCCTACCTCCTATTAAGACAATAGCTCTAGGAGGGCAGAAACAGAGATTTTTTTAGCTGCATCAAGCTAATGGGGAATAATGAGAGATATAAATGAAAGAGAAAGTTGCTTTAAATTGACTGGTGTTTTAACAGGATCTGAAGAAGATTGCTGAAAATAGAACTGAGCTCAATTCTATCGAGTCCACGGTGGGCCATGAAAAGAGGAGAATCCTTTACGTAATTACCACCACAGCTTTTCTCAACAGGATTTTTGGTCTTCATGTTGAACCAATGATCCACTCACGATGTGAAAAAAAATGGGGGCCATTTTTAACCCTTTCATTTGATACCCCTCAATTTGTCAGAATTTGTTGGGGGACTGTGAGATTTGTAGCCCAACATCTCCAGAGATCACCAAGTTGGATATGGTTTGTTTAATCCCTTGCTTGAAAAACACTGCCTGGTCTTGCAGGTATTTTACATTCCCGTGGCTGTGAATTTCAACAGTCAACCATAATTTCATGAATCAATTACATGTGTCTGATTATGTAACCTAAGGAAAAGGAAATGCCTGGCCAGGTTGTCCTGCTATGGTGCAAGAGTTAACCACACTGCCAGCAACTCAAAACCGGTCGTTAGGTGGCGGTGAACTAACCCTGAGGACTAACAGCCTGGGGTGGCAAAGTTCACAGGGAAGGGTGAGGGATCCCAAAGTGGATTAAATCCAACTTGAGTCCATCTTGATGGAGGGCTGCAGCTTTGTCATTACTGGCTTTGGATGATGAGGACTTTGCGTGCCAAAAGGGCTCAGGACCAGAAAGTGATATGCGGAACTGGACCCATTGTACTGAGCTCATGCTGCAATGCGGAAGGCCACTGTATGACATTGCTCCCAGGACAATCTTCATGGCTAACCGCCATGATGAGAGACAATATTCAGAATCAGATACGGCAGAAGAAGAAGAAGCATGGAAAAGGAGAGGAAAGAGGAGTGAACCCTACTTTGAGGATAGCAGGGGGTGGGGAAGACACGACAAAATTTTAAGAGCTTATTCTTTCATGTCCTGATTAAACCCTGGACTGTCGAAACGAAGCCACTTTCTTGGCTTTGTCGTTGGCCAAACTTAAGTCCTCCTCAGTGCATGTTTCTGGCAGTCATCAGCAGACCAGTCAATGAGCCAAAGGATTCTGTCTCTCTCCACATTCACACAATATGTTGTTATCCACCAGCTCCCCCACTTGAGCCTGTTGGTCTTGCATTGAGGGACTCTGACCCTCAGGCTATTCAGGCCCTCCAAGTGACTTAAGGGAGAGGAGATCCTCAGACATATCCTCCTTTAATGTTGCTCCTTGTCCAGTGAGCTCCTTCCTCCATCTTCAAATTTAGTTTTGTTCTTGTGTATCCTCAAGGCTCTTTGTTTTCAGAGCGACAACCTCTGTGTTAGGGGGAAGCTGCTTAAAAGCCAAACCACAAAAGTCTAGCTGTTTCCAGCTTCTTAGCTAACAGAATCAGGTAACCAATGCCTTACTCCTCTCTTCTGCTTCCTGTTTTTCCATATGCTATTAAATGTTGGGCTCTCTGTTTAGGAGGGATTCTCCTCTTCTCAAACTTAGAGGAGAGAGACCCACCAGCCATCTGTATATTAAAAGCATTCGGTAAAAGCAACCTAAATATTCTGGCGGCTGGTGTGATGAGCATGGACCCACCTGGGGTACTCTATGTCCCATCAGATCGGAGTCATGCTTGTAAGGCTTATCAGGAAGTGAGCAGTAGATTAACTGCCTCTTATTCCTAGTTGTGCCTTTTAAAACAATAGACAGAATGTACTCCTACTCCTCCTCTCTTTTAAAAGCCACGACTTAATGATGTCTTTTTCTAGCTCTCTCCTTTTCATTAGGCTTCTCATTTCCTATTTCCCCATTTTTCCACCAAACTGCAAGTCACTAAATTATTCAAATTCTTTGTTCATGGTGCTGGCCTTGATTCTCACCTCCAGAAAATGCATTCTCTGCAGAAAAGCATCCAGAGAGCTTTCCCTCTTTCAAAAGAGCAATGTCGCTGACACACTCTAGAGCAGGAGCATAGCTGTCAAGTATCCCGTATTGGCCGTATTTTACCCTCTTTCCTGCCATCCTTCCGTATTAGTTACTCTGCAATGCCCTAATGCTGCCACTGGAGGGCTGCACAGGATAAGCATAGCTGTCAAGTATCCCATTTTGGCCAGGAAATTTCCCTTATTTTCAAATCCAAAACTTGACAGGTATAAGCAGGAGTCCCCAAAGTTTTTATACTGTGGGCCGGACCATGCCCTCCTGGACCGCAGAATGGGCAGGACCAGAAGTGGAAGCAGGTCCATTTACGGCTGATGTAAACGTGCCCAATTCTACTTCCAGGAGTGGTGAGGGCGGCCATGGGCCACATGAAATGGTAGCACAGGCCAGGTCCAGCCTGAGGGCCATAGTTTAGCCACCCCACTCTAGAGCTGTGATGGCAAACCTTGATGCTCCAGGTGTTCTTGGACTTCAATTCCCAGAATCCCAAGTCTCTGTGAATCCACATGAATGGGTTTGCTCTAGGACACCTGCAGGACCAAGGTTCACCATCACGGCTCTAGAGGGGGGAGGCACTGGATGTTTACATGTGTGTTTGTGTACATGTAGGAAAGAGCAGTTGGCCCTGATATAATATAAATTTTAGAAGTCAGGGTGTTCAATGCAGCCCTTCTCAATTCCAGGGAGAATTTAAAAACCCAGGCAGGTGGAACGATCCAAGATGGTTTATGGAGTTTCCATCTCCACCAGGAGCTGGTCTTTTGTAAATCTAATAGGTTGTGATTGCTCATTCTAAACCAAACCTTTCTACAGATATTCTGCACAACCCAAAGAGATTGGTCACAAGAAGAATACTGTATTGTTGTTCTGAGAAATCCATTTCTCCCAAGCTATTGTGAAGCTATTCTGCAGCATATCAGACAGTAAACTAAACCACAAAAAAGGACAAAAACATTGTAGCACTTTAAAGATTAATTCCTGTATTTTAATGTTAGCATTTGTGGATCAAGTCCAGTTCATCAGACATAAGAGTGAGACCTCATGGCATATTCTGTAATAACAGTTATAAATCAGTATTTGCACATTTCAGTCCTTTCTTTTCTTTAACCAATTAAGACCAGACAGGATGAATAGATAGAAATGAAATAAATTAATATGTGTCACTAAATCTATTGCAGGGGTACTTTTTAGGAATTTCTGTTAATTGATCATATTAGGACAATATCTTTTCTTGTCCAATCATGATTTACCCATGCAAAAGTGACATATACTGACTGCTAGCCGGTTGGTCCCATTAGGACGGCAGAGACATGCAAATTCTCAGCGAGATCAGAAAACAGCTCAAAACTTTCCTCTTCCAAATTGCATTTCCCTCCTAAGTAATTGATAGCAAAGGTGCAGGCAGGATTCAGCAATTAATGAACTCGATTATCTTCTGTTTTGCTTTTGTTTTGTTGATTGAGCAATATTTTGGCTGCAAATAGGAAAAATAGGTTATTAATTACTGTAAGAATTTAAATGTATTAATGCCATCTAGGTAGGTATTTTATTAATGCTTATCATTTTTTTAAACTTTGTTTAGATTGTTCTGTTTTTATATTACTGTTTTGTGGGCTGTTCTTTTATCATTGTAAGCCGCCTAGAGTGGTGCGTGCACTGACGGGTGGGATAGTGAGTAAGTAAGTAGACCATACAGCCAGCAACTCAACGGTGAGTTTTGGGCGGCGGTAAATAACCTGACTCGCTAAAGGGGCCAATGGCTATGGGTGGATGAGCCCCTTTAGGTGGGATGATGGTTTCCTTCAGTGGAGGAAATGCCACTGGAAACCATCTTATTGGGCCCAATGGCAAAATGAGCGGAGGAGGAACTCTGATTCCCAAAGGTCATGGAGGCAGATGGACTGGCTGTGAAGGCGCACCTTGTTAATATCCTCAAGGCTGCGGCAGTCCATTGCAGTCCCGGTGTCAAATCCTGCATGTCTCATTTCATACGTGCCACAGAAGATGGCTCCGAGATCACAGTGTGTGGGTCACTTCATAGCAAGCTGGGATCCACCTTAAACAAATTCACGCCAATCCCACTTTTTCTGCTTCAGGGGAAAAAATGCATTCTCAGATAGGAGTTGCAGCTCACAACAATGAAGTAAGTAAGTAAGTAAGTAAGTAAGTAAGTAAGTAAGTAAGTAAGTAAGTAAGTAAGTAAGTAAGTAAGTAAGTAAGTAAGTAAGTAAGTAAGTAAGTAAACCTTCAGCACTCTCTCTCTCTTTCTCAATGCAAGATGTTGCTGCTTGTACTTCTAGGTCACAGCAGGTGAAAGGTGGGGCATGATTGCACAGTGGGGGAAAATACAAATCGACTGACAACAAAGTAGCACCTGGGAAGTTGGGTTTCTCCAGCTGAATTCACTTTAGCCAACCCTACAGGAATCAGCAGAGAGAAAGGAGGAAATAGACCATCAGTCTTGTTTGCAGCTTGTCAAGATACGGCTCTGCTGTGCTTGTCCAGATCTGTGGGAGGGATGGTTACAGCAGAGCGACCTTACGGAAGGGACAAATAAATGCTGATTAAACTTTCCTCCTTCCTCTTTGCTGACTCCTACATCCCTTTAAAAAAACTGATCTCCTTAGCAATCAAGTTCTCCAGGGCAATAACAGCCAGCCTTTAAAATGATGGCGAGAGATATGAAGTGGGGAGGAGAAGAGAAAGCAATCAGGCTCAGAGACCAAATTAAGGGAAGCAGAGGATTCAAATGGCAACCAGTTTCCCACTTCTAAGGACTGCAGTGGCTCAAGTGGCTAAGACGCTGATTGGGAGGCGGGAGGTCAGCAGTTCGATTCCTAAGTACTGCAGGACGGAAATGAGCTCCAGTCTTTGTCTCAGGCTCCTGCCGACCTAGCAGTTCGAAAGCAAGACATTGCAAGTAGATAAATAGGGACCACTCCAGTGGGAAGGTAAACAGCGTTCCGTGCGCTCCGGTGTCTAGTCATGCCTGCCACATGACCACGGAAACATCTGCAGAAGCAGACAGCGCTGGCTCTTCGGCTTTGAAACAGAGATGAGCACTGCACTCTAGCGTCAGATACGACTGGCTTTCGAGCAAGGGAAACCTTTACCTTCCCACTTCTGCCTCACTGCTGCTCTAGGAGGCAGGTAGACAGTGGTGGGCATCAGCAGGTTCGCACCAGTTTGCCAGAACCAATAGCAGAAATTCTGGCTCCCACCCCACCCCTGCCCATCCAAGTTTTGAAATAAAGTAGTCCTAATTTGGGTGCAACACAGGGCTTCCCCCCTAGCCATGCCCACCATACCATGCCCATAGTGTGGTAGTAAAAAAATTTGGAGCCCACCACTGGATATACAGTACATGTAGTAGTCAATGGCTTGAAATATGACCACTAGAAACCCCTTCAGAAAGGATCTGAAACTTTATGCATTACATTGCAAAGGTATTCCCTGAGAAAGAAAGAAAGAAAGAAAGAAAGAAAGAAAGAGTGAGTGAGTGAGTGAGTGAGTGAGTGAGTGAGTGAGTGAGTGAATAGAAAACTCAGGGAAGTGGGCCGGGGTTTGGATTGGTAGGAAAAACTCTGGATTGATTTGCATTGAGTTGTATGTTGTGTAGCCAACACAAAATAACACAGATCTCAATACTGGAGTAATTGCTATGTTATTTGCAACTAAAGTCACCTTCCTAGTTTCTCATATGACTTGATGTAGGAATCGGGGCCGCTAAGGGCCGGGGGTCCCGGAGGAGACTGATCAAGGAACGATACGAGGCAGTATGGAGGAGGATAAGATCAGTAGTTTATTGAGGAAAAGACATCACCTTTTATAGATCAGAAGGCAAGGTAGAAAAAACCATCACCCGACATTAGATCACATCACCTATTTACTCAGGTTAATTGGGAATCTCTCTTGGGGAAGTTAATTAGTGCAGGCAAACATTGACTGGGAAAACACCATTGTTCAAGGCTTAGACTAAGGCAATCATGACTCCTGTTTGCCTCTGGGATAAGACTGAAGCTTGGAGATGAGGGATTACTCTAATGGGTAACATATTCGCTCTCTCAGCAGGTCCGCTGGTCAGGTCAAGGAATTGGGTGAATCAAACCCTATCATTTATCCACCCCCCTTAATTTCTCTCCACTGGCAAGGGCCAGGGGCCAGGAGCGTGCTCGCTAGGTTTAACCTCTGCCAGAGGCCATGCATGCCAACTGGGCACGCGGAATCCACATCTCCCCTTTTAATTTTTCTTAAGAGCCTGACCGGCGACTCTGCGCAAGAGAGGTACCAGCTGACGAGCGGGGATGACGCTTCGGGGTTCCTTCTTGGAGCGGCACCTTGATATCAGCGAGGGAATACATTGTGCAAAGCAGCAGAGTGCTATGCCTAGTATAATCACCCCCACGACCACTTTAAGTACCGTTTGAAGCCACCCCCACGGAACCCACGACCACATCCAGTTCCACAATGAACTCCACCAAGTTCCCCATGCAGACCCTTCTCTGATGCCCTGGACTATGGTGTGGAGGTCTGTGAGCTGGCTCTGGATTTTTCGGGCGTTGTCAGTAAGGTTGAAGCAACACATACCATGAAAGGATTCGCAACCCAGGTGGTGCAGCAATAAGAGGTAGTTGATAGCCGCTCTATTGTCAAGAATGGCATGGCGAAGCTCTGCCTGCTCTTGATTCAGGAGCGCTATCGCTGAGGAGGTGTGATTGATGGCTTTTGCTAAACCGCAAGCCAGGCGACCAATCCTCTTTGCGTTGCCGACAGCTAAGCCCGGCACGCCAAAGATGCTGACTGCCAAAGAGAGATATTCGGCAGGGCTCATTACTCTAAAGCTGCTCTCACATGAGCTGTCTAACTGGGTGGTGCGAGTGTGCCGTATGAGTGAGGGAACATCAACATTTGTGACATTTGTGCTTGGGGTGACCATATCCTTAGTAGGGAGTAACAATGTCAAACGACTGATACAGCATATAGAGTCTGAAATATTTGCAGGAATGTAGTTCCATGTATACTGGTTGCATGTAAAGAACCAACCAGATGGTAGGGTAACATGAGCATCCATGGTGCCAAGTGGTACTGGGTTATTGCAAGTCCAATTGCCACTGCCAACGTTGAGGCAGCGGCGCCGGGTTCGATCCGCTGAAGCGCAGCCGTACATCCGTCCACAGGTAGAGTTCGGGCTGACCGCCACCCGAGGAGTGTGGAGGGTGGCTGCATCAGCCGGCAAAGTCATGGTCAGGTGCATCTCCCAGCGAGCATATTCTGAAGAAGCCGCTGGGTTATATGGACTGAAAATCCTCTTCACAAGCCAATCCCCATCCCTGGGGTATGCGCCTGGAGAATGGCACACTGGGATGAGGCAGGTGCTCAAGATTGAGGCAGAACCAATGTCCTGTCTCAGGCAAAAATCGGACTGGTTGACGAGGCCCGCCAACCTTTCCCAAATGTTGTACTGCATCCATGCAGAGAGGTCTCCGCCGGGCACTAGGTCGTTGGCCTCCAACGAGGCAGCCTGAGCGCCTCCCCCCAGAAGCAGGGAGAGGGTCAGGATGATGGTGAAGATCACGGTGTTGGCATCAATCTGGGCGAAGACTGCTGCTACGAAGTTCTCCGGTGTCAGCTCCCTCTCCTCGCGTCGGAGGGCGCCCTGGGCCTCACTGCAAAGGGTCTTGACCATCCCCCAGGTGATCCTCGGCGCTGGCGTCCGCAGCCGTTGCTTCTCCCGGCGGGTCTCCTCGGTCAGGGTGAGGTCCTCCATCTCCAGGATCGGACTTGGGTCGGTCTGGGTCCACGCCATGAGGTTCCAAGTGAGGCTTGACACACCGAGCTGGAATCCAAACGACACATGTAGGAGACATAACTGCAGCATACCCTCTCCCCCAGGTTATGAGCGGCGCCAGGCCCCTCCAAGAAGGGTCCGGTGGCACCCGGTATCGGACCGTCGGTCGTGGGAGAGCTTCCGAACGGCGGAAGTGCTTCTCCTGCGGCGTACAATCCGAAAAAACATTAAGGTGATTGTAAGTGAACAATACCTTATTCAGGCAATGCTGTGCCTGGCCCTGTGACTTGGGGAGGGCTGGTGGCTCCCCCCTTTCTGTTTGTTTGTCGATATAGGACTTGAGCGTCCGATTGACCCGTTCCACAATCGCTTGCCCCTGCGGATTGTAAGGAATGCCAAAAGTATGCTTAATATCCCAAGTGGCCATGAAGGTGGCCAGCTGCCTAGAGCTGTAGGACGGGGCGTTATCGGTTTTCACGTGCCGAGGTTTGCCCATGGCTGCAATGCAGGAAAGGAGGTGCTGCTCCACGTGGGAAGCAGTCTCCCCTTTCTGCGCTGTAGCCCAAACGAACTGGGGAAAAGTGTCTATGCAGACGTGCATGTACTGCCATCTGCCAAGCTGCGGAACATGCGTGACATCCATCTGCCACACCTGGTTAGCCTCTGTCCCTCGTGGGTTGACCCCCCCCCGAGGGCCCCCCCGGTGCCCCTGCACAGTGCTGGCAAGAGCGAACTATGCCTTGGGCTTGGGAAAGTGGCAGGTTGAACTGCCTTGCGAGCGCTTTGGCATTCTGAATTGGGAATGCATGACTCTGAATTGGAGTTTTTGTCTAACGCGGGAGTGATGTATGCTCCCGGTAGACTGTGAAGCAATTTCCTAGGAAACTTGCTGTCAGCAATTATGTTGAAGCGTTCTTTGGCAAAGGTGCGCAAAGCGAGGTTCACGGCTGCCAACTCTGCCCGCTTGCGGAAGAGTCAGGAGCGTGCGCCAAGCTTGGTCCTCTTGCCAAGTAAGAACCTAATATGTGCGACCCCCATAAGTGAAAACTGTCCTAGCCCCCCCCCCCGAAGAGGGGGGCTAGCCCCCCCGAAGAAGAACCAGTGACATCAATCCACACAAGGTGACTGTCTGCGTTTGAAGCGAGACGAGTCTGGGGTCTTATGGCAAACCTTGGCGCATGAAGCGCCAGGCTTCCCTTGGGTAAATTTCTCAAGAAGGCCCCCCTGCGCACATCCGCCCACGGCGTGCGTGCACACGTTTAGAAGAGTGCCAGATGGTGGTTTAGCCTTTTGCCTGTGCTTAGACTAGCAGACAAAAGGGAAGGGGTGGCCTAAAAATGCCTGTATCTGATTGAAGGTGTGACCTGACTGCACTCTTAAAATGGTCCTAGGCAGTCCTGGCTAATGGGTGGCACTCTGCACATGCTCAGGAGCTTAGGGACTAATCCTTCCTCTGTGCTCTGGAGTTTGCAAAATGTGTCTGCTCACTAGAGAGGGTGCTGTGGGCCAGGTGCCATACTTAAAATGACCGACTAAGACTTATTAAAGACAAGCCAACTATGACGTGCCAGCTGTAAGGAAATAATATACAAAAAAATGAAAAGACACACAAGTTAAACATTTCCAGCAGGGAGTTCCACTGGCAAAAGGAGGAAAGGAGGAAAGACAAGTCAGGAGTCAGCACAATGAGAATGCAACAACTCTTATCATAACGAAATCAGATTAGGTCAGGTAACTAAGACAACCGGGTCCTCCTGTTAAGAAATACCTATCAGTAATTAACTCTGGAGCCTGTGAAAGGAAGGCTGTAGAAATAAATAAATTGGTTACAATTAAGGCCTGGAGAGGAATTTTGTTCCTGTAAAAAAAGTACAGAGCGCAAGAATGTCTGCGTGCTTTTTCCTGTGAAAGGGGTACAATGAGTGAGTTACTTTACACAGATAAGGTCAAAATACCAGAACAGTATCTTTCTTAAGGGAATGAAGGAGAGTTAGAATGATTCTCAACCTGCGGCCAGATGTGGGCAAGTGGGCCAGAGCCCACGTTGCCCTGCCACTACCCCCACCAAGCCAAGAAGGGCTGTGTGGCGAGGGAGGGGCAGGATGACAGTCCGGACCCCCAGAGCTGCCTGAGGCCCCGGAACTTGGCCCCTGACTTTAAAAGGTTGAGAACCGAGGTTACAAGATGATAACACAATACACACATGAAGACAATGCAATTCTCTCACTCCTAGTGAGATACGTGACTTCAAGACGCTTAAGGGACATTCAAACACCTTAAAACACAGAGATGGGGGTTTGAGGAACACAGACGTAGGGAGGGGCCCCATAGCTTATGATCTAGAGAGGAAAACTCATAGAAGTGATTTTTGTTTTCAGATCGCGCTTCTGAAAAGAAAAATCTGTTTTCCTGGGTGGCAAGGGTTGCAAAACCGGTTTCCAAGAGTGGCTTAATCCTTTGACAAGGAGAAAAGTCTCAAGGGAAGAAGGGGGAACCACCCTGCCCTATTGCAGGTTAGGATTCCCCCCCCCTCTCCTGCTTAAGCTGCTAAGCAGGCAAGGCAAAGGGTTTTGTAAGGGTTTTGTACATCCTGCTTTCTCAAACCTTAAATAGTTCCTGCCCATGAGCAGAGTGCAAACTGTTTAACACATATTTTACAGTGACATTACCATGCAGTTACACACAAGGAACACTTTTTCAGTCATACTGTGGTCATAGAGACAAGGCTTTTGCAATCATGCACAGTTCTTGCAGTCATACATTCAGTGGTGCACCACGCATACACACATTTATTTACGCATTCGCACATTCCTCCCCTGATCTGCAGCGTTCTATCCTACACATGAGGAGATGACTTTATACACAGATGGCTATTTACAACCACCTGGGTGCTTCTACTTAGGGGCGAGTTTCTCTGGGCTACTCCCAAGGTGAGACAAGTAGGTTCTGCCTGTGCCTTGGGGGAGCTCGGGGTACTATTGCTGGGATGGTTCTTCTGGCATAGCCAGGGCGATGGCTGCCTCCTTTCTAGCCTGGGCCAGATGCATGCCAGCGTGGCCATTTGGCATTAAGACAACCTTTTGAAGATCTGCCTGGTCTAGATTGGCATTCTCTTCTAAGGTGTCTCATTTTACCACACTGGAAGCAGGCGCCTTGGGGTTTTGGCACTGCTCTGCGCCTGAGTGTGGTAATGGGTCTGCTCTGGAGCCCTGCGTGGCCAGGGGCCGTGCAGATTTCCATGAGCACTGGGCGCTGAGCAGCCCTGCCTGAACGTGTGTCTGCCTTCAGATAGGCTGAACACAGCAGTTGGGCGCTAGCTAATTGTGCCACTGGCAATTTCCCCGTGAATGGATCTTCCTCACCCATGCGCTGAATGGAGTTCTTAATTGGCAGGGGACTTTTAACTGTCAGAGAAGCACCAGGGCCTCTCATGCCATGAATTCCTTCAGTGACGTCTGCAGCTGTCACTGAGGGAATGCTCCCTACACTGCCCTGCTTAAGCTGAAATGACGGATAGAGACTCCTTGGGGCTGATGGTTCTGACTGCGCTGGGGTTTTCTGGGTCTCTATCCGGACTGGGTCATCCTCTACTGAGAGTTTCCTACATTTGCTCCATGTGCGAATTATGCCCTCTGGAGCTTTCGGGGGTTGCTGAATGCAGTCTCCTATCTGATCCCAGAGCTCAAGGGTTAACGTACCTACTTCTGGGTAAAGCAGGCAGTGTTCCCCTAGGTACACCAAAAGTCTCGCTAGCTCTCCGCTGTGAAAACGCACCTTAAATACCCTGGCCAGGATTCTGAACTCTCCCTCACGAGTTCTTTGGCTAGTGGATGGACGCTGTCTCTGAGGACAGGTCCCCATATTACCTGCGATTGGGTCCTCGGAAGTTTCCTCCTCGGGACGAGTCGACGCGTCTGTGGCAGGCAATAGGTTCTGGCGACGACGCTCTGGGTAGAGCTCGGAGCGTGGACTGCGGCCACGGGCCCTCGGTGGCCACTGCGCTGTCAGGGGCTCACAGCTGCCCTGAGCGGAACGCGTTTTTCCCTTTGGCGCAAGCCGCCGCGAAAGTCGGGAGCAAGCTGTAGGAAGCCTCTTTGGACTGCCTCACCGCAGGCCGTCCTTCCGATCGGCTGGCTGCCGGCCGGAGTGCCGCGCTGTCCTCCGGGATGATTCGGACACGGTTCAAGCGCAGAACCGGACCGTGTGATCGCTACTCTGAGGAAGACCGCTCGGGGGTCGCTTACTCACGAGTAGATCACGTCGGGGTCACCAGATGTAGGAATCGGGGCCGCTAAGGTCCGAGGGTCCCGGAGGAGACTGATCAAGGAACGATACGAGGCAGTATGGAGGAGGATAAGATCAGTAGTTTATTGAGGAAAAGACATCACCTTTTATAGATCAGAAGGCAAGGTAGAAAAAACCGTCACCCGACATTAGATCACATCACCTATTTACTCAGGTTAATTGGGAATCTCTCTTGTGGAAGTTAATTAGTGCGGGCAAATGTTACCTGTGGCTTGGCCCTGAGAATAGCTGAAGTTTGAAAAAACAGAAGCAACAGTTTGGAGAGACATGGTTCACAGCTAATCTGAAGAACAACCAAGGGTCTTCTGCCATTGCCAGTTGTCAAAAAGCCACATTGATTTGTATACTTATCTGTTATGCAGTTATGCTAACCATTCTCTACCCATACATGTCAAGTGTTGCCTCTGAAAATACGGGAAATTCTCTGGGCATGGGCGCGCATGCACAGCAACTCCCTCGCACATGCACAGCAACTCTTCTGTGCATGCGCAGAACCCCTTTGCACATGTGCAGAGCCCCTTTGCGCATGCGCAGATCCCCTTTGTGATGGGCATGCATGTGCAGTAACCCCTTTCCTGGCCAGCCAAATATGGGATGGCTGCGGGAAGGACCGTTAAAGAGGGGTGGAATATGGGATTTCCCGGCCAATCCGGGATACTTGACAGGTATGTCTCAACCTTTGTAGCCAATGTGAATAAACTGATGCCATGAGCCTGTTCTTATGCATCCTCCACTCTGGGATGATGAAAAACAGATCCTGCCCTTCCTCTTCTTGACCATCTTTCAGGTACTATTTGAAGAGTGATATCATAATCTCCCCTCTCAGTGTCCTTTCTCAAAGCTAAAGATGCACATTTCCTCCAGTCTTTCCTCCTAGGGCTGGGGTGCCCAAATCTTTCGGGCCATGGGCCAGTCATGTGGTTCAGTGAGTGGGCTGGTCACGTGGTTTCTCCCACCTGAAGTGGAAGTAAAATGCATGCACGAATGCGCAGAACCCTGCCTATGCGCGGGCACGTTTTGCTTCCACTTCCGGGAGTGGCGCAGGCAGCACGGGCCAGATGAATTGGCGTTGGGGGCCAGATACAGCCCCTAGGCCATAGTTTGGGCACCCCTGTCCTAGGGCTTGGTTCCCATTCCTCTGATCCTCCTCATTTCCCTTCTCTCTAGTTTATTTGTATCTTTCTTAAAGTGCACAGCCCAGAACTGGATACAGTTCACATCAAGATTTTTCTCTCTCTTTTAATGGATGGGGTGAGTGGGTAAATTATTTAGAATTTTTAATGGGGTTTTTAAGGCTTTTTAATTAGTTTGATGTTGCTTTTAATTGTTGTTAGCCGCTCAGAGTTGTTGCCGAGTTGGGAGGCAATAGAAATTTGAATAAATAAATAAATACAGGACTCTAGATAAGTTGAATAAGACCCTGCTTATTCAACTTATACACAGAGCACATAATGCGCAGTGCAGGGATGGAGGAATCACAATATGGGATCAAAATTGCTGGAAGAAACACCAACAATTTGAGATATGCAGACGATACAACCTTAATGGCAGAAAGTGAGGAAGACCTAAAGAAACTCCTGATTAGGTTGAAGGAGGAGAGTGCAAAAGCTGGCTTGAGACTTAATATCAAGAAAACCAAGATAATGGCCACAGGCCCCTATCAGCACCTGGAAAGTAGATGGGGAAGAAGTAGAAGCAGTGACAGATTTTACTTTCCTGGGATCTAAGATCACTGCAGATGGAGATTGCAGCCATGAAATAAAAAGACGACTGATTATGGGGAGACAAGCAATGGGAAACCTGGGGAACATAGTGAAAAGCTGAGACATCACCTTGAAAACAAAAATTCGCATAGTCAAAGCAATGGTATTCCCAGTGGCAATGTATGGGTGTGAGAGCTGGGCCATTAGGAAGGCTGAACGCAGAAGGAATAGATGCCTTTGAAATGTGGTGTTGGAGGGGAGTTTTGAAAGTCCCCTGGACAGCAAGGAGAACAAATAGGTCAATCTTAGAAGAAATTAACCCTGAATGCTCCTTGGAAAGTCAAATAGTAAAGATGAAGCTAAGATACTTTGGACATCAAATGAGAAGGGGGGATTCACTTGAGAAGGCATTGATGCTGGGAAAGGTGGAGGGCAAAAGAAGAAGGGGGAGGCCAAAGATGAGATGGATAAATGGTATTGTAGACACAATGGGCACAGAGCTGGGAGGGCTGAGGGGGATGGTGGAGGACAGAGGGGCACCTGGAGGAAAATGGTCCATGGGGTTGCAAAGGGTCGGAGTCGACTGTGTGACTGAACAACAACAACAACAAGTGCTGAATAGAGTGGGGGCTAATAGTACCTCACCAGGTTTTGTAGCCTAAAACAGTGTTGGCCTTTTCTGATGGGCCAGTTCTGTCTCTGTGTTACTCCACAAGTGGACCAAAGACCCTGCTTGATTAAAAAAAATAGAAAAATAAAAAATAAATAAGCTCTCTTTCGACTTCCTTCCTTCCACCCAGAAGCTTAGTCAAATTGCTGAGTCAAGCTGTAATAAATCCTGAGCATCTCCTCGCCCAGGAAGGGAAACTGATTACTGGGCAGCTGATAAGGAAGGAAGGTTTACGGGTTGCAATGCCTGCACACTGCTATGCCACTGACTGACCCACCCACCCACCCACACCCACCATTGCTGCAGAAAATGGTCTTTGCCCAGGTTGGCAGTTCTGGACAGAAGGGAAGGGGGCGGGAGGGGGAAAGAAGCCGACCCACACTCCACAAGGCTGAAGCCCAGATAGAAAGCAGGGCAAGGGATTTCTTGCTACGGATTTTCTTACTCTGAGCCTGGTGGAAAGAACATAACTGGAGATTTGCTTAATGCAAGGGTCTTTTTTTACTTGTTTAATCAGCACTTCCTGGAACAATCAGGGTGTGAAGCACTAAACTGGGCAAACCTAAGGTTTTAATTAATTTGGATTAATCAGACCAGCGACCCACCCCTCATCACAGCCAGCCAGATGTCTCTGGAAGAGGGTTGCCTGGGATAGAACTGCAGCTGACGCCACCCAAAATAACAAGCATCATCAGCATAGAAGGTCAATGAGTGTTTGGTGAAAAATTATAAAATTCTGCTAAATTAGTAACCTTGTATGATTTTAAAGTCCACTTCGTCAGACATAAGAGTAAGACCTCGTGGCATCAATTTGTACACATGAATACAGTGGCACACAATGGCTGGCCAGCCTAACAGAAAACTGACGTTGTGGCTTTTTACAATTGATAATGGAAAATCCCTAGTTGTTATTTAAACTTGGTATGAAGCCAGCCTCCTACTGATTTGCAAATGGTTGCAAAACAAGCTTCTCTTGCAAGCTGATGCATGACCTCAAAAGGAAGGATGCAAAAGAAACACAATAGAATAAGTTTGGGAAATGCTGCTATGCACCAAGGCAGGCAAGGCAGTCAATAACACTTTGGCCACTGCACCACCTTCCCTCACTGTAGGGCCGGCCGTGTCCTGAAAAGGTCTCAGTCCAGAAATTTGATGGAAACCGCCTTCCTTGTCCTCACAGCCTTGTTATGTGAGGGACACCTCGATTCTGAACATGGAATTTCCACATCGGTCTTCCTAGCTTTATCTAGAAGAAATAAGTCAAGCAAAGCTCTTCAACGGTGTGGTTTTGGGGAAGAGAAATAAGGCGCATCTGATGGTTCACTCTTGTCTCATCTGCAGGAAGGGATAAAACAATTCAACCAAATCCCAGGATAGGAAGATATCTTGAAAAAGTCACTTTTAGGCTAGAATTTCCCCAAATCCCTAATGGGCAGGGTAGAATCTTTTCTAGGGATTTCTGAAAAATAAATAGTGAAAAATAAATAGCAGCTGCTTTTCCAGATGTTGGACTGGAATAAGAGCTTTGTGGCTTGCAGGCTTGACACCCAAGCCCCACTCTTGGACAACCTTGTCATTAAGGAGAACAGCTGCTTGGATTTGTTTATTTTAATTACAGTTTTGACTAGGTAGTTGTTGCTATGATGCCTTTCCAGCAGAGAGAAATGACTGGCAGACGGACTTCATGGGTAAAGGGTTATGGCTTCCAAACTTTATTTTTCTACCACATTTTATAAGCATTACATAGGTCAACCAAAATAGCTAACTACTTAATAATAGAAGAATTACCCTGTGGACGTGCTTAATAGGTAACAGAAGTAAATTAGTTGGCTGATGTTGACTAAAGGATTACCTTGCCAAGATTCCAGTAAGCAAACATACAGAACTCAGTCATCTATTGATTACACAAGCGAAACAATAGATATTAGGGTGACCCAAGTCAAAAAGTCATGTTCTGATAAATTAAAGGTTGACAGGTCTGTTTACCCTGCTTAATTAGTTAAGAATTCCAGCCCACAGTGATTCCCCCACCTGGTAAACTGTTTTGAACTAAGGGCGTGCCTTTAAAACTCCTCAGAAAAAATCTCTCTCTGCCCCAGCGGGCTGGGATTCTTTATATTAAATAATATAATATATGATTTTAGGGTGATCTTGGGTACACACTAATTATCATCACTACAGGTAGTTAACTAGCAAGTCTGGCCAGGTTAGCCTACTATGGAAATAGAGTAGACCATACTGCCAGCAAATCAACACCAAGCATCAGGCAGCGGTTAACTAATCTGACAACCATAAGGCCTTGGTGAAGGTTGATGGTCCCCAAGTGTATTAGAGCCCAATTGAATCCCTCTTGATGGGGGGCAGCAGCTTCATCCATCCTGGCCTGGGGCTGAGGAAGACTTGGTGTGCCAAAAGGGCTCAGGACCAGAAAGTGACTCACAGAACTGGATATGTGGTATGGGGGTCACGCTGCGATCTGCAAGGCAGATGAAACCCCACTGCATTATATTCTCCGGGTAGTCTTCATGGCTGATTGCCATGATGATTGCCAATATTCGGAATTGGATACGGCATGAGGAGTGGTAGTGGTGGCAGTAGTAGTAGTAGTCAGTGATGCACTGCAGCAGGTTCTGTCAGGTTCTGCAGAACCGGTAGCGGAAATTCCCTCAAGCCACACCTAATTGGTTTCCCACACCCACCTCCATAGCCCATAATGCAGGATGTTTGGCCATGCCCACACATTTGGCCCCACCCACAAATTTGGCCAGCCCACAGAGTAGGTAGTAATTTTTTTTGCAGTGCATCACTGGTACTAGCAGCAACAGCAGCTAATTGTGCTAGCTTCCAAAGTAAGCCGCATCATGAAGCATGGGACATACCTACATTTATGGTGGGAATGTAAATCTGTCAAAACGATATGGAAGAAGGTTTATAAAGAAATTAATCAAATATTGTCTATAAAACTAGAAGAATGTCCCAGAATAGCTTTATTTGGAAACATCATCATAGCAAGAAATAAGGAGATGATTATAACAATGGTAGCAGTCCTGAGACTACTTGTTGCTAAAAGATGGAAAGTAGATAGACGATTGGTGCAAAGAGCTATGGAACAATTTGATGAATGACAGACTGACACGTGAATTAATGTTTAAGAAAGGATTAATAAAGAGAAATGACTTCAAAGATATTTGGGGAGAATTCATAGAACATGTCTTAATTAAATCAAAGGAACAAAAGTGGGTCAGGAGTACATAACTTTTTGCAACGTAAGAGAGAATATATAGAATATTGTTAATAGAAATAATATAAATTGAAAATATAAAGTGCCATAGGTGGTGGGGAGCACATAGAGGATTGTTTTGTTAATATTAAATCATATACAGTATACATATAATTTGAAATTGTAATAGCTATTAAATGTGGTATAGTGATGTTTTATGCATTTGTTTGTGTGTTGTCTTGTCTTGTTTTAATAATAAAGTTTATAATTAAAAAAAAGTAATTTGGAGCATGGGATACAATTGATTTATTGTGCAGGTGTGCATGAGTCAGACAGACCGCCTACTCCACGAAAAGCCTTTTCAAGCTCTGCTCTTTCTTGGCCTGCCAACCCAAAATCTTGTTGTTGATGTTGTGGTTGTGGCAGCATTAAGGAAAGACAGGAGCATGGCTGTGAAACCTCAGTGCGCTGGGCTCCCCTTGATGGGGTGTCACGAACCAGCCTGACATTTGCCAGGTATCCATGATCCGGCTGTGTGTTACGCAATGGGGTTTTCTGTCCATCTGCCAAGCGCAGCCCGTGTTAATTAATTTAATCTAATCATCTGCAGCCAGTTGCTTGGTTTAATCAAATGCAACCCCTTTTGTCCCTAAAGGCCACCACTTAACCAGAGCCCAGGAGGATGGCTCTTCCTCCTCCTCCTCCTCCTCTTGTAATTACATCTTTTGGATTGTGAAAAGCTGCCGGAACATGTCAGGGCCTCTTAAGAACTACAAATGAGGCAAGAGCCTGCTTTCGTTAGCATTAACATGTAATCAGTGAGAAGCAATGCGATTTAAAGAAGAAGAAAACCCCTACAACATGCTCCTAAGATTTCTGGTTTCGTACTGTTGGAACTGGTTGTTTTATAATGTCTTTTGCTGCAGTTGCACCCCAGGGAACGGAAACAGAGGCACTTCGGTGCTAACTCTCCACTTTCAGGATTGGTAATCGCTGGTAACGTCCAATGGGAAGCATAACATACCCTTAATTGCAGACACAATGTCCCTATGTATAAGAACACTAGTAGAGTAAACATAATTTAGCCAGGTTATCCTGCTATGGTAATAGACCAGTGATGGCGAACCTTGGCACTCCCAACTCTTCTTGAACTTCAGTTCCCAGAAGCCCTGATCAGCAGGAGTGCTGACTTGGGCTTCTGGGAGTTGAAGGCCAAGAACATTTGAAGTGCCAAGGTTCACCATCATGAGACTAGAGGTTCTTGACTCAACTGGCAGCTGCACCAATGCAACATTTCTTTGCTTCTCCTTGTCTTTCTCTTGCCCATCTCTTCTTGAAGACTGTCCTCCAGAAGTGCCATTTGTCCTTCCGGGGTTTATTTTCTTCCGTGCCCCCCCCCTCCCCCCAAGTGCCTGCAGGATGAATGGAGCCAGGGCTCAGCAAGTCTTTCTGTTCTAATGGGCACAGCAGAAACCAGGTACCAGAAACTCAATTCTCCTGCCTCTTGTTCATTAAAGCTCGTTAGATGGAAAGCGCATGGTTTCCTGTCAGAGCACTCCAAGTTCTTAAGAAGAGGAATGAGCTTCCTCTGTTCTGGTGCCTGGAAAAATGAATTTAAAAATGCAGCAAAGCAAAGCAAAAGCACACACACACTTATATTCCACCCCCTAGAAGTGCTTAGTGCACTAGGTGGTTCACAAGTTAATTAGCATTTTGCCCCAAACATGCTGGGTCCTCATTTTACCTACTTTGGAAGGATGGAAGGCAGAGTCAACCTTGAGCCCTGGTCAGGATCAAAATTACAGAGTTCTGGCTGCTGTGCAGCAGTTTAACCCCTGTGCCACCAGGGTTCTGTAATGGCAGGTTGCTTACCTGCAACTGTTCTTCTTCTTCATGGTCCATTGTGAATCCACATGAATGGGTTTATTGTGCACAGTGAACCCATTCATGTGGTTTCACAATGGACCATGAAGAAGAGCTTGATAGAGTGTAGGGGCAGAAATAGACATTGTAGATAGCCCATAACAGTTAGAACATTGTTATATTTAACAAGGATATAGCAATAGCAATGACACATCTATAGTGTCCCAATGTGCTCTGTGCACTCTCTGGGCAGCTCACAAGTTAATTAGCATTTCCTCCTCCATTCAGTCTAGGTTCCTATCCCTGAGCTTGGATGAGTCAAAGTCTGTTAGCTAAATGAAGCCTCTATATGCAGAGGCAGTAAAGATAAAGGTAAAAGTTTCCCTTGCTTGAAAGCCAGCCGCATCCAACTCTAGGGTTCAGTGCTCATCTCTGTTTCAAAGCCGAAAAGCCAGCGCTGCCTGCTTCTGCAAACATTTCCACAGTCATGTGGCAGGCATGACTAGACACCGGCGCACATGGAATACTGTTTACCTTCCCACCGAAGAGGTCCCTATTAATCTACTTGCAATTTCTTGCTTTCGAACTGCTAGGTTGGCAGGAGCTGGGGCAGAGGCGGGAGCTCACTCTGTCGTACAGTAATCGGGAATCGAACTCCGACCTTCGAATCTTCGAGTTCAGCATCTTAACCACTTCAGCCGCCGCAGTCCCCAATGCTAAGTTCTTGCCAAAAATCCAAAATCCTCAAGAAAATTTATGTCCCAGCATACATGCATAAGTTAACGTATAGGTGCACATCCTGACATAATGACTATTGAGAGGAAATGAATATGACAAAATTCCTTTTGCCATTTATTTAACTACATGAGTAAATACGAGTAAACGCAAGCATGTATGGCTTATCAGTTCAAGAAGTGAAAATGCCCGAAGACCAAAGTCAGCACTCCTGCTGATCAGGGCTTCTGGGAGTTGAAGTCTAAGAACATCTGGGGAGCCGAGTTTGAGGAATCCTGGGCTAGAGAGCCAAAGTCAGTTGCTTGCTTTACGCCAGGAGTTCTCAACCTTTTAAATCCAGGGGCCGGGTCATGCTCACTCAGACAGCTTCGGAGGCCAGATGGCCAATTTGCCCTTCCTCCACCGCATGGCACTTCCTGGTGTGGTGGAGGTGGTGGTGGGCCACATGAACTTCGGGTGATTTACCAGTTGCGCCCGCTCCTGGACCAGGACTCCTTGCTCATGGTCACTCACGCTCTGGTGACCTCCAGAGTAGATTATTGTAATGCACTCTACATGAGGCTGCCCTTGACGACCATTCGGAGGCTGCAGCTGGTCCAGAATGCAGTGGCCTGGGTGGTAATGGGGTGTGAGCATTACGCCCGTGCCTTACCACTGCTCCGGGAGCTGCACTGTTTACCAGTTTGCCTCTGGGTGCAATCCAAGGTGCTGGTTTTGACCTTGAAAGCCCTATATGGTAGTGGGCCAGGATACCTAAGAGACCGCATCGCCCTAAGGACGTCTGTCCATCCTACCAGAGTGGACCAGAGGGGCTCTCTAATTGTTCCATCAGCCAGGGGGGCTCGCCTCTCTGGCACATGAAGGAGGAGAGCCTTCTCCGTGTCTGCACCGGCCCTCTGGAACCTCCTGCCAACAGAGTTACGTCTCCAGACGGAATTGCTGCCCTTCAGAAAAGAACTCAAAACCTGGCTGGTTGGCCAAGTATTGGTTGCAGGTGGAAGGGTTGCCTCCGTTGGGTGGTTGGTATAGACTTGCAGTGTTTCCCAAACTTTGGTTCTTGGACTCCATTTCCCAGAAGCCTAAGTCAATTCCTCAAAGCACTGATCAGCCAATATACTGACTTAGGCTTCTGGAAATTGAAGTCCCTTGTGGGGCGTGGGGACCACTTTGGGAACCACTGGATAGAGGATAACTCCTTCCCCCATGGTCCCTTCGGTCCCTGCACCCTTTTTAAGGGGGTGGGTGGTTTTAATTAGTTTTAATTATGTTTTATCTGTGACTGTGAAGTGCCCTGAGTTGGCCTAGGCAAAGTGGCTGGTGTAGAAATCGAACAATAAAATAAAATAAAATAAAATAAAATAAAATAAAATAAAATAAAATAAAATAAAATAAAATAAAATAAAATTAAATTAAATTAAATTAAATTAAATTAAATTAAATTAAATTAAATTAAATTAAATTAAATTAAATTAAATTAAATTAAATTGTGCCACCGACCACATCCGGCCCATGGGTCGCAGGTTGAGAATCCCTGCTTTACACAGAGGACGTTGAGCTTGTCCCAAGCTTTTTAAACTTTGACACGTTTTCAGACTCTCACATTTGCTTCCGGCCAGAGCCTCACAAATATCACCCCATCCCTGTTCCTTCCTGTGGCCTTTGGTCAGCAGTCCACCTTCAGGGGCAGAATGTCACACTCATTTCAAGGGGTTTCGTTTGAGGCGGAGGGAATCAAACCCTCTTGTGAGCTGGGCCTGGAGAGGAGCTGACTTCGTCGTGAATTAAAAATGTAATTATCCTTGGAAGACTGCAGAGAACTCAAAGGTTTGCATGCTATTTATTTAGCCTGTTTTGCAATGTGCGCTTTTCAGAAGGGGCTTAATTTGCATGCCTGATTGCTGAGGGCCTGGATTCATAAGGAAATTCTATTGCCATCTCATTGACCTCATTGCAGAAAAAAAAACATTCTTCTTCATCCCCAGGTTGGAAAAATGCAATTTGTTCTGTCTGTTGCTTCCAGCCTATTCTCCTTCCCTTCCCCTGTTTTGCCACCCACTGCGGACTCTTCCCACTGCAAAACAAAGGCAGAAAGCTAAGCAACCACATGTCCATACCACCCAATTGCACTTAGTGCACTCTCTGGGCAGTTCACAAATTAATGAGCATGCTGAGGACTCATTTTACCAACCTCGGAAGGATGGAAGGGGCTGTGTCAACCTTGAGCCCTGGTCAGGATAAAACCTACAACCTTTAGGTTGCAGTACAGCAGTTTAACCACTGCGCCACCAAGCATTTCTCTGCAGTGTCCTTCTGCCCCCATCTCTACTCCCAAACCTCTTGCAAAAAAAAGAAATGTTGGACAAACTGGATGGTTTTGGACTCGGAAAAAGAGGTCCCTCCCTTTGGCCCAAGAGGTTTAAGACCAAAGGACCTTGCTTCGCCGCTCATATAAGTTCAAATAAATAAATAAAAAATAAATAAAATAAATCTCTGAGAAATCTAGCCATTGTCACATGGCCCAGTGTGAACGGGGTGATCTCTCAATTCTGACACTCCCAGGCTTGTTCGACTCATGCACGCAGCCTTCATGAATGATGGCTCCCCCCCTGCAGTTGCAGTTTTGCGTCTCTCTCCCCCACCCCAACCCCGCTTCCCTCCTGATTAATTTCTGCTCTGCCGATAAGGATTAAAGGTCCTAAAGTACCAAGAGGGTACTTTTAGTGTGAGGGACCAAAGACAATGAAACAGCCGAAAGGTTGGCTTAACACAGGTTTATTGCATGATGATCCGGAGGAACATGTGGTAATGGTGGATGGGTAGCTCAATATATACAGTTGGCTATACATTTGAATGTGGCTCGTTGACAGTCTATTGGTTGCTGCCTGCGTGACGTCATAGAAGGTCACGCCCTTCTTGTCCAGGTGAGGAGGTGGCGGGAATCTTCCCGCGCTGCTGATCAAGGGTGAATCTGGGCCATGAGAGCTGGACGCTCGCTATTGCCATCTAGTGGTCACTAGCTCGCGTCCTCTTATAAGGGTTACAGTGATACAGCTGGAGGTTATAATGTTGCACACAGAAAGGTTACATTGTTACCACATGGCTAGGTACATTGTTAAAGGCACAGCTTTACAGAACACAACATCCCTCCCCCCTAGGATGAGACGAAGTCTCTCAGCCAAGATGGCTTATTGCAAGTACGTTTGGGCCGTGATGTGGGCTGACCTGCCCCGGGGGCGCTACCGCTTCTTCGTTCCCTGGTCCCTTGTCCTGTAACGGGAGAGGGAGACTTGTTAGCGGCTTGCCGTGGCTTGGCGGCTTTAGGGGAAGGGAAAAACTCCATTGTGGGCAGACCGGGGACGCTCGGGGCTAACGAAAAACCCCTCTTCTCGCTTGGACGGGTGGGGGACCACTCCGGAAAACTCCCCCGGTTCTGAAAATCAAATCCTAACTCAGTTGGGGTATCCTTATTTGTGGGGGGATTCCGCGAGGTATGTATGAGGTCGGGTTCCTCCTCCGCCGAAAGATCCCGCAGGATATCTACGAGGACAGATTCCCTTTCCTCCCCCCCTTGGTGGGGACCCACGGCCCCCTTCCCCTCCCCCTTGGGCTAAACGGGTGGGGGAGAACCCTAACGCTGAGTTTTGTTCCTCTCGGTCCACGCTCTGCTCATCGGGGACCCTGCGCCGGAGCTGGTCCGTGTGCCGCCTCCACAGTAGACCTGTGCTGGTCTCCACGCGGTACGAGACGGGGCCGGTTTGCTCCACGACAACGCCCGGCACCCAGGCTGGGCCCGCACTGGCGTAGTTCCTGCAATGCACAGGGGCGCCTACGCTGAAACTCTTTGTGGCATCTAGCCCGATGTTCCTGCCCTTGTCTTCTACTCTCGTGGGGTCTAGCCTAGTGAGGATGGTGGTCAGTTTCCTGCGCATTAAGAGCTCAGCGGGGGAGTATCCTGACGCCAACGGGGTCACCCTGTATCCTAGCAGAAACTGACACACTTGTAGGTTGAGGTCCCCGGGGCCCATGCGCCGCAGCGCGTCCTTCGTGGTGCGGACGAGGCGCTCCACTTGGCCATTGGTGGCCGGATGGAAAGGGGCGGAGGTGATGTGCCGGATGGCGTTAATCTCTGTGAATGCCCTGAACTCAGCGGACGTGAAGCAACTAGCGTTATCGCTAATTAGAGTGTCGGGTATGCCGAACGTGGAAAAAATTCTCCGCAAATGCTTTATTGTCGCGGCCGAGGAGGTGCTCGTGACTGGGATGACCTCCAACCACTTGGAGAAAGCATCCACAACAAGGAGAAACAGAGTTCCTCGGAACGGGCCCGCGAAATCTATGTGTATCCGGGACCACGGCCCCTTAGCCGCGTCCCACTCCCTGTGGGGAAGGCGGGCCTCCTCTGGTCTGGAGCATTGGCAATTCTCACAAGTGCCGACCATGTCCTCGATGTCGGCGTCTAACTGGGGCCACCAGAAATAGCTCCGGGCCAGGGCCTTGGAGCGTACAATCCCGGGGTGGCTGACGTGCAGCAGTTTGAGCACCCGCGGTCGTAGGGACGTAGGGATCACTACCCGCTGGCCCCACAGAAGGCACCCCCTCTCCAGGGACAACTCCAGCTTTTTTCAAAAAAATGGGTCGAATTCCGCTGCCGGGGAAGATGCAGGCCACCCTTTCTGCACCCAGGAGCTAACCCTCGCCAAGGTATTGTCCTTGCCGGTCGCTTTGGCGATGTCGGCGGGCAATATTGGGGGCGAGTCCAGGACCTCTATCATCAGTACCTGGTGGTCTGGCTCCTCCCCGCCCACGTGGCTGCTATCCTGGGGAAGGGGGGATCTCGACAGGGCGTCCGCATGGCTGATTTCCCTCCCGGGCCTGTACACCAATGCGTGCTGATACGCGTTGAGGAAAATGGCCCACCTAAGCATCCTCAGGGACAGGATCTGTGGCGTGGGCTTATCTGCAGTAAAAATGCCTAGCAGGGGTTTGTGGTCAGTCACGATAGTGAAAGGGCGGCCATACAGAAAATCGTGAAATTTTTTCGTCCCCGCAATTATCGCTAGCGCTTCCCTGTCTGTCTGTGCGTAATTTCTCTCCGCTTGGGACAGGGACCTGGAGTAGAATGCTATCGGGGCCTCCCTTCCGTTTTCCAGCACGTGGCACAGCACCGCCCCCACCCCCACCGGGGATGCATCGCAGATCAGGACCACCGGGCGTTTGGGGTTGAAATGAGTCAGTATGGCATCAGATGCCAGGAGATGTTTCAGTTCACTAAATGCCCTCTCTTGGTCATCGCCCCACTTCCATGCCTCGTCCTTTTTAAGCAGTTTGTGTAGCGGTTCAGCCACTGCTGCCTTCCGGGGGAGGAAGGAGTGGTAGAAGTTGAGCAGCCCAAGGAACGACTGCAGCTCGGGCTTGGAGGTGGGGCGAGGGGCCTTCTTGATGGCGGCCACCTTAGATTTGGAAGGTTTTATCCCCTCAGGAGTCACACGAAACCCTAGGAACTCAACCTCGGTCGCGAAGAAGACGCATTTGTCTTTTCGCAGTCTCAACCCCGCTTTTTCGAATATTGCCAGAACCTTTCCCAATCTCTTGGCCAATTCAGCCCGACTCCCCCCCGTTATCAACACGTCATCAAAATAAGGCAACACCCCCTCTAGCCCCTTCAGGAGGCGTTCCACGAGTGACTGGAAAATTCCAGGCGCCGAATTTACGCCGAATTGAAGGCGCGTCACCTGGAACGCCCCCTTATGGGTGACTATGGTCTGTGCAGCAGCTGCGGCAGGGGACACCGAAAGGTGCTGGTAGGCCTGTGCCAAGTCGAGCTTAGCGAAACACTTCCCCCCGTGCAACCTGGCCAGCAGATGGCTGACTACCGGCACCGGATACGCATTAGGGCGGATCGCCTTGTTGATGGTGCACTTGTAATCGGCGCATATGCGGACCTCCCCATTGGCCTTTAGTGCTGTTACAATTGGAGTTTCCCACTCCGCAGAATCAACAGGAACAAGGATCCCCTGGCCCACCAATTTGTCCAGTTCCGCCTCTATTTTGTCTTTGAGTGCAAACGGCACCCGGCGCGGTTTGAGTCATATTGGACGGACCTCCGGGTCTAGGTCGAACGTCACTGGGGGCCCCTTGAATTTCCCCAGTCCTTTTTTGAAAACTTCGGGGTGCGCGTCGCACACCTCCTGTACCGGGTCAGTCCCAACGGCGTGCACCCCCCCCCAATGAACAAACCCAGGGGCTGAAACCATTGAGTTCCGAGGAGGCTGCAATTTCCCCCTTTAAGCACGACTAGGGAGAGAGCCGCGGCGTGCTTCTTAAATCTGACCTGAAATTCTCCAACCCCCAACACTGGAATACTGTTCCCTTGCACGTCCCGTAGCGTGGACCTCAACGCTTTGAGCTTGGGTCGCATGTGGGGGGCAATTCTCAAAAACTCCCTCTGGGAAATAATTGAATATGAGGAACCCGAGTCAATTTCCATCCTAATGGGGACCCCTTGCACTAGTACCTCAACAAAGTAACGGGGGTGCCCCGCGGACACGCTGAATACTGGGGCGTCGTCCTCGCTGCCGTCGGAGATGCGGCCCACGCCGTCCCACTTTCTCGTGGCCTGGGCGCCGTCTTTGGGTCTCGTCGAGCAGTCTTGTCCCGCTGAACGGTCTGTCGAGCTCCTCCGGGCCTCGCGCCTCTTTCTGCATACCTTGGCGATGTGCCCGCGGCAGCCGCAGTTGTGACACTCGGCCTTTCTGAACGGGCATTTGGTGCGGTCGTGGGCCGCTCCACAGCCGTCGCACCGCCGGCCCTCTTTCCGGACCCTCCGGACGTCCTCGTCGTCGCTGCTCTCTGCGGACAATTTCGAAGTTCGCTGGGCTGCATGCACCGAAGTCTCTGCCTTGCTCGTCTTCGGCCGCCAGTCCTGGAGCTCTTGCACCCCAGCCTTTGTGGCTTCCGCGGCCTGTGCCGCTTTCAGGACCTCCTGCAACATGTGGGGTGGCTCCTGGTTCATCAACGTGCGCTGAGTCTCGGCGTCGTTCAGGCCGCATAGCACGCAGTCCCTGAGGGTGACTTCTGCGTTCTCCCATTTGCATGGGCCGGCGGCCAGTCGCAGAGCCGCCACGAAGGCGGCGACCGTCTCCCCGGGCGCTTGGACTCGCTTCCAGAACGCGCTCCGGGCGGGGAACATCGCCGTCGAGGGCCGGAAGTATTCGCGCAGCATCTGTAGGAGCTCTTTGGCCTTGAATTCGCTCACCCTCTTCGGTGCGATCAGGTCCACCAAGGTTCTTTTGGTTTCTTGTCCGAGCATCCTGGTGAAGATGGCCCTTTTCTTTGCCTCATCCGTGACTTCGGATTCGACCAGTGCTCCCTGGAAGTCCATTTCGAAGATCTCCCAGTCTCCCGGTTTCCTGATTTCGAAACCGGCGCATGTCTTGGTCCCGTGGGCAGCCATATCCCACCTTCGTCGCCAATTTAGTGTGAGGGACCAAAGACAATGAAACAGCCGAAAGGTTGGCTTAACACAGGTTTATTGCATGATGATCCGGAGGAACATGTGGTAATGGCGGATGGGTAGCTCAATATATACAGTTGGCTATACATTTGAATGTGGCTTGTTGACAGTCTATTGGTTGCTGCCTGCGTGACGTCATAGAAGGTCATGCCCTTCTTGTCCAGGTGAGGAGGTGGCGGGAATCTTCCCGCGCTGCTGATCAAGGGTGAATCTGGGCCATGAGAGCTGGACGCTCGCTATTGCCATCTAGTGGTCACTAGCTTGCGTCCTCTTATAAGGGTTACAGTGATACAGCTGGAGGTTATAATGTTGCACACAGAAAGGTTACATTGTTACCACATGGCTAGGTACATTGTTAAAGGCACAGCTTTACAGAACACAACAGTACTTTAGTACAGGGTTGCCCAAGTTACAGCCCGCAGGCTGGATCCGGCCACCAATGCCAATTCAACCGGCCCACACTGTCCTCGTCGCTGTCCTCATCGGGCACATTTTACTTCCACTTCCAGGAGCAACGAGGAAGGAGTGGGCCAGATGAATTGGCATTGGAGGCTGGATTTGGCCCACAGTCCATAGTTAGGGCACCTCTGGTTTAAGCAGAGAAAATGACAGCCTAAAATCTCATCCTGTTGCAAAACAGATTGCAAGGCATGCTTTACTTCCACTTCCAGTGGGAGGAACCACGTGACCGGCCCACTGAACCACGTGAACAGCCCACGGCCCAAAATGTTTGGGCACCCCTACTTTAGTAATTACCTGTAGAAATGCTTGGTCTTCCCCTGGCTTGGCTTGACTGTTGTTCCTTTGTCACTTCGAGGATGGAAATTTAAGTGTGTGTGTGTGTGTATGTGTGTGTCTGTGTGTGTCTGTGTACTCGCACGTGTGTGCATGTGTGCGTGTTAATCATCCTTTTCCATGTGCTGCAAAAAACTGTCATTTCTTTACCATTGGCTGTGCTGTTTGGAGCTGTGTGCATGTGCATGCATGCAGCATTCAGACAACATCTGGACAGGTACACACACACACACACACACACACACACACACACACACACACACACACAGACTCATGTATTCCAGCATCTGGCAGTTCACTATGGTCCCTAAGAAGCCAACCAGCAGGGCAAGCTATAGGCAAAGGCCTCCCCCCCACACACACACACACACCTCCTGCTATGGCTTTCCAGTACATGGTATTATTCTCAGCTGCATAGAAGAAGGGGAAAGGGATGCTCCGTTTTGCTCTTCTGGCTGTGAGAAGCATTTCTTGCAACAAGGATAAATCTACAAATGTACCTTCCAGTCTTGCTTGCAATGGATCTCATCCACGTGATTTATATCCCGCAGAGGACCAAGTGGGTGCTGATGAGTCTGATGTCCTGTGTTGCAGACAGGAAATGGATGGTGAATCTGCTCCATGTTTAGTTTCCCATGGCTGGGAGCCTGATCTCCCCACCCACAACCCTCCCAAGTTGCATGGAGAGGTCTTTTAAAGTTCAGGCTACAACCAGGAATGGATTCAGTCACTCTGTGAAATTGGAGTCACACCAGCTGTCATTGCTGAGATCCTAAACAGATTCACTCCACCATCGGACAAGATTACATTTATCAACATTCATTTGGCTTTATTTGTCTGCAAAGTTTTGCCTTCAGTTCATCCTGGATGTTGCCCAAAGTAGAAGGGCAAGGCTAGTTTTGATATTCTTCCTCCAGACAAACATCTGAGCAATGTTCAGGTGAGCGAGAAGAGTGTTGTAAATACTGTGTGAATGCAAGGAGGAACATCCAATTTTGGTTTTGGATGTTTTGTGAGTAATTAAAGCAAAGCACTCACACTTATATGCCACCTCATAGCGCTTAGTGTACTCTCTGAGCAGTTCATAAGTTAATTAACATTTTGCCCCCAACATGCTGAAGATTCATTTTACCGACCACCCAAGGATGGAAGGCTGAGTCAACCTCAAGACCTGGTCAGGATTGAACTCATAATCTTTTGGTTGCAGAGGACAGCAGTTTAACCCCTGCACCACTAGGGCTCTGGCAACAGCCCAAACTTTCCTCCACCCCATTCGATCTGTTCATTGTGTGTCCCCTCCCCTGCCCCTGGTTATCCTTTTGAACTGGATTCTAAGCCAGCTGGTGATGAATGAAGAACAAGCACAATTCCCTAAATACTGGCAACAAAAACTGGAGAATATTTGGGTTGGCTGATGGTCTCCCACAAGGTCTTGCGGTCTGAGTTTGTCTTTGCATGTTTTCAAAAAAGGTTGTCAAATCAGTGTAGTACAGATACATCAAGAAAGAACTGGATCCTCCTTGCTCAAAAGCACCATGCCTCTCAAAGACAGATCCTTGTGTCAAACAAAGGGTGGGTGAGGGTGTGTGTGGACCTTTTGCAATGCATCTCTAATGCCCTCACTTGAGATAAGATACAGGGCACAATTTAGAGCTTGATTTAGAAGTGGGGTTGTTTTTTTTTTGTTTTTGGGGGGATGACACCTCTCAGCCAGATTGAGATACTGGAAGCTGTTGTCCAAATAATAAACAAATCTATACCTATAAAGCAGAGGTGTGGGTACCATATCCTGAATGGGGCGGCTGCATCCCTTGACCAAACCCTGTGAAATTTGGCACACACATACCTTGCGCATGTGCGCAGGTTACTGTCAGGGTCCCAAAGCCCATTGGGGGGGGGGGTTTGCCCTCTAAATTGATCTGCAAAGTGGGGGTATATTCAACAGGAGGGTTTGTGTCTTCCCCAGTGCTAGGGCAACAAGGGGATTGTGATGTCATCACCGAGCTCACATCACAGGCCCACCCCTGGCCAGTGGGTTTCCTGGGCAAAATTGGCACTCAGCTAGCCAGGTTGGGACCATCCAGGCGAAGCCGGGCACCCCTGCTAGTAAATAATAAAACATTACATGCTCCCAAGCTCTGGCTTTAATAATGTTGTTGTCTCCTATTTATGGCCACCCTGTACATGAAAGCTTTCCGGAATGTCCTGTCCTCAACAGCCCTACTCATCTCCTGCACGTTAAAGCCTGCGGCTTCCCCGTAGTGAGTCAAACTTTCTCCTAGTTTGTCTTCCTTGTTTCCTACTAGGTAAAGATAAAGGTCAACCTTGCTCAAAAGCCAGCCATACCTGACTCTAGGGTTCAGTGCTCATCTCTGTTTACAGCCAAAGTACTAGCACTGAAAGCGTCTGCAGATGTTACTGTGGGTATGTGGCAGGCATGACTAGACACTGGAGTGCATGGAACACTGTTTACTTTCCCACTGAAGTGTTACCTATTTATCTACTTTCAATTTCTTGCTTTTGAACTGCTAGGTTGGCAGGAGCTGAGACAGAGATGGGAGCTCACTCTGCTGTGCAGCACTGAGGTCTTGAAGTGCTGACCTGCTGACCTTCCAGTCATCAAGTTCAGTGTCTTAACCACAGTCTCTTTGCTGATTTGGTTGAGGACCCACTTATTCATCTTTCTCGCCATTCAGAGTATCTGAAGAATTCTCCTCCACTACTATATTTCAGATGAATCCATTTCCCCCCTATCCACTTTCTTTACCATCTGCCTTTTACACCCGTACATGGTGTTCTAGAAGACAAGAGTGTTGACGGTGGTTTCCCGTAGCCTGTCCTTAGACTGGATTATCTTTTCCAATTCCTTCATTGCTGCCCTTCCGAATCTCCCTCTTCTTCTGATTTCTTAGCTACAGTTCCCATTTGGGTTGAGGAGCGAGACTTTCTATACAAAATGGCTTAAACTAGGGGTGCCCAAACTACATCCCATGGGCCGGATCTGGCCCTGATGCAAATTCATCTGGCCTGCACCACTCTTGTCGCTCCTGGAAGTGGGAGTAAAATGTACCCGTACAGGAGCATTTTACTTCTGCCTCCGTGAACAACAAGGGCAGTGCGGGCTGGATGAATTGGTGTCATGGCTGGACCTGGCCCATGAGCTGTAGTTTGGTCACCCCAGGTTTAGACAGTCCCTTTCAATTCAATCGTAAGCACCTCTACTCCAAAGTTTGTTTAGATGAGCTTGGTTTCCAGTAAGTGGGTTAAAGATTGTAGCCCTTTTCAATTATCTAGCAAGGCGGTTCTTATGCTGTTATTTTTTATTTATTAAAAAAACGCCCAAAGGGAAGATAATTAGAATCTGATGGTTAAAGCAATTATGTTCATTAGCATACCAAGGTGCATTAGTAATATTTTCTTTCTTTTCATGCTGCTGGGCTAGTGGGTTGCTTTATTTACTCCAAAGGGAAATTGCTTTTTCCCTGAGTTATTTGGCGGTAAGAGTTTTCCAGATTGCACAGAGATGCTCCCCTCCCTTGGTATCTAATCAAGAGGTATGACTGCCAATACCTTGCAGGCTGGGATTCATAAAACCCATATACAAACATTGCCCTCTACTGCATAGACTATAAGTCTGCTCACCTCAATGCCGGGTAGATCCAGCTATAGCTTAGAATCCATCCTTTTGGATCCCTATAGGTTGCCCTTGCTCGAAAGCCAGTCGTATCTGACTCTAGGATTCAGTGCTCATCTCCATTTATAGACCCAGCACAGTCTGCATCTGCAGACATTTCTGTGGACATGTGCCAGGCATGCCTAGACATCGGAGTGCATGGAACGCTGTTTACCCTCTCACTGAAGTGGTCCTTATTTATCTACTTGCAATTTCTTGCTTTCAAACTGCTAGGTTGGCAGGAGCTGGGCCAGAGACGGGAGCTCGCTCTGTTGTGCAGAAACTCGGGCCTTGAACTGCTGACCTGCTGGCTTTCCAATCGTCAAGTTAACATCTTAACTACTAAGCCACCGCCGTTCTTTTTGATCCCTATAAGTCCCTTCAATTCCTTAGCTGACTTGACCAGGGGGAATGTTCCCCAGCTATGGGTAAAACAGCTAGGGATACAACAACATCCTTTAGATTGATCCAGAAGAGAGAATTCTGGAAGCTTTGGGGTAAAAGTAGAATGTTTCCAAATGATGAGTAAACCAGTTTGGGAGGTGTGAACATCCCTAGTGACTTGCTGGCCTTCCAGCTAACAAGGTGAGCTTCTTAACCACTGAGCAACCACAGACCCGTTAGGTAAGTAGGTAGGTAGGCAGGTAGATAGGTTGGTTGGTTGGTTTTGTCCAGCATGCTTAGTCTTCTGTACCTATGGTGGATCATCCCTCTGCCTGGGTGCTGTCTTCGCCTCATAACCCTCCAAGCCAGGTCCAGCTACCTAGTCTCCTGAACTCCAGGTAGACCTTCCCTCCACTGCCTCAGCAAGCCTTGATGGGCTACTAACCCTCTTTCCTACTTGTCCCTGGAGGAATCCTGGGCCATTGCTGGCCTGTCGTATGGTGGTAGACCAGGCCACCAGGCCAAATCCTGGTGTCTGGCTTGGGATATTTCCTCCCCATGGTTGGGCAGGAAAGGGCTGCACCTTCGAAATGTGTGTCCTGGATCAAAGACCCCATTTCCCTGCTGTAGGTACAGCCCTGGTTGTAAGCAACCTGTTCCCAAATACTAAAAAGCATGTTTAAGGGCTCAGTTGAAAGCTTTGAAAATACTGTAGCTACCTACTGACAGAGGTAAAGCAAAGAAAATACATTTCATGAATCGTGAACTTAGGCTACAACATGAAAGAGGAGGTAAACTTGTTTTCTACTACTCCAGGGGATAAGACCCAAACAGGGCTGGCTCTTCGGCTTTGAAACAGAGATGAGCACTGAGCCCTAGAGTCGGATACGACTGGCTTTCAAGCAAGGGAAACTTTTACCTTTAATGGATGCTCATGACAAGACACAGGACTTTGACTTCTTCCTTTCTGACATCAAGAGCTCTTTAACAGTGGAACAATCCTCTCCACGAAGACGTCCTTCACTGCATGGCTTCTTTCAACAGAAGCTGCATGGTCCTATCTGAGAATGCATGTTTTTCTGAAACAGGAAAAATGCCATTGGCGTGAATTTTTTTAAGGTGGACCGCAGCTTGCCATGAAGTGATCATGGAGCCATCTCCTGTGGCATGTATGAAATGAGACATGCAGGATTTGCTGGGACTCCAATGGACTGCCGCAGCCTTGAGGATATGGACAAGGTGCGCCTTCATAGCCAGTCCATCCGGCATGGCTTCTTCCGCCTCCATGACTTTTGGGAATCAGAGTTCCTCCTCCATTCATTTTGCTGTTGGGCCCAATATGATGGTTTCCAGAGGCATTTCCTCCACTGAGGGGTACCATCACCCCACCCAAGGGGGCTCATCCACCCATAGCCATTGGCCCCTTTAGGGAGTCAGGTTATTTACCACCACCCCAACACTTGGCGTTGAGTCACTGGCTGTACGGTCTACTCTATTACCATAGTGCAGTGTTTCCCAAACTTTAGTTTGTGGACTTCAATTCCCAGAAGCCTAAGTCTATTCCCCAAAGCACTGGTCAGCCAGTGTACTGACTTAGGCTTCTGGGAACTGAAGTCCTTCATGGGGCGTGTGCCCCACTTGGGGAACCACTGCCATAGTGGGATGTCCTGCCGACAAATACAGTATTTCTCTATATTGTCAGAGGGTTGAATTAAATAAAACTTGGGAGTCCCTTCCAGCTCTACAGTTCTGCCACAATGGGATTATTGATGATGGTGTCCTGAACCCTTGTGGGAATTCAAACAAGTCAGAGAGACATTTCAAGATGGCAGTCTCAACTTCCAAAAAGTCAGATTTCAAGCAGAATCCATGGTTTTGGGGTTTTTTTAGTAGGAGGTTACTGGCCAAAGAAGGACAATTTTAATGAATGGCAGTTTGGAGACCAGGTAAGAGCGCAGGGGTTTCTTTATTTTAGCTACACTAGTTTTGTGTTAAAGAGATTGTTGTACAAGAGGCCAACAAGAGGGACATCGCCTTGTAATGGGAAGAGAGGTAAGCCTGTTAGTTTCTCATCATCACAACTTCCTTCAATGCAGTCTAAAAAGTACTTCTGTTAAATCCATGCTAACATGCAAATTAAACATTCAAATGAATTTAATTGACCTAGTAAAGGTAAAAGTCTTCCTTGCTTGAAATCGAGTCATGTCTGACAACCAAAGAGCCAGTGCTGTCTGCGTCTGCAGATGTGTCCATGGTCACGTGGCAGGCATGACTAGACACTGAAGCTCACAGAATGTTATTACCTTTCTCACCAAAGCAGTACATATTTATCTACGTGCAATTCCTTGCTTCTAACTGCTAGGTTGGCAGGAGCTGGGACAGAGACAGGAGCTCATTCCATCGTGCAGGACTCGGATCTCGAACTGATGACCTGCCAACATTCCAGTCACCAAGTTCAGTATCTTAACCACTAAGCCACCATGGACCCCTTTGGTGTCTTGCACGGAAGACAAAGAAGGAGCTGCAGTAGGGCTAAAACACAACTTTATTACATGATGGTCAGGGTGAACATGAGGTAATGGCGGACAAAACAGCTCTATTTATAGTACACTGTACATTTGAATATCCTGGGTGGTAGCTCATTGGCTACTGTCCGCGTGACGTCATAGATCGTCACGCCCATCTTCTCCAGGTGTGGGGTGGCGGGAAGGTTTCCCGCTCTTCAGGTATTCGGGGAATCTGTGCCATGTGAGCCGGATGCTCACTACTGCCACCTGTGGCCACTTAGCTCGCATCCTTATACAGCTTGCTACAATGTGTCTCTGATTAGATACAAGTGGATACATTTGTCAGATACATTCTGTTAAAGGGGACTTGCAATACTCACTCAATACATAACAACCCCCAAATTGGCCTATCCATTAATTAATTCAATTGGCCTACACCCCCCCCCCTTTTAACATGCACCAAGGAGGACCTTATGTTGGCAAGAGGAAATGCTGATGATGTGGCCCAATATTGGGCAGATGTCATCTAGCCCTTATAAATTCTATTTTGTTTTTAGGTGTGTTAATTTTAGCTTTGTATGTTATTATATGCTGGTGGTGCATCTGACATGAAGAAAGAAAGAAAGAAAGAACGAACAAATGAAAGAACGAAAGAAAGAAAGAAAGAAGATTGGTCTACCCAAAAGTAAATTATTAACCTATTGGTTGGGTTTTCTTTTAAAAGCTGGGGTTACAAAAAAATGCAGCCATCTGAATTTTTCCAATTTCTGTGCAGGTTCTGACCAAGCAGGACGGAGAGAACTCAGCAGGGAGTGTTATCCTTCCCAGAAGGTTGATTATTCTTTGTTATCAGGGTTGGCAGTCTGGACGACATTGATTTTCTCTATGGGGATTAATGTCTTTCTTCTTCCAAGCCTCCTCCTAGGGTTCTCCTCCTCCCAGCTGCTCACTGTAGGTTATGTTTCCCATTATGTTTTGGCCCACCAGGCAGTCGCCATCATCTGCTTCACTCTCTTCAGACACCTGTCATAACTCATGAAGAGTGGTCCAAAGAATGGAAAGTGTGGTGCATTAGGTTGCGTGAATATAATTCATCACATTTACTGGGAAACCCCAAGTCTTCTTGAACGACAGCTTGGCCGTTTTGCAAATCTGCCTTCCTGTCTTGCTGTGAACAGCTTTTGGGGATGTGGGCAGGAATTGGAACTGAGAGAGGAGAGACTAGGCTGCAATAAACCTGTTCCTCTCATTAAAAATGTGGCTTTTCAATTTGCAAATTGTATGATAAAGGTAGGTAAGCTCTAGTCTTCATCTTTCATGTCTCGATCAATCCCTGGGTGGCCAAAATGAAGCCAGTTTCTTGGCTTTGTTTTTGCCCAAACCCAAGTCCTCATCGGTGGATGCCTCTGGCAGCAATTGGCAGACCAGTAAATGAGCCGGATTCTGCCTCTCTCCGCATTCACACAACGTGTTGTTGTCTGCCAGCAGCCCCCACTTGAGCCTGTTGGCCTTGCATTTAGGGACTCTGACCCTCGGCCTATTCAGGGTCCTCCAAGTGAGGTAGGGGAGGTGGGGTTCCTCAGCCATCTCCTCCTTTAATATTATTATTTGTCCAGTGAGCTCCATCCTCCATCTTCTCATTTGAACGAGATGCAGTGCCAGTTATTTCCCACTTATATTTAAGACAGAGCCTGGAAAAGTTGAGATTTTGGAATACAACTCCCAGATGTCTCTCCTTCCCCAAGGAAACCTACTTTTTCCAAATACGTCATGAGTCTAGCAATGGTCAGAACATACCTGTCAACCTTCCCGGATTGGCTGTTTTACTTTTACCCGGATTTCACGGATTTCGGTGCCGATTTGCGCCATTTCCCGCCCCATGCTGCCAAAACCCTGGAATTTGGCAGCAGGGGAAAGGAAGTACTGCGCAGCCCTTCTGCGCAGGTCACCTTCTAAGCAAGCGGCGTAGCCTTCTACGCATGCGTAGAAGGGTTTTACGCTTGTATAGCCCCATTCTACGCATGCGTAGAAGGCGACCTGCACAGAACCGTTTGCGCAGGTCCCGTATTTTCTGGAGCCGCGGTTGACAGGTATGGGTCAGAAGCTTCTGCAAAACTCACAAGCTAGGCATAAGGGCAGCATCTCTGAGTTCCCCCACGTATATTATTATATTCAAAGTTATACACTGCCTGTGAACATGGAAGATCTATTTATCCACTTATCATCTATATTTTTTGCACTTTTAAATATCCTATCACATTGTGGCAGTGAATTCCGTAATTTAATTCGCACCCCAAAACTTTTGGGCCATGCGCCAGTCATGTGGTTCAGTGGGCCCGTCACATGGTTCCTCCCACCAGAAGCGGAAGTAAAACACATCTTGCAATCTATGTTTTGCAACAGAATGAGATAGATTTTAGGCTGCCGTTTTCTCTGCTTAAACCGGTGGTGCCCAAACAATGGCCTGTGGGCCAGATCTGGCCTCTGATGTAAATTCATCTGGCCCACACCGCCCTTGTCACTCCCAGAAGCGTAAGTAAAATGGGCTGTAGTTTGAGCATGCCTGTCCTACAACATGCTTCCATGGAGATCCCTTAGTTCTAAGTTCTTCACCAATACAGGTGAGGCAGCGAGACGTGGAGAGAGGAGACAGGTGAGTTGTGTGAGCTCATAGGTGGCTCCACCTGAGATAAGGAGAAAATTAGCAGTGGACACCAAGAGAAGGACCTTCGACATCCTCTGAATGAAGATGAGCCTCAAGTCCACCGGCTCAGATCCAGGAAGAGATTCATGGCAAGAACAAACATTCTTGAGGGTAAGCAAGAGCAAAACCAAATTAGAAGATGGAGGAAGGAGCTCACAGGACAAGGGACAGCATTAAAACAACAGTTGGCTAATTTTTTGGTATGAGTTTTAATGTTTTTTTAGAGGTTTTATAGTTTTAAAATTGTGATTGGTTTTGTTTGTGCGCCGCCCAGAGTCTTCTGAGTTGGGCGACAATATAAATCAAATAATAAATAAATAAATAAAAATAAAAAGAGGATATAGCTGAGGAACTCAACCTCTTCTACATCACTTGGAGGACCCTGAACAGGGTGAGGGTTGGAGTGCCTAAATGCAAGACCAACAGGCTCAAGTGGGGGATGCTGGCGGACAACAACATGCGGTGTGAGTGTGGAATGAGGTAGAATCCATTGGCTCATTTACTGGTCTGCCGATTACTGCAAGAAACAGGCACCGATGAGGAGTTAAGTTTGGCCAACGACAAAGCCAAAAAGGGGCTTCATTTTGGTAGTACGGAGTTTGATTTGGACTCAAAACAAGATGAACAATGGGTGGCTCTGTAAAGGATCACTGTTACAGGTAAGCAACCTCTTGTTCTTTGTGGCCTCTGAGATCCTGTGACACATGGGTGCAGACAAGCTCAACGAATGGGCAAGGGAACACATCAGACCAGAACTGAAGGCTAAGTTCTCTCTCAGAAGAGTAAAACTGAAGATACGATCTCCCTTGGGTAGCCTCTCTTCAGACACACACAGACAGGTAAGCAAATGAATTTGTGGGCTAGCGAGGTGGCTGGAATCACCTCTTTGGCAAAGGCTCAAAAGAAAACCAGTAAATCCTTCTTGGGTCCATTATGGCCGAGAAACAATTGGAGGCCCATATAAAAATATAGCACTGTTTGAATATCTAACCTGTGTAGAGCCCATGGTAGATGACTAGAAGAAAACAGTGTCCTTGCTCACGTGGAAAAAAAGATCCTGTTTTCAGCAGGAAGGACAGATATGGTTATGTTGGGACTATTTCGCTCCTGTGGAAAACCAAGTATAGAGAGTCCACTCCAAGTTCACAATTTTCACTTTTCTTTCTTGTTGACATAATCATTGCTGTGAAGGTCACTTGTATGAGAAGGAGGGGTTGGTCCCTAGTTGAGCCTTTGCCCCTGTAAGGCTAAAGCACAAACTGCAGCAAACCTTGGGGAGTGACTGAGGAAAAGAGCATGTGGATAAGGGGGATCCAGTTGACATTGTTTATCTGGACTTTCAGAAGGCTTTTGACAAGATCCCGCACCAAAGGCTCTTGAATAAACTTAGATAGATAGATAGATAGATAGATAGATAGATAGATAGATAGATAGATAGATAGATAGATAGATCTTTATTGTCATTGTCTCCTTGTGGGAACAATGAAATTTCTCTCTCTCTTTTTTTTTTACCAGTCATGGAATAAAGGGACAGGTCTTGTCCTGGATCAGCAACTGGCTAAGGGACAGGAAACAGAGGGTAGCACTAAATGGACACTTCTCCAAGTGGAGTGAAGTCAAGAGTGGGGTCCCCCAAGGTTCAGTACTGGGACCCCTACTTTTCAACCTCTTCATAAATGATCTAGAAGTAGGAGTAAATAGCAAGGTAGCCAAATTTGCTGATGACACTAAATTATACAGGGTAGTGAAAACTGTGAGCGATTGTGAGGAGCTCCAGAGTGATCTCTTGACACTGGGGGAGTGGGCAAAACAGTGGCAAATGAGTTTCAACATTAGTAAGTGCAGAGTGATGCATGTTGGGGCAAAGAACCCCAATTACATTTATAAACTGATGGGGTCTGAACTCTCTGCGACAAACCAGGAAAGGGACCTTGGTGTCCTGTTGGAGAGCTCAATGAAGGTGTCAACCCAATGTGCCTCAGCAGTGAAAAAAGCAAACTCAATGCTAGGGATCATTAGGAAGGGTATAGAAAATAAGTAGGCAAGTGTCATTTTGCCTCTTTATAAATCTATGGTGAGCCCCCATCTGGAATACTGTGTACAGTTCTGGTCGCCATACCTCCAGAAGGATATTATGGAGTTGGAGAAAGTACAGAGGAGGGCAACCAGAAGGATGAGGGGACTGGAACACCTTCCTTACCATCTGAGGCTGCAACGGTTGGACCTCTTCACTCTTGAACGACGGCGTCTAAGAGGTGACCTGATTGAAGTTTATAAAATCATGCACGGTGTGGACAAAGTAGATAAGGAAAAACTGTTTTCCTATTGCTTAACACTAGAACTAGGGGACACACCATGAAACCTTTGGGTACTAGTTCTCAAAAGCAAATAAGAGGAAGTACCTTTTCCACCCAGAGGATCCCTGGTCTATGGAACTCCCTGCCAGAAGAAGTGGTGACAGCTGTCAGTCTTGACAGCATCAAGAATGGATTAGACAAGTTCATGGAGGACAAGGGTATCCATGGCTATAATTATGGACACCTAAGGACAACCTCTGGGTTGGAGAGATAGGCAGGATATCTCTCAATGCCATTTCCAGGTAGGAATCCTAAGCAGGTGAAGGCATCTGCTTGGGAATAATACCCTGAAGGAAATGGTGAGCCACTGTGTGAGACAGAAGGCTGGACTGGATGGGCTGTGGCCTGTTCCAGCAAGGCTGTTCTTATGTTCTTATGATGTTGTATTCATTCATTGCCAGGTAAGCAGTTTGGTTGCCCTAAACGTGAGTGTGCAGAGTGACCATGAGATCATTAGAATTGCCTTCTTGGTTTTGCTCCTGAACTTGGCTGAGGACCAGAGATAAAATCATAGATGTGAAGCTCTTGGCCTGGACATTTCAGTATTTGATCCACCTGAGGTTTCCATCTGGTGGAAATAGTGCAGTTGTGCCTCTGACTACAGGACGGTCGGGAGATGAAAGCCACAGTGACAGCGATAGAGGAGATGATAAGAGTCTGAATCATTTCCCTCAATCGATAAGGAGGAGAAGGCCAGGAGACACTTTGCCAATTGGCTTCCCTGTCAACCTGGACCGAGGAATCTTTAGTGAATGACCTTAGAGTCACAGATATTGATGTGAAAATGTCTCTCTAGAGCTATGCGTAGAGTATAACTTGCAAGGAGCGGGCAGCTGTCTCCTGAAGACAGTAAGACCAAAGGAAGTTTAGGATTAATGGTTGCAGAAGGTGATAGTATACAAGTAGAAAGCTGGGTGGTAGGTACTGAGGGAAAGGTCAGCATCAAAGGAAATCTTGAGAAAATTTGTGGCAGCAATAATCTGGGAAGGATGGACAACATCTTCATTAGTTCTCCAACTGACAAGCAGGTACAGTAGATGCCAGCAAATGGACTGGATTTATGAGATCATTTTGTGTGGTATTTACCATGTCATGCAGGTGCATTAGATAATCTTACTTTCCAGCTACTGGCTGTAAAGGAATAGAAGGGTGTGTATGCGTGCTTTGCATATTAAGAGTAAAGTAGATTTCTGATTTCTTTTTCCCAGTGGCAGAGAAGGAATGTGACCTTCAAAGCAGGTGTTGGGTGGAAGATTGAATTTGTAGTCATAACAAGCTGTAGTCTTGTGGGAATGGAACAAAATTTGATGGGCATGAAATGCTGGGCTGTAATCAGTGTAAACCCTTTAGAACAGGAGTTATCAACCTTTTAATGCTGGGGCCTGGGTTACACTCCCTCAGATAGTTTTGGGGGCCGGACAGCCATTTTGTCCTTCCTCCACCACGTGGCACTTTCTGGTGTGGTGGAGGCAGTGGGGGGGGGGCACATGAAATGGTGCCACAGGCCCATGAACCGCAGGTTGAGAATCGCTGCTTTAGAAAGAAGTAGGAGTGGCAAAAAAATGTGTTTTGATGTGGGGAAGAAGAAGGAATAGAAGGGGAGATATTTCACCATGCTTTGGATCACTAACATCGGATGGAGAAGCTTGTGAATAAAGCTAGAAAAGCTAGAAAACTGTAGAAAACTTGGCCAGGCAAGCAGCTAGTAATGCTTTTATGTTGGAATGGTATTTCCCACTGGGAAAAAGAAATCAGCAATTATTTCTGTTCCATTGCTCTAATCTTCTTAAACTTAATAACTGTGCACTAAATAATAAAAAAAATGATTACACCCAGAACTGTTGTCTCTGGTCCTTGTAGAGCTTATCTGGTTGGAAGAGATCTGTTGTCTTGGTAACGCTATCCTAAGCGACCTCAAATCATTTTGACTGCATGTCCTACCTGATGTGGTTGGTTTGCAAGCTCAAGCAGTCAGTGGGTGATGCCTATCATAGTCTCTGTACCCCAGTGATGGCCAACCTTGGCACTCCAGGTGTTCTTGGACTTCATTTCCCAGAAGCCTGCAGTAAACCCATTTGTGTGGATTCATAGAGACTTGGGCTTCCTGGAATTGAAGTCCAAGAAACCTGGAGTACCAGCAAACCCATTCATGTGGATTCACAGGGACTTGGGTTGCTGGGAATCAAAGCCCAAAGCAGGTCCATAGATACCCAGGAACCAGGAATGATGAGGGGACTGGAACACCTTCCTTACCATCTGAGGCTGCAACGGTTGGGCCTCTTCACTCATGAACGATGGACGGCGTCTAAGAGGTGACCGGATTGGAGTTTATAAAATCATGCGTGGTGTGGACAAAGTAGATAAGGAAAAACTGTTTTCCCTATCGCACAACACTAGAATTAGGGGACACTCGATGAAACTTTTGGGTACTAGTTATCAAACAAATAGAGAAAGTACTTTTTCACCCAGAGGATCCCTGGTCTATGGAACTCCCTGCCAGAAGAAGTGGTGTCAGCTGTCAGTCTTGACAGCTTTAAGAAAGGATGAGACAAGTTCATGGAGGACAAGGGTATCAATGGCTATAATTATGGATACTTAAGGACAACCTCCGGGTTGGAGAGATAGGCAGGATATCTCTCAATGCCATTTCCAGGGAATCCTAAGCAGGTGAAGGCATCTGCTTGGGAAGAATACCCTGAAGGAAATGGGGAGCCACTGGGTGAGTCAGGATGCTGGACTGGATGGGCTCCTGTGGCCTGTTCTTATGTTCGTATGTAACCCCACCAAGGGTGTGTGGGCTTCACCGAGGGGTGCAGGTCACTGAAGGCAGATAAAGTTATGTGGTAGGGGGTCAAAGGTAAGGAGCTTGAGACCCGTATCACCGTTACACTGGCTTCTCTTTCCTGTTCTGGTATACCAAGTCTTCCATATCGACTTCCCCTTTTCCACACAGGTTTTCAATATAGCTATCATTTCTGTACATAAAAATCTTCCGAGACATAAACATGTGCAAGTGGCTGGGTGTGCTGTACAAACCTAGCCAGCATTCAATAATTAAGAACTTGAGATAAAAACAAAAAGGTTTCACAGACGGATCACAAAGCTGTGAGTTTGGTAAGGCAGCTTGAACAACAGCTTTCTCAGACAATTATGCCTAGAAGAAACTCTTTGGATGGGACTCTTGATTTGCGAGTCCAGGCTGAATGAAATCTCTCAAAGTGGAGCAAGCCTAGACCAGATGGACTCCACTCAGGGAGAAAACACATTTAGATTGGCCATCTAAAGGTGTGATTCTATTCCCACATTGGGCACATTCGTGGAGTAAAGCAGTTGCAGCAGTCAAGTCACAGGCAACACACACGCACACACATGCAAGAAAAATGCATAGCTAAGCCAACAACACACATTGACAGTGCTTGTTAGCACCACCACCCTAGAGTTAGGCACGGCTGGCTTTTGAACAAAGGAGACCTCAACAACCTCAATTGGAGATAGAGGTAGAGCTGACACTTTTAATGTGGCCAGCCATTGATAAGGTCCACAATGAAAAATTTGTGTTAGAGATTACTCTGGGTTGAAAGGATTTTTGCTGGAGAAACTCTGCTCAAGCAACACCCAAATGAGGCTCCTTTCATGTCCCCAAGTGCAGCCCTTGGGTATCAAAACCCAACCTTCCAGGCTCCAAGCTCAGCATCTTAACCACTAAGCCACCATGATGAGATGGTGAGGGTTGAAGGCTCAGGGGACAACCCAACACCAGACCTTCCCGGGACCCCTCTCACATCTGATAAAAGAACTTTTCCCAAACAAAACAGAGTTTGCCCAATTTCCTGCAACTCAGGAAATTTTCGACGGGGGACATGGCTTTTTCTGTTATAGGAATGGCCTTACTGGTTGGAGGCTTGCAGAGGTTTAATTAATTTAATTTAATTTAATAGTCATATTTATATTTACAGGTTGTGATCCAGACTGGAAACTATTAGCATTCTGGATCTCCGTCAGGTGCAAAGAAAGGGCTGTTAAGTCGTGTGTGCCCCAGGGCAGTCACACTACAAGGCAAGAAAAAAACACCCAGTATATCTGGCTGCAGAACTCCGGTGGCTCAAGTGTTTAAGATGTTGAACTTGAAGACTGGAAGGTCAGAGTTCAATTCCAGGGTACTGCATGACGGAATGAGCTCCCGTCTCTCTTCCAGCTCCTGCCAACCTAGCAGTTCAAAAGCAAGAAATTGCAAGTCGATAAATAGTTCCCACTTGCCTGCTACATGTCCATGGAAACGTCTGCAGACACAGAAAGCACTGGCACTTGCCCTGTGAAATAGAGATGAGCACTGAATCCTAAATTTGGATATGACTGTCTTTTGAGCAAGTGTGACCTATACCTGGCTGCTGCCCTGTAGCAACTGCAGAAGGGGACTACTGGAGATTCTGGAATCTTTTCTCATGTGCTGCAAACTGTTGCATCTAAAATGGTACATCTGAGCATTGGAAGTGTTGTAGCCACCGGAGAAGATGATTCACTGGAAATCATCTTGACCTTTACCTTGATTCTCTTCAGGGCCAGAGCCAGTAAGTGGGTGATCTGCTGGCCTTACCTGGCCGACTTAACGAAAGACTCAGGAGTATGTGGTTCTTCTCTCGCAAGTTCAGGCAATGACATGCTGCACATTCAAAGTGACTCAAGGTCTCAAACTGATGAGTGTCTGGAGATTTGGGGCATCTGCTGCAGCATAAATCAGAGACTGTTTCCAATGCATGACAGCCAACTGAACAAACTGAGATTCTCAAGGAAGGCATTTGTCTTGCAGTCCTCATAAAGAAGAAATGAACATTTTTTGTTTGCATGAAGGTTTGATATTTATAGCTGCAAAAGCATGAATCTCTCTAACCTATGTGGATATATATACAGTATACATAAAACTAAGGCTCTGGACTGCAGTGGTTTAGAGGTTAAGATGCTGAACATGATGACTGGGAAATTGGCAGGTCATCAGTTTGGGAACCAAGTGCTGCATGACAGAGTGAGCTCCCATCATCTGTCTCAGCTCCTGCCAAACTAGCAGTTCAAAAGCAAGAAATTGCAAGTAGATAACTGCCTGCCACATGGCCACAGAAATGTCTTTGGACATAGGGCAAGCTTGACTTCAACCTTGACCCCTAAGTCACTAGAGCTGTGATGGTGAACCTTGGCACTCCAGATGTTCTTGGACTTCAATTCCCAGAAGCCCGAGCACCCTGTGAATCCACACGAATGGGTTTACTGCAATTCATCTGGCCCGCACTGCTCTCGTCGCTCCTGGAAGCAGAAGTAAAACACATCCATATGGAGGAAAGGTTAACCTGGAAGTGTCTTAACCATACGGGCGCGTTTTACTTCCGCTTCCGGGAGTGACAAGGGTGGCGCAGTGCGGATGAATTGCAGTAAACCCATTCGTGTGGATTCACAGGGTGTGTGGGCTTCTGGGAATTGAAGTCCAAGAACATCTGGAGTGCCAAGGTTCGCCATCATGGCACTAGAGTCTGTGAGGTTTTGATTTTTTATCTTCATTTATCTTGTTTGAATATTCTTATAAGGAAAATGAATGGCATATTTAGCCCTGGAAGTGCCTTGGCATGAAACCCATAAAGAAGCCAGGAGCAACGATAGGGCCAACAACCACAACCAATCCTTTGCAAGGGACAAAAGAACTTGGGAGAGCAGAGAGCTGTCATTCTCGTTACCAAGACAACCATTCTATCATCAGGACAGTGGGGAAAATATTTTAACAACCCATCACAAATCAAGGACATTGAGGGCAACAAACCCTCTGTGCAGGTAAGTCCTCAGAGGGGGGGGGAGGGAGTTAGGGTGACATCTTGGCAAACAAAGGTGAAATATCATCTGCCTTTCCAATTTGACAGCTGACAGGGGCAGATGTTTGTGTCACAGCAGGGCAGCCCTGGGGAAAGCTGCACTCCACAACATGCCTTCTTCCGCACACTTAGAAAGACATTGAGGTATTGCAATAGCAATTAGTAATAGCAATTACATTTCTATACTGCCCCATACTGCTTAGTGGACTCTCTGGACAGTTCACAAGTTAATTAGCATTTTGCTGGGTCCTCATTTTACCAATCTCGGAAGGATGGAAGGCTGAGTCAACCTTGAGCCCCATCAGGATCGAACATTTTGGCTGCAGCACCGCTGTTTAGCAGTCTAGCCGGGTTATCCTGCTATGGCTGTAGAGTAGACCATACTGCCAGTGACTCATAAGAACATAAGAACAGCCTTGCTGGAACAGGCCACAGGAGCCCATCCAGTCCAGCATTCTGTCACACACAGTGGCTCACCATGTGCTTCAGGGTATTACAGATTGTAAGGCAGTGGTTAATTAACCTGGCCACCCTGAAGACTAATGGCTTTGGGTGGCGAAGCCCACAGGAAAGGAAGGGTGAGGGTCCCCAAATGGATTAAATGGTCCCACTTGAATCCCTCTTGATGGAGGGCATCAGCTTCATCCATCCTGGCCTGGGGCTGATGAGGAGGACTTTGTGTGCCAAAAGGGCTCAGGACCAGAAAGTGACTCAGGAAACTGGATGCATTATATTCTCAGGACAATCTTTATGGGGAATCGCCATGAGGATCGCCAATATTCAGAATCAGATACAACACAAGAAAAAGACAGCAGTTTAACCACTGCACCACCATGGCTCTTGCCCTGGTAGGAGGCATGTGTTCCCGCTTTGCACACAATAACACAGGCACATTGTTTCCCTCCTAATAGAGCAGCAGTGAGAGCCGGCGAGGATGTGAACACAACCAACAACATATATTCTATAGCCATCTGTGTGTGCCCATGCATCAGTGGTTCCTCGTCCTTCGTGGAACCTAGTGAGATGGCCCACTATTCTGGCTTGAATGGCAGGGAAACCATCCCAGCCCCTTCCTTCTCAGAAATAATCATGCCAATTTTGGGAAAGGTAAGTGGGCCTGCTTTTGTCTGTCGTATCCCAAAACCATATCAAGAGCATTAAACAGAAGTGGCTGCCCTTTTTAAAGGCAGCAGGGAATGGCAGGAAGAAGCCTTGACAGTATCTTTGTAAATATAACACAAACAGACTTATTCTTCCAGGCAAGTCTAGAACTGGCAGGACCTCAGTCAGTTGTGACCTCCAGATCACACGTGTCCAAGATCTCCTCTTTTGAGCAGCATAGCTCTGTTGCTTAACGCATAGCTTCAGAAACACCCCCAGGAGACATTCCTCTTAATGACTTTGGTCTAAGGAAGGAGTACCATGACGTCAATTTTCTCCATTCACACCTCTTAGTGATACAGGCTGTCGAGAATAATTGTGTGCCATCAAGTCAATCCTGACTGAAAGTGACCCTTTCCAGGGTTTTCTGGGGAGAGCAAACACAGAAGTGGTTTACCATTCCCTTCTTTTTTTGGATGGGGGAGGAATGAATGGGTTGGACTCTTGGGAAGCATGGGGTTGGGATTGAACCAGTGGTGGGCTCCAAAACTTTTTACTACCACCACACTGTGGGCATGGTATGGTGGGTGTGGCCAGGGGGAAAACCCTGCGTTGTGCCCAAATTTGTTGTTGTTCAGTCGCACAGTTGATTCCGACCCTTTGTGACCCCATGGACCACTGACCTCTAGGCCCCTCTGTCCTCCACCATCCTCCACAGCCCACCTAGCTCTGTGCCCACTGTGTCTACAATACCATCTAGCCATCTCATCTTCGGCTGCCCCCGTCTTCTTTTGCCCTCCACCTTTCCTAGCATCAAGGCTTTCTCAAGTGAATCCTCTCTTCTCATTTGATGTCCAAAGTACTTCAGTTTCATCTTCAGTATTTGACCTTCCAAGGAGCAGTCGGGGGTGATTTCTTCTAGGATTGACCTATTTGTTCTCCTCGCTGTCCAGGGGACTCACAAACCTCTCCTCCAACATATTTCAAAGGCGTCTATTCTTATGGTCCAGCTCTCACAACCATACATTACCACTGGGAATACCATTGCTTTGACTATGCAAATTTATGTTTGCAAGGTGATGTCTCTACTTTTCACTATGTTCCCCAGGTTTCTCATAGCTCGTCTCCCCATAATCAGCCGCCTTTTTATTTCGTGGCTGCAATCCCCATCTGCAGTGATCTTGGATCCTAGGAAAGTAAAATCTGTCACTGCTTCTACTTCTTCCCCATCTATTTTCCAGGGACTATTTTATTTCAAAACTCGGATGAGCGGGGCCAGCCAGAATTTCTGCTACCGGTTCTGGCAAACTGGGGCAAACCTGCTGGTGCCCACCACTGGATTGAACCCCCAACCTCTGACTTTGCAGCCAGATTCCAAACTACTGAGCTATTTAGCCAGCTGGAGGCTTTCAAAGGTGAAGTTCTTAGCCAGATTCACAGATCCCATGGGAATGAAAATGAAACCTTGTTCGTGTTACTCTTATGGGCTTTCCATCCATGCCTCAGGATTAAGTTCTCTCATGGGCCAACCTTGTGATCCTTGTGGATATTTTGGGGACCCCCTCTCCCATGTCTTTCTGATGCTACCTGATTTCTCCTCATTTCCTTACTCCTTAAAAGTACCCTTGCCCGGAAGGTGGCATTTGATATCCGGTTACAACCGCAACCAGCCAAGCGGTTGCTTTCTTTGACTCATGCTTCATAAATCAAAAAGAGCAATGCACACTGTACGTTCGGAGAAAGTAGCCCTGTAGAGCAGAGACAAGTGTTCTTCACTCCCCAGCCCAAATATTTTGGCCCACAGCTTCTTACCATCAGCTGTGCTGGGTGGGACTCAGTTGTTTCTAGTGGTTATTTCTTTAGTTCCAGATTTCCCAAGGTCTAGAGCAGAGGTTCCCAACCTTTTTTTGGCCATGCCTACCTTAAGCATCTCTAAAATCCTGATGCCTCCACACACACTTGGTGACATATAATTCTTATTATTCAAAAAGTGAATTCCTATTCATGTAGAGGAAGCCTAAAAGGCCATTAAATTGGTCTAAGTCAGTGGTTTCCAATGTGGGGTCCAGGCCCCACTGCTGGACTTAAATTCCCAGAACCCAAAGTCAGCGCATTGGATGATCAGTGCTTTGGGGAATTGAAATCCAAAAACCAAAGGTTGGGAAACATTGTTCTATCTCATTCTTGAATTGTCCCTCTCCAACTAAAATAAATAAATAAATTAAAAATTTGCCCCCCTTTGGGGCATGTGCCCCACGTTGGGAACCATGGGTCTCCAGGATCTCCAGGGCAGAGACTATGGATCTCTCCAGGTCAGACATGCAAACCTCGTGTATTGAGCGATGTGGCAAAATGACTATAACTGACAAGTGGATTGCATTTTTATTTCTAATACTGTCTTTATAGTTTGCCCTTTACCAAATAGTACAGTGGCATCTAACACCAAGTCATATGTACAAAAGATAGAATGGATAAAAAGTTCCAGAACTGAACGGAGAAGCTTTGTCTGTTTCCAGTCTCATCCTGTTCCCACTGCAACGGGAACTCAGGCTGTAATGGACAGAGCCATGTATCCCCTCCTTCTGCCCAGTGAGGAACTGAGGATCAAGTCCGTGTCTCTGCCATAGGTTGAGGGGAACTGGCCGGAGTTGTCTCTGCCTGCAGGCCTTTTTTTTCTTGCCGGGTGATGAGGACGTACACAACGCAGAAGGAGAAAAAGCAGCATAATTCGTATAAAATCTGGATGCCAACAAACCTGAGGACCCAAAAAGCAAAGTAAATAAGTGTGATTGAATGGGGCCCTGTATTGCATTGGCCTGCCTCTTTCCAGTCATCATGGAAGCATTAAATCAGGGGTGCCCAAATTATGGCACCCCTGATTTAATGGGTAGGGAATGGATAGATATCTCCACCAAATAGGTCATTACAGGACCAAGCTGATGATGCTCGAACCATTTCCTCCCCTTGAAGAATATGAGCTAATTAATCAATACAGCAATCCCAGCTCCCCCAGTTTCCTCCCAGCCCTCAGCCCGCCAAGAACACCGCCGCCGCCGCCGCCGCAGCTGATCCCGGGCTGCCCCTCCCAGCCTGGGAGAGGGTAAAAACGGCGAGCCCCTGGCCCACCGAGAACACCGCCCCTGTCACAGCTGATCTGGCTTCGCCTCCCCGCCCCGGGACAGGTATGGAGGCAGAGACAGCTGTGGCGGGACGCGCTCTGATGATTGCTGTAGTCTCCCCCTTCATCTTCCCGCCCCGGGAGGTCAGTTGAGGATGTTGAGCTTTTGCTCCATCAGGACTCATGGAAATATCTATGTTTGTAGATATTGTTAATTTACTTAGTATTTGGATCCTGTAATCTCTAATATTGTTATTTTTGAAATGTGATTTGTGAATGCTTTGTGTCATTTATATTGCTTTGTATTATTTATATTGAATCATTTATATTGCTTTGTATTACTTGTAAACCGCTTTGAGTTCCCCTAGGGGAAGGAAAGCGGTATAGAAATCCAAGCATAAATAAATAAATAAATAAATAAAAATGGCACGTGGGCCAGATCCGACCCCCTGGCAACAATTCATCCGGTCTGCACCGCCCTCATTGCTCCTGTATGGGTGTGTTTTACTTCCACTTCTGGGAGCGACGAGGGTGGTGTGGGACGGATGAATTGGTGTCAGGGGCTGGATCTGCTATAAGCAGAGAAAATGGCAGCCTAAAATCTATCCTATCCTGTTGCAAAACACAGATTGCAAGGCGTGTTTTACTTCTGCTTCTGGTGGAAGGAACCACGTGATCGGCCTGCTGAACCACATGACTGGCCTGTGGCCCAAAACGTTTGGGCATCCCTGCATTAAAGTACTTCTGGAGTCAATGTGATGCAAACCCCCAAATACAACTCTGAAGAGCCATCATCCAAAACATCTAAATAAGCAGGAAGGTTCCCATGCAGGAGCAAATTCAGGGTAATCGGGGATGGGATGGGGGAGAAAAGCTAGTTCCTGGCTATGGGGACCTTCCCCTACCATAGCATGGAAAGTTAACTCTTGGGAATACCGCTCCCAGAAACCTTCTGCCATGGTAGCCAGGCGCCATACGCTAGCTTTCACGAAACAAATCTGGTAGTTGAAACTCATGAAACAAATCTTTCCAAGCTTTGGTCCCCATGCATTAAGTCAACAACCACCTCTTCACAGTCTGTTTCTATCTCTTTGGCAAGCATGCGTGAATCCATTGGCTGGCCAGGTTATCCTGCTATGGCAATAGAGGAGACCCTACTGCCAGTGACTCAGCACCGATAATCAGGCAGTGGTTAGCTAATCTGATCCCCCTGAGGGCTAACGGCCATGGGTGGAGAAGTCCACAGGGATTGGGAAGGAAGGGTGATGGTCCCCAAGTGGATTAAATGGTCCCACTTGAATCCATCTTGATGGAGGGCAGCATCCATCCTGGCCTGGGGCTGAGGAGGACTTTGCATGCCAAAAGGGCTCAGGAACAGAAAGCGACTCATGGAACTGGATCAGTGGCACTATGAGTGTGACGCTGCAATGCAGAAGGCCAATGGAAGTCCCCCACATTATAATGCTCCCAGGATAGCTGATCACCATGAGGAGAGCCAATATTCAGAATTAGATATGGCATAAGACGGAATGCATGTGCGCACACATGCATGCACGCATGCACACACACAAATGCAAGTGTACACAGAGGCAGAAACAAGTCTTTTGTGTTAGCCTCCCATTGTGACAAGGAGAGGGACCTACTTTTGCCGGAAGGCTGTGTTGTCATAGTATCGGCAGCTGGTTTTCTTTTGACATTTGGTTTGCCACAGAAGGCAGGACGTGTCAATGATAGCACCGTATAGCACGGGGGCAGGTAGCCAGGCTGGAGAAAGAGGCAAAAAGACACACCCTGCGTAAGAGGCAACGTCCACCCAACATCCACTGTAACCCTACAGCCACCCCACTGGCAGATTTTACCACTAAGCCACTCGCCATTTTTTTAATTCTTGGGCAAGAGAGAGAGAAAGGAGATAAAGAGTCACACTCAAATAGCTACTATGAGATTTCGTCCTCTTGGCAGTAAATGGCTGTCCCGGTATTGGAGGAACCGGTGAGTGGCAGTGAAAAGGCAGTTGCCCCCTCCCCCGCCCGGCCCCCAACTCGTTAGCATCCCCTTTTGTTATGGGCTGAAATTAAGCAGGCACACCTTTCATTATTATGCGCACCTGGAATTAACGGAGACATTATTTCTCATTTTTGCTACACCTGTTTCCACCATAGCCATGCGTTTCACATCCTAGATTTTACCCACTCACTCACTCACTCACTCATTACATGTTTATACCACCCATCTAGGCTATTTCCCACATTGGGCAGTATACAGGCAAATAAGCAGCAGCACTCAAATAAAATAAACAACAGAATAAATATCTGATGGCATCTGAGGGTAAGCAAGCTCAAAACTGACCAACTAACTTGTCACAGGTAAGATATTCTTAAAGGCTTTCCTTGAAGAGGAAAAGTTTTGAGTTCTAATGTCCAGGGATGGGTCCTGGCATAGTTCAACGGGTTGTGGATTCCAAAGGTGAGAATTCATTTCTGCACACCTTTTCTGCTCCTGCAGTGCATTGGGAGAGGATATTGGCACATCTAGGTCTTCGTTTCTCACCAACTGAACTTCTATCATCCCTCCTTAGCCCCCCCCCCCCCAAAGTGGTTGGTTCCTGCTTCTGAGCTGCTTACCCTTCTAGCTTAGCAACCCAGGTTATTAGTTTATAGTCATTATGGTTTCCCCGTGCCCGGTTGGGCATGGGATGGCCGGGTAGAGGCCTCTTGAGTGAGAAGGCTCCTAGCGGTGGCCTCTGTGGGCAGCCATATCTAGGGGGGTGAATAAATTATAGGGCTATAGGGTTTGATTCACCCAATTAACATGACCTGACCAGCGATTCTACCAAGATAGCATTTCGCTGATCCCAGTTATCTATCAGAGTGATTCAATCATCTCCGAGACATAGTAATCTCCGGCACAAATAGGGCCATGTTGACCCAGCTACTAATCCCAACACAATGGTGTTGCCCCTGTCAATGTTTGCCCCTGCTAATTAACTTCCCCTGAAGAGTTTCCCCAATTAACCTGAGCAAATAGGTGATGTGATTCTCTGTCAGATGACCATTCCTACCATGCACAGCCTTCTGCATAATATATACTGATGGTTTTCCCTCAATAAACTACTGGTCTTCACTCCATCTTGCCTCGTGTCGCTCCTTTGACCAGTCTCCTCCGGGATCCTAAGGGCCTCCTCACGGCCCAATTCCTACATCTGGTGCCCCGCGACGTGATTCTACTCGTGAGTAAGAGGACCCCGGAGAGGTCTACTCGTGAGTAACGATCCACGCGGTCCGGTTCAACGCCTGAACCGCGACCCGTTGCCCCGGAGGACTGCGCGGCACTCTGGTCGGCAGCCAGCCGGACAGAGGAGTGGCCGCGGCGAGGCATTCCCAAGAGACTTTCCTACCTACCTTTTTCCCGGCTTTGGGGAGGTTCGCGAAGGGAAAAACGCGTTCCGGTCAGGGCAGGCTGTGAGCCCCTGACATTGCAGTGGCCGCCGAGGGCCCGGGACAGGACGATCCACGCTCCGACAGCTACCCCAGACACTCGTCGCCAGAACTGTTATCTGTAAAAGGACGCGTCGACTCTCGGCCCGAGAAGGAAACTTCGAGGGACCCATCACAGGTAATATGGGGACTTGCTCTCATAGACCAAGTCCGTCCGCTAGCCAAAGAACTCGAGAGGAGGAGTTCAGAATCCTGGCCAGGGTTTTTAAGTTGCGATTTCACAGCGGAGAGCTAGCGAGACTTTTGGCGTACCTCAGGGGACACTGCCTACTTTACCCAGAAGTAGGTACGTTAACCTTGAAGCTCTGGGATCAGATAGGAGACTGCATCCAGCAACCCCCCAAGGCTCCAGGCAAGGTAGTCAGTACCTGGAGCAAATGTAGGAAACTCTCAGCAGGAGTGGACCCAGTCCGGATAGAGACCCAGAAAAACCCAGCGCAGTCAGAACCATCAGCCCCAAGAAGTCTCTATTCGTCATTTCAGCTTAAGCAGGGCAGTATAGGGAGCATTCCCTCAGTGACAGCTGCAGACGTCACTGAAGGAATTCATGGCATGAGAGGCCTTGGCGCTTCTCGGACAGTTAAAAGTTCCCTGCAAAGAAAGAACTCCATTCAGCGCATGGGTGAGGAAGATCCATTCACGGGGAAATTGCCAGTGGCACAATTAGCTAGCGCCCAACTGCCGTGTTCAGCCCATCTGAAGGCAGACACACGTTCAGGCAGGGCTGCTCAGCGCCCACTGCTCACGGAAACCTGCACGGCCCCTGGCCACGCAGGGCTCCAAAGCAGACCCATTACCACACTCAGGCGCAGAGCAGTGCCAAAACCCCAAGGCGCCTGCTTCCAGTGTGGAAAAGTGAGACACCTTAGAAGAGAAAGCCAATCTAGACCAGGCAGATCTTCAAAAGGTTGTCTTGATGCCAAATGGCCACCCTGGCATGCATCTGGCCCAGGCTAGAAAGGAGGCAGCCATCGCCCTGGCCATGCCAGAAGAACCATCCCAGCAATAGTACCCCGAGTTCCCCCAGGGCACAGGCAGAATCTACTTGTCTCACCTTGGGAGTAGCCCAGAGAAACTTGCCCCTAAGTAAAAGCACCCAGATGGCTGTAAATAGCCAGCTGTGTATTAGCCATCTCCTCATGTGTAGTATTGAACACTGCAGATCAGGGGAGGAATGTGTGAATGCGTAAATAGATGTGTGTATGTGTGGTGCACCACTGAATGTATGTCTGCAAGAACTGCGTATGATTGCAAAAGCCTTGTCTCTATGACCACAGTATGACTGAAAAAGTGTTCCTTGTGTGTAACTGCGTGGTAATGTCACTGTGAAATATGTGTTAAAACAGTTTGCACTCTGTTCATGGGCAGGAGCTATTTAAACTTTGAGGAAGCATGATGAGCAAAACCCTTTGCCTTGCCTGCTTGGCAGCCTAGGCAGGAGAGGGGGGGGGATGGGGCAGGGTGGTTCCTCCCCCTTCCCTTGAGACTCTTCTCTTTGTCAAAGGATTAAGCCTCTCTTGGAAACCGGTTTTGCAATCAGGAAAACAGATTTTTTCTTTTCAGAAGCGCGATCTGAAAACTAAAAATCACTTCTATGAGTTTTCCTCACTGTATCATAAGCTATGGGGCCCCTCCCTACGTCTGTGTTCCTCAAAACTCCATCTCTGTGTTTTAAGGTTTTTTTAATATCTCTTAGCGTCTTGGAGTCACGTATCTCACCAGGAGTGAGAGAATTGCATTGTCTTTATGTGTGTACCGTGTTATCATCTTGTAACCTCGGTTCTCAACCTTAAAGTCAGGGGCCAAATTCCGGGGCCTCAGGCAGCTCTGGGGTCCAGACAGTCATCCTGCCCTTCCTTCACCGCACAGCCCTTCTTGGCTTGGCGGGGGGGGGAGTGGCAGAGCAGCATGGGCCACATCTGGCCCACTCGCCCACATCTGGCCGCAGGTTGAGAATCGTTCTAACTCTCCTTCATTCTCTTAGGAAAGATACTGCTCTGGTATTTTGACTGTAATCAGTAACTCCCTCATTGCACCCCTTTCACAGGAAAAAGCACGCAAACGTTTTTGCGCTCTGTATCTTCAGAAAATGCTTACCTTTTTACAGGAATAAAATTCCTCTCCAGGCCTTAATTGTAACCAATTCATTTCTTCCTACAGCCTTAACTTGCTTCCTTTCCACAGTTAATTACTGATAGGGATTTTCTTGACAGAAGGACCTGGTTGCCTTGGTTACCTGACCTAATCTGATTTCGTTATGATAAGAGTTGCTGCATTCTCATTGTGCTAACTTCTGACTTGTCTTTCCTCCTTTTCTCCATTCGCCAGTGGAACTCCCTGCTGGGAATGCTAAACCTGTTGTCTTTTCATTTTTTGTGTATTATTTCCTTACAGCTGGCACGTCATAGTTGGCTTGTCCTTAATAAGTCTTAGTCAGTCATTTTAAGTACGGCACCTGGTCCACAGCACCCTTTCTAGTGTGCAGACACATTTTGCAAACTCCAGAGCACAGAGGAAGGATTAGTCCCTGAGCTCCCGAGCATATGCAGAGTGCCACTCATTAGTCAGGACAGCCTAGGACCATTTTAAGAGTGCAGTCAGGTCACACCCTCAATCGGATACAGGCATTTTTAGGCCACCCCTTCCCTTTTTGCTGCTAGTCTAAGCACAGGCAAAAGGCTAAGCCAGCATCTGGCACCCTTCTCACAGGAGCACCAAAATCGCTCCAGTGAAAGTGTACACGCACACCATGGGCGGATGTGCGCAGGGGGGCCTTCTTGAGAAATTTACCCAAGGGAAGCCTGGTGCTTCATGCGCCAAGGTTTGCCATTAGACCCCAGACTCGTCTCACTTCTAGCAGACAGTCACCTTGTGTGGATGAATGTCACTGGTTCCCCTTTGGGGGGGGCTAGGACAGTTTTCACTTATGGGGGTCGAACATATTAGGTTCTTCCCTGGCAAGAGGACCAAGCTTGGCGCACGCTCCTGACTCTTCCGCAAGCGGGCAGAGTTGGCAGCCATGGACCTTGCTTTGCGCACCTTTGCCAAAGAACGCTCCAACATAATTGCTGACAGCCAGTTTTCCTAGGAATTTGCTTCACAGTCTACCGGGAGCATACATCACTCCTGCGATAGACAAGAATTTGCTAAGTTTGTTCTTCACTACTCCACTTCAGAGTCATGCATTCCTTCTTCAGAATGCCAAGCACTCGCAAGGCAGTTCAACCTGCCACTTTCTCAAGCCCAAGGCATGGTTCGCTCTTGCCAGCATTGTGCAGGGGCCCTCGTGGGGGGGTCAACCCACGAGGGGCAGAGGCCATCCAGGTGTGGCAAATGGACGTCACACATCCCCACATTTTGGCAAATGGCAGTACATGGACGTTTGCATTAATACCTTCCCACAGTTTGTTTGGGCAACAGCACAGAAGGGAGAAACGGCTCCCCATGTGGAGCAGCATCTCCTTTCCCACTGCCAAGAGCTAACCTCGGCACCCGAAGTCAGATGACGCCCCAGCTTATAGCTCCAGGCAGCTGGCCACCTTCAGGGCCACCTGGGATATTAAGCTCACTTTTGGCGTTCCTTACAATCCGCAGGGGCAAGCGATTGTGGAACGGGTCTATCGGACGCTTAAGTCCTACGTTGACAAACAAACAGAAAGGGGGGGAAACCACGTCCCATAGTTGCACAGCATTGCTATCCTATAAGTGCAAAAACCAACTAACTCTTTCAGAATTTTTATCTCCCAAACAAGTCTCTTCCCCATGCAGGTCCCAGAGGCCAGAATCGGACCCGGATGATTGCAAAAAGCAGCACCAGTCACTGTCTTGGATGTCATCAGCTGCCCGTCTTCCTTTATGACTCACATCTTCAAAGACATTTCTATGAACATTTTGCATACTCAGTGCTCCCCAAAACAAGACTTCTCCAAACTCAAGTTACACAGGAAACCCCACCAAGAAGAGAAGCCTCATCCTTCGAAAAGCTGCTGAATGTCTTTTTATTATCTGTAGTTGCTATTATTTATTCATGCCTTGTACAATGCTCCAGTTGGGATTTGCAAGGGACACTTGAATTTCTGTATATTGTTAATAACGGCCAGCTTCCACCAAAGGAAGCCAGACCGGCCCATGTTTTGCATCGGCCCATTGCTTGGAAAGATTGAGTACCCGGTAGCTGGTAATCCCCAGTTAGTTTCACACCTCCCCATAGGTGCTAGGAAGACAATTACACAATGCCAGAAGCTGCAGAGATAGCTTAGAATCTCCCCAGGTCACAGTAAGAGATCAATGACACATCTCGTTATCTTGCCTTGCTATATTCAGTGGGCCGGGCTTAGCCATAAGCAACGCTCGGAGAATGAATTGGTCAATTGGCTTGCCTTTTGCAAAAGCCACTAACCACACCTCAGCAATAGCGCTGCTCAGCCAGGAGCAGACAGAGCTTCGCCATGCCATACTGGATAATCAAGCAGCTATCGATTATCCCCTGTAGTCACATCATTTGGGCTGCAAGTCTGTCCATGGCATGTGTTGCTTTATACCCACAAGATACAGAGCCAGCTCACGGACCTCCACACCCCAGTTAGGGACATCAAGGAGGATTCTTCATGGGGGCGGCAGGGCTCCCTGTGGTTGTGGTTCCCATGGGGTTGGCTCCAGACAACACTCAAAGTGATTGTGGGGGTGGTAATACTGGGCACAACAGTGTGTTGTTTCATGCAATGTATTCCCTCACTGCCATCGAGATGTCCCCCATGGTGGGAACCCCAAAGCACCATCAGCTGATGACCGCTTCTGCGCAGGGTCGCTGGTCAGGTTCTTAATATAAATAAATAAGGGGAGATATGGTTTCCCCGTGCCCGGTTGGGCATGGGATGGCCGGGTAGAGGCCTCTTGAGTGAGAAGGCTCCTAGCGGTGGCCTCTGTGGGCAGCCATATCTAGGGGGGTGAATAAATTATAGGGCTATAGGGTTTGATTCACCCAATTAACATGACCTGACCAGCGATTCTACCAAGATAGCATTTCGCTGATCCCAGTTATCTATCAGAGTGATTCAATCATCTCCGAGACATAGTAATCTCCGGCACAAATAGGGCCATGTTGACCCAGCTACTAATCCCAACACAATGGTGTTGCCCCTGTCAATGTTTGCCCCTGCTAATTAACTTCCCCTGAAGAGTTTCCCCAATTAACCTGAGCAAATAGGTGATGTGATTCTCTGTCAGATGACCATTCCTACCATGCACAGCCTTCTGCATAATATATACTGATGGTTTTCCCTCAATAAACTACTGGTCTTCACTCCATCTTGCCTCGTGTCGCTCCTTTGACCAGTCTCCTCCGGGATCCTAAGGGCCTCCTCACGGCCCAATTCCTACAAGTCATACCTGTCAACCATCCTGATTTGGCCAGGATTACCCCATAATTCGGCACCAATTTGCACCATTTCCCGACACGCGCTGCCAAAACCCCGTAATTTGGCAGCGGGGGAAAGGAGGCACTGCACAGCCCATCTGCGCAGGTCGTGTTGCACGCATGTGTGGAAGGGCTCTACACTTCCGTAGCTCCCTTCCACGCATGCGCAGAAGGCTACGCCGCCTGCGTAGAAGGCTACGCAAGTGGCATAGCCCTCCACATGCATGCGTACACAGCGACTTGCGCAGACCCGGTTTGCGCAGGTCCCGGATTCGTCGGAGCCACGGTTGACAGGTATGCTTATAGTGTAGTGTAAATAAGGTAGCACATAGCCAAGTAACAATCCAGTCATCTTCTGGCATTTTAAAAGTATATTGTAATCAAAGTAAGTTGCAGAAGAAAGTTTATCAAAAGTTCAGAAAAGGTAAAGGTAAAGGTTTCCCTTGCTCGAAAGCCAGTCGTATCCGACTCTAGGGTGCAGTGCTCATCTATGTTTCAAAGCCAAAGAGCCAGCGCTGTCTGCTGCTGCAGACATTCCCGTGGCCATGGGGCAGGCATGACTAGACACCGGAGTGCACGGAACGCTGTTACCTTCTCACCGAAGTGGTCCCTATTTATCTACTTGCAATTTCTTGCTTTCAAACTGCTAGGTTGGCAGGAGTTCTGAAAGCACATCAAAATAAAGAAAGCTTCTCTAAATGGGGGAAGGCCAGGCTTAAGCACCTACATGTTGTCTCAGTTCACTGCTCACCCTCTGAGTGAAGCTTCGGTTCAAGAGAGAGTTTTGGTACCTCCCTCTCGGTTTTATCTCCTCACACATGGTCTACCTTCTTGCCATTCCCCTAAAGCTGTGATGGCGAACCTTGGCACTCCAGACGTTCTTGGACTTTAATTCCCAGAAGCCCCCATGAATCCCCGCGAATGGGTTTACTGCGATTCATCCGGCCCACGCTACCCTCGTCTTTCCTGGAAGTGGAAGTAAAATGCGCCCGTACAGAGGAAGGGTTAGCCCGGAAGAGTCTTAACCGTACGGGCGCATTTTACTTCCGCTTCCAGGAGAGACAAGGGCGGCATGGGCTGGATGAATCGCAATAAACCCATTCGTGGGGATTCATAGGGGCTTCTGGGAATTGAAGTCCAAGAATGTCTGGAGTGCCAAGGTTTGCCATCACGGCCCTAAAGGAACCCAGCCAATGATCATACAGTATCACAGTCTATCGCAAATGAGGTTTCATTTCTTCCAACCCATGAGGTTAGCATGTTGTTGAATTCCATTCCTTCTATGGAATGTGTTACCGGTCCTCCCCCACGCTTGAAATCTCCCTCTTGGAACGAGGCTGAGTTCAGGGTACAGTCAAATCCTTGACATCGCCCAACATGAAAACTGCGTTTGCTTTTGACTTACCAAGAACTCTGAGCAGCAGGAACTGTATTCCCAGGGCAAAGGATTTGTCTTCAGGCCTAACGTTCCTGGAAGCAGAAGGAGAGAAAAGAAGCCAGCAAAGGGTTTGTGGGACCCGGGTCGGACAGCTTTGGGAACCTGGGAATTCTTCATGTCTTGTGCGGTTTTATGGAGTGGTGCAAGCCCAAGGTCTTCGAAGTGAAGAGCATGTTCTGCTCTCTTAAGTGACACAGATCTTTCTTCTTAGTAGCCAAGAACTCCCTCTACTCCTTTGTGGCATTCTCATTTATTTATTTTTTACCTCTCCCACCTCAAAAACAAAGCCCACCTGATCGTGAATCCTTCTGCTTTAAGCCTCGATTCTTATTGCCTACTGAAACTAAAGCCCAGCAGCCTGCACATCTGGTTAGGGCCACCCCATGTTCCCCTCCTTCCACCCTATGGGAATTTCATCTCCCACTGTTCGGTTTTTGACTGTAAGCCCCTTGGGAACAGGAGACTCTCCATGCACAAAAGCTGGACCTTTGGCAGTGAACTGCTTTGCTAGTGTTGGCTGTGAGCACTCAAGGGATCCCCCCAGCCTCCTCCCATTCCAGTCCTACCGAAGGGAGAAGGCGGCCACCACGTAAACATTCCCAACCCACGATCCCAAAATATCTTCAGCTACCTGAGGATCATTACAAAAGCCGGGGTGTGTGAGAGGCTCCCCAAGAAGGTAGAGATGCAGGCAATGGTTACAAAAGGCAGCAGGAAATGCGAACAGCGTGTACCACAGCTGCCAGGTTTGGCATAGCCGAAGGCCCCATCGACAACAATGCAGTTACATGCGGTGTAATTCTGTGAGAGGGAGAAGACGTGAGGAAAGAACACAGTCAATTGTATTGGGAGCCCAGGAGGCCAGGGAATGGCAAACAAGCTGCTCTCCATCTCTTCCCTTGGTTTCCCTCTATTTCAAGGGTGGGTGGGTCATGGGTGCCTCCCAGGGCCTCATTGGGACCACAGGTTTCCCCCAAATCACCCCACACACAAATCCCCCCTCCCCCATGAATTGCTGGCTAGTTGCACCTGCAGAAGCCATGAAGAATACCCCATTGGCCATTTTAATGCTATTTCATAGAATCATGGAATCACAGAGGTAGAAGGGGGGGGCTTTGAGCCCATTGAGTCCAACCCCTCCTGCTCAATGCAGGGATCTGAATCAAGGCAGATATGACAGAAGGTTATCCAATTATCTCTTGAATGCTTCCAGTGTTTCATATTCCCAAAGGTCTATTTCACTTTCTGGCCACTTTAAGTTTTGAAAAGTCAGCCCCCACCACCCCCTGGTGAGGCTAAGGAGAGTGGGGGGTGGGTGGGGGAAATGTCTCTCGGTCCATCCTCAATGTCTTTACCTTGCCAACAGGTTAACTGGCTGGAGACATTGCACCAAATGGATGCATGCCAGGTTCAAACAGTAACCAAAGCTCTGTGGGTGATGTAGCCCAAGGAGGAGGAGGAGGAGGAGGAGAAGGAGAAGAAGAGTATTGTGCTCTTCAGCTGGGGCCCCAGAAACAGCTTTCCTCTCCCCACAATTGTCTACACAGCCACTGAGGCACCATTGAGTCACAACTGGTAGTTACTGGAAAAGGGCATTCTCTTCCCCACAATCACTCTTTTCTCTCCCCACCCCACCACCCCAATTTCAAATATAAAGGATCTTACTCACCTGAATCCTTTGTAGTTCCTTATTGTAGATCAGAGCTGTGCAGCCCGCGAAACACGGGGAAACATACTCAATGCTATCTTGCCCACATACAGGGTTGAAGATAGAGAGCGTGCATTTGCACTTCCGATTGCATACCGTCACAAGTTCTTTAGGGTCAGAGCTTCCCAAGGAGGGGGGGGGGGTGGAGAGAGAAAAAACACACATTATTTAGCCAGGCACAGCTTGGGAGCAAAACACTCTTGCACATACAGTGGAACCTCGTTTAACAAATTAAATGCGTTCTCCGGGACCTTTTGTACTACGAAAAATTTGTAAAGCGCATTTCCCATAGGAATGCATTGAATGCAATTTCCCATAGGAATGCATTGAAAACCAAAATTTGTTAGCCGAAATTTAGTCTCTCATAGGAGTGCATTGAAAACCAATGAATCTGTTCTGAAATTTTTTTTGTTAACCGAGCCACTATTTTTTATGGATTTCCTTTTGTTATGCGCTTTTTGTGTTAAGCGAGCCATTTATTAAGCGAGGTTCCACTGTACTTGAGCACAGAGATCTACAAATATTTATTCGTGGCATTCAGCTAACAAACTCTTAGCTAGTTGGTTATGAAATTTTAAACTGACAGCCTGCTCATATTTATATGTGAATACACAATTCACTTAGACCAAAAGGATCTTTCTTTTCAGCATTTCAGAAGATGCTACCCGGCTGAGACCCAAGAACAGCCCCACATTCAAAGGGAAGGCAGCGTTCCAGATAAGTCATAGGTTATTATGGCCACATTCATCTTCTTCAGGGAGGTGGCTCAAGTCAAACAATAGGAAAATGCTTAAAAACAGCTGAAATCATTTCTTTTAAAGAAGCTTTTGAGAATGCTAGGTATTTCATTTTGTGTCTCTGTCACCAATAGTTTTTTTTTGTTTCTGGTGTGTGTGTGTCTCCTTATCATGAAGCGTGATTTCCCATCGGAATGCATTGAAAACCAATTAATCCATTCCAGAGGTCAGGGGAAAAGTCAAAAAAAGTCTTTTATCTGTTCAAAACTTTTCATAACATGCACTATGGAATTTTTCACCACATTTTTGTCACTTTATAAAGAGATTTGAACAAATAAAAAGGTTTTTTTTAAAAAAAATTCTGATCTCTGGAATGGATTAACCTGTTTTCAATGCATTTTCAACACTTCCCAGTAGGCGAAAAATCCCAGAAAAGGAGCAAACACACTCCGAACACACACACACACACACCGCAATGGGAAGCAGTGTGGGCTGCTCAAGTGTAACTGAAAAAATTGCTTTTTTTCTTACCTCTGGAACGCGCCCAATGCTCCCAGTGCCTGCAATCCCGCCACCCCTTTGGCTGCCTGGGCAGGCTGTGCTGCCCCCCACCCTGAATGTTCGGAGCGTGTTCGCTCCATCTCTGGGATCCTCCATCATGTCCTCACCACACCTGGTCAATTTAAAATGCGGAACCCTTGCATGTCTGTATTCTGAGGTTGGACTTAAATTTCCGGAAGCTCAGGTACCCCTGGAAGCTCCACCTGCCACCAGAAGTACAAAAATGCTGGGCTTCAAGCTGCCCAAACTTGGTGAAAACACGACGGAAAATCACCATGTGCCAAGCACTGGGAGCAAACACAACTGAGTCCGCTGTCGGACCCCCCCAAAAAATAATAATAATAATAATAATAATAATAATAAAACAAAAAAAAACCAAAAAAAACCTGATCATATGGCTGGGGGAAAAAATGTAAGTCAAAGCATTATGTTCTCAGGATTTCTTCTCATGTCGCGAACTTTCCATTGTGCAAGGAACAATGTATGTATGTATTTTTAAAAATGTGTGACTGTTTTTAATGTGTGAGTTTTGTGTTGTTAGCCACTCAGAGTAGGAAAATATCCTAGATGGGTGGGGCATAAGTATAATAAATCTTAACCTATAAATCCAAGGGTTAACCGTTGGAACTGGCTATAGGTTGCTATGCCTCGCCCTACTTGCCTGCACTCACCCTTCGTGCACACGGCCGATCTGGGTACGCAGGTCAACGAAGGATTTAGAAAACCGGCAGTGGGGCAACAGCCCCACAAGCGCGAAGAAAGGGAAACAACTTCACTTCCCAACATTCCTTGCGCCGCGACGCGCCACAGCCAATCAGGCTGAGAGGCTCTCGCACAGCGCAGCGTTCGGAAACGCGCCGCAGCCAATCAAAAGAAAAGCATTTTTAAAAAACGCAGCAAAAACACAAAGCACCAACCCATAACTACAAGCCCCAGCGTCCTGCGCGCCCGTGCAGAACGCTGAGGAAACCGGCGCCCGAAAAATTAAAAAGAAAAACAACTCACAGCCAAGCAAACACCAGCTGGCTTTCTTTCCCTCACCCGCGGCGCCTGAAGGTCCCGACTGGAGTTTCCCCTTTAATATCAGTGGGTGGGGGTTGCGATCCCCCTCTCCCCTGTTTCCCCTAGGGTTGGGAGGTTTGTGGGGAGAAAAGGGGAATGTTTCCCAAACCCTTCTGGACTCAGGACACCAGGGAGAGGGGATCGATTCCCACCCCCCTCCTTAAAACAACTCCGTCTTTTCTTCTCTTTAAAAACGGAGTTGTTTTAAGGAGGGGGGAGGGAATCGATCCGCTCACCCACTGATATTAAAGGGGAAACCCGATCTACTTTTCATGTCTCCACACAAAGCACCATAACACACTAAAGCCCCCCTCCCCACCACCTAGCCCACCCTTCCTAACCCCAACGACCATGCCCCCTCCCCACCACCTAGCCCACCCTTCCTAACCCCAACGACCATGCCCCCCTCCCCACCACCTAGCCCACCCTTCCTAACCCCAACGTCCATGCCCTCTCCCCACCACCTAGCCCACCCTTCCTAACCCCAACGACCATGCCCCCTCCCCACCACCTAGCCCACCCTTCCTAACCCCAATGACCATGCCCCCCTCCCCACCACCTAGCCCACCCTTCCTAACCCCAACGACCATGCCCCCTACCCACCACCTAGCCCACCCTTCCTAACCCCAATGACCATGCCCCCCTCCCCACCACCTAGCCCACCCTTCCTAACCCCAACGACCATGCCCCCTCCCCACCACCTAGCCCACCCTTCCTAACCCCAACGACCATGCCCCCTCCCCACCACCTAGCTCACCCTTCCTAACCCCAACGACCATGCCCCCTACCCAACACCTAGCCCACCCTTCCTAACCCCAACGACCATGCCCCCTCCCCAACACCTAGCCCACCCTTCCTAACCCCAATGACCACGTACCTTCCCCACCACCAAATAAATAATTTTTAACAATTACTAAAAACACTCAAACACATCCAAAAATACACAAAAACAAAAACACCAAAAACAATACGAAATAAACAAAGACACAATCAAAAACAAAACAAACAGACAAAAAATGCAAACTCCAACCCCCCTCCCCCCCCGCCCACACGCACACACAAAAGAAAGAAAACAAGCAAACTTACCAAAAGAGGTGCTACCTCCACCAGGACTGGAAAAGAAATGAATAAAGAAAGACACTACTTACCAGAAGAAGCTCCACCCAGAGGCCAGGAGAGAAAAAAAAGTCAAAATACAATAACCCCTACCAGCACCACCTGCTGGCCACAATAGTAAAAACAATTCAAAAACACACAACAGCCCCAAACAAAAGGCCAGAAGAGTAAAAACAAGTCAAAAATATAACACAAATTCACAATTTTACACAAAAGGTCACACCAATAAAAACAAGTAAAAAAATTACACTAAACACACTTTAACACAAATCACAAATATATGTCAATAAAATACAATAGAAACTTTTAAAAATCCTGTGCTGAGTTATAACTCAAATTTAAACTCAAAACATCTAAACACATTTTAAAAACATTGAATGTAAAAAACATTTACTTTTAAATTATTAAAATTATTACCTACGGTACAACTAATTAAAAAATTCAAAAAACTAAAACATTATTAGCTTACATAAAACAATTTGAAAAAATTATATCATACTTTCTTCTTTTATTAATCCTAAAAAAAAACTAAAAAAGCAGATCACAGTTAATAACAGCCAAGCCAAAAAAATTTTACATAAATAAACATTTAAAAAATTAAAATTACAGACTAAGCAATTTTTAAAAAAATTTAACACAATTTAACCTTCCAACACAATGTAAAACTATTGCAAAAATAAAATTGGTTCATTTTTTATTAAAACACACGGGGGGAAAAGCCCGGCAACGCCGGGCAACCCTTGCTAGTAAGTATATAAAATGCTTTCCTAGCCAAAGCTCCAGCAGTGGCTTAAGGAGCCCTGGTGGCGCAGTCATTAAAAACTGTTGCCCTACAACCAAAAGGTTGTGAGTTCAATCTTGACCAAGGCTCAAGGATGACTCAGCTTTCCATCCTCCTGAGATCAGTCAGATGAGTCCCCAGCATGTTAGGGGCAAAATGATAATTCCCTTCTGAACTGCCCAGAGAGTACTCTAAGCACTAATGGGGCAAGGGATTGGAGTGCAACTGCTATGGAAGGGGTGCCCAAACTATGGCCCAGGGGCCGGATCTGGCCCCCAACACCAATTCATCCAGCCCACAAAGCCCTTGTCGCTCCCGAAAGTGGAAGTAAATGTGCCATATGGGCACGTTTTACTTCCGCTTCCAGGAGCGACGAGGGCTTCGTGGGCTGGATGAATTGCCATTGGGGCCCGGATCCGGCCCCTGGGCCATAGTGACCAACACCCTGATCCACATGACCGGCCCGCAGCCCAAAAAGAGAGTGAGGTGGAGAAGGCACAGAAGAAATCCCACTAAGGAAGCTGAGGAGGAGATCTCCGTTCCAAAGCCAGAGTTCGTGTACCTTCCAGAGTAGTCAAGGCCGGCAACCGCCTGTGTCGGGCAGCCCAGGAAGAGGAGGGGCAGGTCAAAAAGGATGCAGAAGCCCATGCTGAACAGACACATGACCGTGGACTGCTTGAGGGTGAGGTGGCAGTTCTTCATGATGGCCCCCCCAAGGATGATGCCAAACATGGCACCAGGAATGTGGACCGCTCCTGTGGGGCAGAGGAAGAGAAAGTACATCAGGCACCTGGCCCATTCTGGAGCACAATCCCCACCACGGTCTATTTCTGTTGAACAAGAAGCCAGGTTATCTTGCCAGCGACTCAGTGCCAATCGTCTGCAGGTGGTTAATTAACCTGACCACCCTGAGGACTAATGGCCTTGGGTGGGGAAGTCCATAGGGAAGGGTGAGGGTCCCCAAGTGGATGAAATCCCACTTGAATCCATCTTGATGAAGAGCAGCAGCTTCATCCACCCTGGCCTGGGGATGATGAGAGCATTGCATGTCAAAAGGGCTCAGGACTAGGGCTCAGGACCAGAAACTGACTCACAGAACTAGATCAGTGGTATGGGGGTCATGCTGCAATGCAGAAGGCAGATGAAAAGCCATGACATTATATTCACAGGACAGTTTTCATGGCTGAATACCATGAGGATCACCAAGAAGAAGAAGAGGAAGGAAGAGGAGGAGGAGGAGGAATTTGACACTAGGTTGCCTGATACGATGTCAGCAATGCCAGCCCCTTTCCTGGGGCATACAATCTGGGCACAAAGAAGGAGCATCACGCACCGATGATCATATTGGCAATTGATGCCGTCAGGCTGAACTGACGCTCCAGGAATTTGGCCAGGAAGGTTGCTAAGCCAGCGATCATGCCAGAGAGGTTGATCAGAGCGAAGATAACCATGACAAAGATGGGATTCTTGAGGTTTCTCATCAGCACCACAGGAAACACTGCAAAAGACCAGACGAAAGAATAAGTAGGTGAGGATCAATCCTCAGTAAACTAGTAGTACCCATGAGCACTGTGCGTCAAGGATGGCCTAGGTAAAGTTTGCCCATGCTCGGAAGCAAAATCGTATTCGACTCTAGGGTTTCGTACTCATCTCTGTTTACAGCCAAAGAGCCAGGACCATATGTGTCTGCAGATATTTCTGCAGCGGAAGTAAAACATGCCCGTACAGTTAAGGCTCTCCCGGGTTAACCCTTCCTCTGTCCAGGCATGTTTTACTTCCGCTTCCGGGAGCGACGAGGGCAGCATGGGCCAGATGAATTGCAGTAAACCCATTCGTGTGGCTTCATAGGGTGCTTGAGCTTCTGGGAATTGAAGTCCAAGAACATCTGGAGTGCCAAGGTTTGCCATCACGTTCCTAGACCCAGACGTTTTTTGGACTACAGTTCCTAGCTGGCTATACCGGGTGGTGGATTCTGGGAATTGTAGTCCCATAGGTGACTTTTCCCATGTTCTGCTAGGATGATCATGGAAGCACATGAGATCCTCTTAAGGTGAAAATGACCACCACCAAAACTTTCTGCAAGCTCTAGTTTGCCCGGCTGCTTCTCGTGAGAGAATTTTGTCTCCCTCATTAATTAGCATTTTCTTGGACTACTGCCAGCACAGTGGAAGATTAGATGTTGGTTGTTATTTAATGAACATAGACGCAGACAGCATTGGCTCTTTGGCTAAAAACAGAGATGAACACTGAACCCTAGAATTGGATATGACTGGCTTTCGAGCAAGCGTGACCTTTACCTTTACTAAAAGCAAATACTGTATATTTATAGCTTAATCTGGGGGAGAAAGAGGTACTTTATCGGACAAAGAGAGCAAAACACTCCATTACTTGATTAGTAAAAGTCAAGGTCGCCAGTTGTATCTGAGTCTAGGGGTCATAAGAACATAAGAACATAAGAACAGCCTTGCTGGAACAGGCCACAGCCCATCCAGTCCAGCATTCTGTCTCACACAGTGGCTCACCATTTCCTTCAGGGTATTATTCCCAAGGAGATGCCTTCACCTGCTTACGATTCCCTGGAAATGGCATGGAGAGATATCCTGCCTATCTCTCCAACCCGGAGGTTGTCCTAAAGTATCCCATAATTATAGCCATTGATACTCTTGTCCTCCATGAACTTGTCTAACCCTTTCTTGAACCTGTCAAGACTGACAGTTGTTACCACTTCTTCTGGCAGGGAGTTCCATAGACCAGTAATCCTCTGGGTGAAAAAGTACTTTCTCTTATTTGTTTGAGAACTAGTACCCAAAAGTTTCATCGAGTGTCCCCTAGTTCTAGTGTTATGCGATAGGGAAAACAGTTTTTCCTTATCTACTTTGTCCACACCGTGCATGATTTTATAAACTTCAATCAGGTCACCTCTTAGACGTCGTCGTTCAAGAGTGAAGAGGCCCAACCATTGCAGCCTCAGATGGTAAGGAAGGTGTTCCAGTCCCCTCATCATTCTGGTTGCCCTCCTCTGCACTTTTCCCAGCTCCATAATATCCTTCTGGAGGTATGGCGACCAGAACTGTACACAGTATTCCAGGTGGGGCCTCACCATAGATTTATAAAGAGGCAAAACGACACTTGCTGACTTATTTTCTATACCCTTCCTAAGGATCTCTAGCATTGAGTTTGCTTTTTTCACTGCTGAGGCACACTGGGTTGACACCTTCATTGAGTTGTCCACCAGGACGCCAAGGTCCCTTTCCTGGTTTGTCGCAGAGAGTTCAGACCCCATCAGTTTATAAATGTAATTGGGGTTCTTTGCCCCAACATGCATCACTCTGCACTTACTAATGTTGAAGCTCATTTGCCACTGTTTTGCCCACTCCCCCAGTGTCAAGAGATCCCTCTGGAGCTTCTCACAATCTCTCACAGTTTTCACTACCCTGTATAATTTAGTGTCGTCAGCAAATTTGGCTACCTTGCTTTTTACTCCTACCTCTAGATCATTTATGAAGAGGTTGAAAAGCAGGGGTCCCAGTACTGAACCTTGGGGGACCCCACTCTTTACTTCCCTCCACTTGGAGAAGTGTCCATTTAGTGCTACCCTCTGTTTCCTGCCCCTTAGCCAGTTGCTGATCCAGGACAAGACTGTCCCTTTATTCCATGACTGGTAAGTTTATTCAAGAGCCTTTGGTGTGGGACCTTGTCAAAAGCCTTCTGAAAGTCCAGATAAACAATGTCAACTGGATCCCCCTTATCCACATGCTTGTTGACACTCTCAAAAAATTCCAACAGATGAGTGAGGCATGATTTGCCCTTGCAAAAGCCATGTTGGCTCTCCTTTAGCAGCGCCTTCTCTTCTATGTGCCTATTAATTCTATCTTTTAGGATGGTTTCCATCACTTTACCTGGGACACATGTCAAACTGACAGGTCGGTAATTTCCTGGATCACCCCTGGATCCTTTTTTGAAAATTGGTGTTACATTCGCTACCTTCCAGTCATCAGGCACAAAGCCTGATTTGAGGGAAAGATTATATATTTTGGCTAGGAGATCAGCAATTTCATCTTTAAGGTCCCTGAGAACTCGTGGATGGATGCCATCTGGTCCTGGTGATTTGTTAGTGTTTAGCTTAACAAGACATGCAAGGACCTTTCCCCTGGTTATGTCTATCTTGCTTAATTCTTCGGTTTCCCTCCCTACGAAGATAGGCTCTGTTTTGGGCATGTGGTCTCTGTCTTCTTCAGTGAATACTGAAGCAAAGAATTCATTGAGTCTCTCTGCAATCTCTGTTTCCTCTTTAATAACCCCTTGCCTTCCATTGTCATCTAATGGTCCAATGGCCTTCCTAGTTGGGTTCTTACTTCTAATGTACTTAAAGAAGTCTTTGTTATTTCTCTGAGTATTTTTAGCTATACGCTCCTCAAAGTCTTGTTTTGCTTTCCTGATTGTTGCCTTGCATTTGTTCTGCCAGAATTTATGTTTCTGCCTGCTGTCCTCATTCGGACAAGCCTTCCATCTTCTAAATGAGCTTCTCTTGCTCTTGATCACTTCCCGAACAGCTCCTGTAAGCCACATCGGAGTCCTCTTGGACCTGGCAGTGCCCTTTTTCCTTTTGGGTATGCATTCCAATTGAGCCTCTGTTATTGTTTTTGTAAACAGCCTCCATGCCTCTTGGAGTGTTTGGACTCTCTCAATTTTCCCTTTCACTTTCTTTTTTACTAGTTTCCTCATCTTTGGGAAATTTCCTTTTTGAAAATTTAAGGTCTCTGTGTTAGATTTTATCAGTGACTTGCGGTCTATGATCAAGTTAAACATAATTGAGTTGTGGTCACTGTTCCCTATTGGATCAGTCACATTAACATCTTGCACCAGATCCTGAGTATTACTCAGGATCAAGTCAAGGATTCTTGTACCTCTAGTTGGGTCTTCAACCATCTGTCCCAGGGAACAATCATTTAACATATCTAAATCAGTCAGTGCTCATCCCCATTTACAACCAAAGAGCTAGTGCCGTCTACATCTGCAGACATTTCTGTGGTCATGTGGCAGGCATGACTAGACACCGGAGTGCACGAAACACCGTTTACCTTCTTACCAAAGTGGTACATATTGATCTGCTTGTAAATTCTTGTGTTTAAACTGCTAAATTGGCAGGAGTTGGGGCATAGACGGGCACTCACTCCGTCATGCAGCACTCGGGTCTCAAACTGCTGATGTGCCGACCTTCCAGTTGTCGAGTTCAGCGTCTTACCCACTAAGCCACCGCAGTCCCTATGTGATTCATTACAGCTGATTAAATCAAGCTCTAGTGTGCTGCAATTAGCCCCACTGAGTTTCAGTGCTGCAGGAGTACAGCATGCCCACCATTTCCTCTGAAATTTGTGGAGAAAGTTGTCGGTTCTTTTCAAGCCTTTTATCACCTCTGGTGCATTTGCCATGTATTCATGACTAAAATCCTGAAGGCCCTAGATGAGAAATGTACACAGACTTACTTGTGACAAACTGACCCAGTGAGTAATCTTCCACAAATTCTGGCGTTTCTTTAAGCTCATCGTTTATGTCTGCCTTATTCATTTCTGAAATGCTCTTTCGTGAACTGTCCTCCTAGGAAAAGACAGAATGCGTAATAACACATCACTGCATCATAGGTGGCTCATGACAAAATTTTAGGCAGTTCCCCATTTACACCACGAGTTTCTACAAGAGCCTGGAGGATGATAGGATTTTCCCAGGCAGAGGAGACAAAAGGAGTCTCTGTTTGAGAGAGGGATATTAGAGGCACAAACTGAATGTTGTTGTTGTTTATTAAAACTGGGCTTGTGCTGTCATAAACTGCTGGACCTAAGAGTTCCCCTGAGGGCAGGACTGTCAAAAAAGTTCAAATAATAATAGTACTGTAACAAGTTTAATAGGTGAAAAGAGGAGGGAAAGAATGTGTGACAGGAAGGTCCTAGAATATTTTATCTGGAGTGCTTGACAAGGAACTGAGATTAAATGGAAGAGAAACTGTGCGACACACAAATTATGGAGAGGTGGGACATAACAAAATGTTCAGAATCAGCTTTGGAAGGCTCTGCGCAGGCACAGTGTGCGTTCACAGGGACCATGATGAAAAAGGCAAGATATAAACATCGGGAAGCCGTCTCTCCATCCACCCAGCCAACTAGCCATCCATCCATCCATCCATCCATCCATCCATCCATCCATCCATCCATCCATCCATCCATCCATCCATCCAACCAACCAACCACCCACCCACCCAGCCATCCAACCAACCAACCAGCCAGCCAACCAGCCAGCCAGCCAGCCAGCCAGCCAGCCAACAAACAAACCAGCCAGCCAGCCAGCCAGCCAGCCAGCCAGCCAGCCAGCCAACCAACCAACCAACCAACCAACCAACCAACCAACCAGCCAGCCAGCCAACAAACCAGCCAGCCAGCCAGCCAAACAACCAGCCAGCCTGCCAGCCAGCCAACCAACCAACCAACCAACCAACCAACATTTATTTTAGATGTTCAGGCTTCTCCCCCTTCTCTGGTCCAAGATGTCTTTGTTGCACAGTCCTCCTACTGTTTCTATGTAAACTGTTTATTTTACTGCTTTTCATTACATTTTGGCTGCCTGTTTTGATAGTTCATCTGGCTGATGAAAACCACTTTTTATTTGGCCAACCTATTTAAATACTTTCACGGATATTTTAAGTGGTGCCAAAAGTCTCACTGGAGAGATCTTCTTTCCTCTTGTTGTTCTTCTTTCTTTTGGGCATTCTGTGTAAAAGACACCATGTATTGACACCGCCCAGAGTAATTGCTATACTGTAGTTAGACGGCAGAGTTAAAGAAGGAAGGAAGGAAGGAAGGGTTGACTTGGGGAAAAACTAGAAAATATGTTCATTAGGAGCCAAGGTACTCATCTTTAACATTTGATTCACCTACCTACTTACCTCTCTCTCTCCCTCTCAATCAATCAATCAATCAATCAATCTCAATCAATCAATCAATCTCTCTCTCTCTCTCTCTCAATCAATCTATTCCTCCACAGAGTTGAGGAAGCATTTAATTTGCCAATATGCTGGTCCCATCAGTTAAGGAAGCACATCTAGTGGGGACTAAGAGGAGGGCCTTCTCCGTGTCCGCCACGGCCCTTTGGAACCTCTTGCCACCAGAATTGCGCCTCCAGACGGAGCTGCTCCCTTTTAGAAAAAACCTGAAAACTTGGCTATGCCAGCAGGTGTGGGGTAGGAATGACTCTACCTCCCAACCCTGTTGTTTTGTCTAGCCATATGGGAGTTGTTAGCCTGTTAGTCTTTTTTTTGTCCAGTTTTATGTAGTTTTTCTTTTAGTCTTTTGGGTCATTTTAACATGGATGGATGGTGGATGAGGGTTGTTCTTTCAGAGGTTCTAATGGGGTCAAATGTAATTTTTGGATAGGAGTTTTTAACTGGGTTGTACTTGATGTTTTTAATTGTTATTTTATATGTTGTTTATGCCGCTTTGGGTCTCCCCTGAGAGAGGAAAGCGGGGTATAAATGATTAAAATAAATAAATAAAATAAATATCCTGGCATGGCTCACTTCTTAAGCCACTTCACCGTTAGTGGCGAACTGACAGCCGGCTGCTGAGGACCAAATAGGATCACTCGAGGTCTGCCTGCCAATCCAGAGACTGCAGTTGGTCCAGAATGTGACGGCCCGCGCAGTGGTGGGGTGTAGTTGTTTCTCCCACGCTTCACCAATGCTGCAGGAGCTGCACTGGCTGCCTATATGTCTCTGGGTGCAATTCAAGGTGCTGGTTGTCACCTTTAAAGCCCTTCATGGTAGCGGACCAGGATACCTCAGGGACCGCATTGTCCCTAGGACATCGAGCCGTCCCACGAGAGCAAACCAAGAGGGCACCCTTCAGGTGCCATCCGTTGGGGAGGCTCACCTCTCCAGCATGAGGAAAAGGGCCTTCTCGGTCATAGCACCCAAACCATGGAACCTCCTCCCGGTAGAATGACGCCTCCAGAGCCAGTTGCTACCATTTAGGAAAGAATTGAAGACGTGGCTGGCAAAATAGGTCTGGGGGCCGGGATTGTCAACAAGCTCCCCTTTTCGGCTAGTCTGAGGCTCCCCCTCCTGTAATTAATGTTTTTAATGTTAAGGTTTTGTAGATTTTATACTTGTTTTTAGATAGCAAATGGTACCGGGGTGGTGGTGTAATATTGCTATGTTTTTAAGGGTTTTTTAATTGTTTTATATTGGTTTTATCTTGTGTACACCACCCAGAGTTCATTGGTATGGGTGGTATATAAATCTATTAAATTAAACACTTGGAGTGCCATTAAACCCATTCCTGTGGATTCACAGGGATTTGGACTTCTGGGAATTGAAGTCCAAGAACAGCTGGCGTGCCAGTAAACCCATTCCTGTGGATTCACAGGGACTTGGACTTCTGGGAATTGAAGTCCAAGAACAGCTGGAGTGCCAGTAAACCCATTTGTGTGGATTCACAGGGACTTGGACTTCTGGGAATTGAAGTCCAAGAACAGCTGGGATGCCAGTAAACCCATTTGTGTGGATTCACAGGGACTTGGACTTCTGGGAATTGAAGTCCAAGAACAGCTGGAGTGCCAGTAAACCCATTTGTGTGGATTCACAGGGACTTGGACTTCTGGGAACTGAAGTCCAAGAACAGCTGGAGTGCCAGTAAACCCATTTGTGTGGATTCACAGGGACTTGGACTTCTGGGAACTGAAGTCCAAGAACAGCTGGAGTGCCAGTAAACCCATTTGTGTGGATTCACAGGGACTTGGACTTCTGGGAACTGAAGTCCAAGAACAGCTGGAGTGCCAGTAAACCCATTTGTGTGGATTCACAGGGACTTGGACTTCTGGGAACTGAAGTCCAAGAATAGCTGGAGTGCCATCACAGCCTTAGGGAGTCAATCTGACCTGCTTTTGGCCTTCCTTGCTTCCTGCTGCCCTTCACCTTGCCCAGCATTGCCATAATGTCCAGAGTTTCATGTGTTTTCATGATGTGCCCAAAGTAGGACGGTTTCAATTTCATCATTTTTGCCTCCCGAGATGGTTCAGTCTTGACTTGCTCTAGGATCCACTTTTTTACCTTTAGCTATGGATATAAATAATGCCCTGATTTATCTTACTGCACTAAATGTGAAAGCATAGAAATGCTTATACTTGAGAAAAGATGACAGGGATTTATTGTTTGTTGGCTACAGACAGGATGTGCTCATTTGTAATAATTGTGCCGTCCCACAAAACCTGGAGCTGTGGGGAGAAGTGCCTCCGTGTTGCATGAAGCTTTGGGAAGCAGAAGTATCGGATGGATTGGATAGATTTGTGTGAGTGAGTGCCTATCCTTTTTGCGACTATGAGCCTGCATAAGGATAAATGCACCAATTCTGTGACAATGTATTTTGTTCAAAAAATGGTGTGCTCATTGTCTAGCACTCATGTTGGAAGTGAGAATCCTTGCAATGTTTGAGAAGTTCTTGAGGGACTTGCAAAGTTTGAGGAGTTCTTGAGGAAACATTGAGTCTCACTGAGTCAAGACAGCCTGTCTCAGCCCAGAATCAAAATACTGATGAGATTTCATCATATTCCTACTTTCAGGAGGTCCTATGCCAGTGGTGGTGAACCTTGGCATTCCAGCTGTCCTTGGACTTCAATTCTCAGAAGCCAAAGTCTCTGGGAATCCACACGAATGGGTTTATTGGCACTCCAGCTGTTTTTGGACTTCAAGTCCCAGAAGCCCAAGTCTCTATGAATCCACACAAATGGATTTACTGTGCGTACGCAGAGACTTGGGCTTCTGGGAATTGAAGTCCAAGAACAGCTGGAGTGCCAAGGTTCACCATCACTGGTCCTATGCTTTTTCACCAGTGCCATCTGATACTCCTAAGCAGGAGGGGGAAAGCCACAGCCATAGAGACACAGGGTAGTTATATTTTGCAACTAGCAAGGGTTGCCCGGCGTTGCCGGGCTTTTCTCTCCGTGTGTTTTAATAAAAAATGAACCAATTTTATTTTTGCAATAGTTTTAAATTGTGTTGGAAGGTTAAATTGTGTTAATGTTTTTTTAAAATTGCTTAGTCTGTAATTTTAATTTTTTTAATGTTTATTTATGTAAAAATTTTTTGGCTTGGCTGTTATTAACTGGGATCTGCTTTTTTGGTTTTTTTTTTTGAGGATTAATAAAAGAAGAAAGTATGATATAATTTTTTCAAATTGTTTTATGTAAGTGAATAATGTTTTAGTTTTTTGAATTTTTTTAATTAGTTGTACCGTAGGTCATAATTTTAATAATGTAAAAGTAAATGTTTTTTACATTCAATGTTTGTGTGTTTTTGAATTGTTTTTACTGTTGTGGCCAGCAGGTGGTGCTGGTAGGGGTTATTGTATTTTGACTTTTTTCTCTCTCCTGGCCTCTGGGTGGAGCTTCTTCTGGTAAGTAGTCTCTTTCTTTATTCATTTCTTTTTCAGTCCTGGTGGAGGTAGCACATCTTTTGGTAAGTTTGCTTGTTTTCTTTCTTTTGTGTGTGTGTGTATGTGTGTGGGCGGGGGTGGGGGGTGGGTTTGGAATTTGTATTTTTTGTCTGTTTGTTTTGTTTTTGATTGTGTCTTTGTTTACTTCGTATTGTTTTTGGTGTTTTTGTTTTTGTGTATTTTTGGATGTGTTTGACTGTTTTTAGTAATTTTTAAAAAAATTATTTATTTATTTGGTGGTGGGGAAGGGACGTGGTCATTGGGGGTTAGGAAGGGTGGGCTAGGTGGTGGGGAGGGGGGCATGGTCGTTGGGGGTTAGGAAGGGGGGCTAGGGGGCGTGTTCGTTGGGGTTAGGAAGGGTGGGCTCGGTGGTGGGGAGGGGGGCTTTAGTGTGTTATGGTGCTTTGATTGTGTGAAGTCGTGAAAGTAGATCGGGTTTCCCCTTTAATATCAGTGGGTGGGGGTTGTGACCTCCCTCTCCGCTGGCTACCCTAGGGTTGGGAGCTTTGTGGGGAGAAAAGGGGTATATTGCCCCAACACTTCTGGACACAGAGGAACAGGCAGACTGGATCGAATCCCCACCCCCCCTCCTTAAAACAACTCCGTTTTTAAAGAGAAGAAAAGACGGAGTTGTTTTAAGGAGGGGGGTGGGGGATCGATCCTCTCTGCCTGTTCCTCTGTGTCCAGAAGTGTTGGGGCAATAAACCCCTTTTCTCCCCACAAACCTCCCAACCCTAGGGTATCCAGCGGAGAGGGGGATTGCAACCCCCCACCCACTGCTGTTAAAGGGGAAACTCCAGTCGGGACCTTCAGGCGCTGTTGGTGAGGGAAAGAAAGCCAGCTGGTGTTTGCTTGGCTGTGAGTTGGTGAGTTGTTTTTCGTTGGGGGTTAGGAAGGGTGGGCTAGGTGGTGGGGAGTGGGGCTTTAGTGTGTTATGGTGCTTTGTTTGTGTGGAGTCGTGAAAGTAGATTGAGTTTCCCCTTTAATATCAGTGGGTGGGGGTTGTGACCCCCCTCTCCGCTGGCTACCCTAGGGTTGGGAGGTCTGTGGGGAGAAAAGGGGTATATTGCCCCAACACTTCTGGATCCAGGACATCAGGCAGACTGGTTCGAATCCCCACCCCCCCTCCTTAAAACAACTCCGTTTTTAAAGAGAAGAAAAGACGGAGTTGTTTTAAGGAGGGGGGGGATTGATCCACTCTGCCTGGTCTCCTGGGTCCAGAAGTGTTGGGGCAATATACCCCTTTTCTCCCCACAAACCTCCCAACCCTAGGGTAGCCAGCGGAGAGGGGGATCGCAACCCCCACCCACTGATATTAAAGGGGAAACTCCAGTCGGGACCTTCAGGAGCCGTGTGTGAGGGAAAGAAAGCCGGCTGGTGTGTGCTTGGCTGTGAGTTGTTTTTATTTTTCATTTTTCGGGCGCCGGTTTCCTCAGCGCTCTGCGCGCTCATGGCGCGCAGGACGCTGGGGCTTGTAGTTATGGGTTGCTGCTTTGTGTTTGTGCTGCGTTTTTTTAAAATGCTTTTCTTTCGATTGGCTGCGGCGCATTTCCGAACGCTGCGCCGTGCGAGAGCCTCTCAGCCTGATTGGCTCTGGTGCGGCGCGGCGCAAGGAATGTTGGGAAGTGAAGTTGTTTCCCTTTCTTCGCGTTTGTGGGGCTGTTGCCCCACTGCCGGTTTTCTCAATCCTTCATTGACCTGCGTACCCAGATCGGCCGTGTGCACGAAGGGTGAGTGCAGGCAAGTAGGGCGAGGCATAGCAACCTATAGCCAGTTCCAACGGTTAACCCTTGGATTTATAGGTTAAGATGTGCTCTTTTGGTATAAGCCGAATGATCTCCCAGTAGAGTCTTCCAGAGAAGGAACTGGGAGGCCCACTTTTTATGGGCTTTGGGATCAGACGGCACAGATTTTACCTCCACAAATAATGTAAAGAGAAATGAAGATGCCTACAAAATATCCAGCCACTGTAGGAGGGATTTACTTGGTTTTTAAACCACTGTCCTAGAAGTGTCAACAGAATGCTGGTCCTACGTGGAATACATACTCTTGTGAAGTGGTAACCTTTTCTCTTGGGTGGATGGATGGATGGATGGATAGATAGATAGATAGATAGATAGATAGATAGATAGATAGATAGATAGATAGATAGATAGATAGATAGAGTGAGCTTCTGAAGTTTGGTGTGCCTTCATCAGTCATTCTTCGTGACCCTAAAGCTGCTTGATTTCTTGGGTCTCTTACAACCAAATAACTCATTGAGCCTTGATTTGGGGTTGGGAAGGATCTCACATTCCACGGTCATTTCCAATGGGAACATTTATTCAAACCAGGGCTTCTCAACCTGCAACCACAGGCTGGATGCAGCCTGCGGCACCATTTCATGTGCCCCTCCACGGCCCCACCACACCAGGAAGTGCCATGTGGTGGAGGAATGGCAAAATGGCCATCTGGCCCCCAAAGCTGTCTGAGGAAGTGTGACCTGGATCCCAGCTTTAAAAAGTTGCAAACTTCTGTTTTAAACCCTAAGTCTGTGGACATTGAGCCCAGGGCTCCATTGAGGACGTTGAGCGGCAAGGACTTTGTGATTTATTTTTAATTGATATTTTAGTGTTAAACTGTGTTTTATTGTGTATGTTATTGTGTTGATGTGTGTTGATATGTCTGTGAGCTGCCCAGAGTCACATTTCGTGAGTGGGGTGGCATGTAAGTCAATAAATAAATAAAATAAAAATCAGCCAGCTAATTGTTCTGTGGCTTCCCATGCGCGTCTCTGCTTTTCTTTTCAAAGGGAACAGGAATACGTTTTGCACAAAGAGGCAGATGACACAAATGACAAAGAGGAGGAGGAGGAGGATTTCCTTGTCTTGGTCTCACCTAGAGGAGAGGGATGTTGCAAAGCTTGAAATTTCATTGAGGCTGTGTTGCCTCTGGTCAATGGAGGTCACACATATTTCATTGACTCAGGTAGGTAGTTCTCTTCCTGCCCACCTGATGTGGAGGTGAACAGAACATGTTGAGCTCTCTGGTCTTCTCTGTAGGTTTCACAGCAATGCTCATTTTTTCCTGAGACTGCTAATGTGTGTGTGGCGAGGGGGGTGGGTATGGGGGGTTGGGAGGAGGAGATATTTTATTCTTTGCACAGACCAGGGCATAAAATCAAATAGATGGAGCAAAGTCAGCAATTGACTTAAAAGGGAAAAGAGCTTCACTTAAATATCTTTCCTGCGAGAGGAGGGTTTTAATGTCTGTTTTTCTTTCTTTCTGGTGACCTTTAATGATTCATGGCACTTGCTCACTCCATTTTGAACCTGGCTTCAAACCTAGAAGCACCAGCTTGCTTTTAGAGCCAACGCATGCCCTCCATGCCACTGTGAAAGGTAAAGGTAAAGGTTTCCCTTGCTCGAAAGCCAGTCGTATCTGACTCTAGGGTTCGGTGCTCATCTGTTTTAAATCTGAAGAGCCAGCGTTGTCTGCTTCTGCAGATGTTTCTGTGGTCATGTGGCAGGCATGACTAGACACCAGAGTGCACGGAACGCTGTTTCCTTCCCACCAAAGTGGTCCCTATTTATCTACTTGCAATTTCTTGCTTTCGAACTGCTAGGTGGGCAGGAGCTGGGACAAAGATGGGAGCTCATTCCGTCCTGCAGTACTCGGGAATCGAACTGCTGACCTTCTGCCTCCCAGTCAGCATCTTAGCCACTGTAGCCACTGCAGTCCCTATGCCACTGTGTAGGAGGTATTAAATATAAATGACCCATCTAGGGCCTGTCCAGGTATTTTGGGTGACAACTCCCAGTCAACATAGTAAGAGTTAGGTCAAGGTCAAGGTCTCTCTTACTTGAAAGCTAGTTGTACCCAACTCTAGGGGTCAGTGCTCATCTCTGTTTTCAGCCAAAAAGTCAGCGCTTATGTGTTTACAGACATTTCCGTGGTCCTGTGGCAGGCATGACTAGAATGCACGGAATGCTGTTTACCTTCCCTGCTGAAGTAATACCTATTTATCCCCTTACAATTTTTTGTTTTCAAATTGCTAGGTTGGCATGAGCTGGAAAAGAGATGGGAGCTCACTCTGCTGTGCAGCACTCGGGTCTGGAAATGCTGACCTGCTGACCTTCCAGTCATCAAGTTCAGTGTCTTAGCCACTAAGCCACCACAGTATATTTCCTAAGTAAGATTCGGGGAGGTGCAAATATGGAGGGTGGCTTTGGCTGTGACAGGCTGGCTAGAATAGGAAGAGGCAGCCAAAGAGGGAGATGTGAAGCATCAGGCAGGTGTGCACAGTTCTCTGCACCTGTTTTGCATCTGTGTAGCAATGTACTTGTAATCCCAGCTGCTTAAAATCCACAGGGATGAGGGGGTGTACTTTCAAGGGTTAATGTGTCTGAAAGAGGGGAAGGAAAAGCAGAAGAAACTGGATTTGGAAATGGTGACTCTCCCCCCCCCACGCCCCTCCACGCCACCATGCCCTTGCTTCAGTTGCTTATAACTGTTGTCTCCAAATAATCCCCCTCCCCCAGAAGGAGTGATAAGTGTGTACAAGAAATTCATCCTTAAGTGGGTCCCCAGACACCTTTGGTGCTTTGTGCATGATGGCAAAGCACAGCAGGCTGTGGGGACCTTTTGGCCAAAGGTTCCGTTGAAAATGCAGGTGAAGCCGGGGAAGGGGGGGAGGGAACCAATTACCCAGCTTGGGAAGCAGCCAGCGCATCAAAAACCATCACGGCTGCTCTGATGGAGTCTGGGCAGGGATCGTTAACAGCCAGGTGGGGCCAGGAGCTCGGCTTGACGTCTCGCTGGGCAAAAGCAATTCTGCTCAAGCGCCGCTGTTTCATGTTCCTCCTGGCAAGCTGCCCACTGCTCTAAAGAGCCAACCAAAGAAGCGCTTCGCTCTCAGAACAAGCTAATGAGAACATGTCCGATCGGTTTTCTTCCTGGAAAACTGCCCATAAACAAGTGGGACGCAATTTAGGAAACTGGATAGACCACGCTGCTTTATGGGCAGCTTTCCATTCTCCATGGCTGCCTCTGGTGGTGGTGGTGGTTCTCCTCCTCCTCCTCCTTCACCACTACCACTACCACCACCACCACCGCCACACAAAGAAAAATGCCCTCCCCTGCCTCCTTTGCTACTGTTTTGTACTGCTCAACTGGCTGGTTCCCTCCATCCTGTGCTTTTCCTGCGCCACAAGGAAAATGGTACAACGTTTTGCTGCTAAGAATATAAGACAAGGCGTTGGGTATGGTTGGAGTACCTGGTAGCTGGACAGGCCCCCATTAAATGGGAAGTCAGCTTGGCCTCTTTGCCGAGCGTCCACCGCATTCCTTGGAACCCACTGTTAAATCAGCAGTTCACATAGACACAATGCCATTAAACGCAGGAACCACAGCACATAAGCCAATAAAGGAGACTTTTCCTAACACTTCCGGTCACACCTGTCATTTTTTGCCTGCTTCTCTCTCATAAGAACAGCCTTGCTGGAAGAGGCCACAGGAGCCCATGATCCAGTCCAGCCTTCTGTCTCTCACAGTGGCTCACCATTGGCTTCAGGGTATTCCTTCCCAAGCACATGCCTTCACCTGCTTAGGATTCCCTGGAAATGGCATTGAGAGAGATCCTGCCTATCTCTCCAACCCAGAGGTTGTCCTTAGGTATCCATTATAATTATAGCCATGGATACCCTTGTCCTCCATGAACTTCTCTAATCCTTTCTTAAAGCTGTCAAGACTGACAGCTGTCACCACTTCTTCTGGCAGGGAGTTCCATAGACCAGTGATTCTCTAGGTGAAAAAGTACTTTCTCTTATTTGTTTGAGGACTAGTACCCAAAAGTTTCATGGAGTGTCCCCTAGTTCTAGTGTTATGCGATAGGGAAAACAGCTTTTCCTTATCTACTTTGTCCACACCTTTGTGCATGATTTTATAAACTTCAATCAGGTCACCTCTCCTGACTGTCCTCGAGAGAACTTACATACCTGGTTCTGCCTTGTTTTACTATTGCTACAAAAATCCTGGGCTGGCAGGTAGGCTATGATGTAATAGGCATGGCGTGATACAGTCCTGTTCTCTGCTTTTAACCTCAGAACTGGATTATAGCAATCCTAGCAGGGCTGCCAGTCTATCCAGGTAATAGAGTAGACCCTACTGCCAATGACTCAATGCCGAGTGTCAGATGGCAGTTAACTAACTTGACCACCCTGAGGACTAATGGCCTTGGGTGCCAAAGTCTACAGGGAAGGGTGATGGTCCCCAAGTGGATTAAATGGTCCCCTTGACTCCATCTCGATGGAGGGCAGCAGCTTCATCCATCCTGGTCCGGGGCTGAAGAGGACTTTGCATGCCAAAAAGGGCTCAGGACCAGAAAGTGACTCACGGAACAGGATCTGTGGTACTATGGGTGTCACACTGCGATGCGGAACGCAAATAGAAGACTATTATCATGCTCCCAGGATAATCTTCATGGCTAATCGCCATGAGGATTGTCAATATTCAGAACCACATACTGAAGAAGAAGAAGGCAACGAAGAGGAGGAGGAGGAGGAAGAAGGACTTGCAAGGTAAGAGAAGCACAGAAGGGTTTTTACCAGTTCCATACTGGCCTAGTGGGGATTTGAACCCAAGCCTCCCAAGGCCCAGTCTGCTACTCTGTCTGCAGGTGATGGACCTGGATGTTCAAACTTCCCTCTCGCGTCCCAATCCAGGTTGTCCTTCCACCACTGCCCTTGGCCCAACCTTCCACTCCTGGTAAGACTCATCCCTCCCAACCTTTTTGCAGGGCACCCATTAGGCTGGGAAAGGGAGGGGACATTGCCCCGGCTCCTGGTTGGGAGTCTGTGCCCGTGGCCATTTGCAAGGGCGGGGAGGGGGGGGGGGCTTACCTCTTTTGGCAACTCTCTTGGGAAAAAGAAGTAGGGGATGGCGGAGATGGCCACGATGCTGGCTGCGAAGATGAAACCAAGCCACCAGGCGCCGACCCACCGGGGGTCTTTGTTGTCAATGTGGATTTCCGCTGCAACACAACCAGATGAAACAGTGTGAGGTGCTGCTGTAAAGTTCACGACAAAGAAGGTTGCAAACGGTTTTATATACCATCTGGCCATTGATTTGTTAAGCCTGGTGCTGTCTGCACTGATCGGCAGCATCCCTATATATAATAAACATAAAACAAAACATAACAACTTTAGGTCAAGGTCAAGGACACTCTTGCTCAAAAGCCAGTCATATCTGACTCTAGGGTTCAGTGCTCATCTCTGTTTCAAAGCCCAAGAGCCAGTGCTGCCTGCTTCTGCAGACGTTTCCATGGTGGTGTGGCAGGCATGACTAGACACCGGAGTGCACAGAACGCTGTTTCCCTTCCCACCGAAGTGGTCCTTGTTTATCTATTTGCAATTTCTTGTTTTTGAACTGCTAGGTTGGCAGGAGCAGGGGCAGAGACAGGAGCTCACTCCGTCCTGCAGCATTCAGGTCTCAAACTGCTGACTTGCCAACCTTCCAGTCGTCAAAGTTCGGCGTCTTAAACACTGAGCTTAAGAACTTTAAAAGGGTATAAATAAGAACTTTAAAAGGCTATAAATTACTAACACAAAGTTATAAATTACTAACCCAAACACCAATACAATAATTTTAAAGAAAAGGTGTTCTCTCTCCCGTCCCCCCCAGGACCAACAGAGCTACACCACCATTTCCCACAGCTTTATGGACCTTCATCCAGTTTCCAAAATTGCTTCAGTTTGTGTGATGCTATTGACCCTTTGCCTTCTAATCTAGAAGCCCTCCCCAGATATCTTTAAAATGGTTCTGCTTCAACCACCTCTTTTAACTTTAATGTTACAAGTTAATTTATCATTAATAGCAATGTCCCAAACCTCTTTATACGATTCACTTAATTGAAAATCATTCCCATTTCCTAGCTGTCATTAATCTTGCTGCTGTCAACAAAAATGGAAATTAATTCTTTACTTGACCAGTTACATTGAGCCTTATCCTATATTGATAAAAGAGCCATCTGAGGACATGCCCCTAAAGTTAATCTGGTTATTGCATTTGCCGCATTGAAGACCACTTGCCAAACTTCAATACCATATATGAAAATAGATACCCTTTTTCTGACATTCTCTACAACACAATGCTGAATATTTCTTACCTATTTGATTTAATTTTCCAAATTAACTTATTTTTTTCCCTTTATCCTTAAAGGTAAAGGTCTCCCTTGCTCAAAGCCAGTCGTATCCGACTCTAGGGTTTAGTGCTCATCTCTGTTTCAAAGCTGAAGAGCCAGTGCTGTCTGCTCCTGAAGACCTTTCCATGGTCATGTGGCTGGCATGGTACCTATTTATCTACTTGCTGTTTCTTGCTTTTGAACTGCTAAGTTGGCAGCAGCTGGGACAAAGATGGGAGCCCATTCCATCCTGCAGTACTTGGGGATCGAGCTGCTGACCTGACACCTTCCAGTCAGCGTCTTAGCCACTTGAGCCACTGCAGTCGCATACAAAGCCCTAAAAAGTTTAAGATCTTGGTACCCAATGTAGGGCCTGATCCCTCCAGACCTTCCGCAAACTGGCTAGGACAGAGTTGTCCAAGGAAGCAATGGGGGATGTAACATGATATTTTGAATGCAAAATATTTTGAAATATTATATCACCCTTAGTCTGATTTCTATATTCTTAAATAAAGTTACTTAAAACTTCCAATTTCCCTTGACTCAGGTGGAGCTGGAAAGTTAATGGGCAAGAAGTCAGGCGCGGCGCCTGACTTCTTGGAAGCTGCCTTTTGGGATGTTAATTTGTCTGTCCTGACTGTCCAAGAGCTATTGTTAAACTTGAAGCTCAGAGTGGCATTAGAGTGATTTCTTTTAAAATGGGTAACTTTCATTAAAACCTGCCTCTCTGTGTGCACGATTACTAACTCTGAATGTTATATCTTATCATTTCAAGGAACAGTGCTGATAAATTCTGATAAAAGCATATATATCAATGACCATACCCTGTGCTCTCAAGGAATTGTGTCAAAGCAGGAGTCAACTACCATCATCCAGATGTGGAATTTGTTGCCATGGTTGCTTCTTATCCAGCCTTTTGTTTTACTCAAATCTCTAATTGTAACACTTGCAATAGCTATTTGGTTTCTGCTACATGAAAAATAATTGTAAAATGCTGTTTCTGCCACATGAAGAATATTGAAAAATGACTCTGTGTTTTCTGAACTCCCAAAATGTTTCTTTTTCTTTAAAACTTGAAGTACATCAGGATAGGTGTTTATGCATAGGACAGGATGGAGGATTTCACAAGGAGGTGACACTGCTTTCATCCACAGATCAAAGACCACTATCTCAGGAAATGGGCTGTTTGGGAGGGGGCTATGTAGATTTCTGTATTAAGATTTATAATTATGCAATTTGGGGGTTTAGCCATTTGCTACTGATATTTTGGGCATCACTTCATGGAGGAGGGGACTGTCCATCACTAATTTACCATGTGATCCTGTTTGGAACAATTGAAATTGTCTGGATTTTTTGAATTGTTTCTTGAGACTCTCGGGTCTTCTGCACCTTCACCTTCTCGCTCCCTGATCCAGCGTGGTCAGGATGGCTTTCTCTCCCTCTTCTTTCTCCCTCTTTCTCTACCTCCAGCAAGCTTTTCCTCCCTATCTCTTTCTTTTCCTTAGGCAAATCTTCAGCATGTGATTTCTAAGCAATCTTCTCTTCCTTTCCCCTGCTTCTAGTTTTCTCTGCTTTTCTTTATTCTTTCCTTTTAAGGTTCATTCATTTCTAAGTCGGCCTTTAAGTAACTACGTTGTTTGTTTCAAAGTAACTTCTTTACCTTTAAGTAATTTCTATCTTTATGTAAGCTTTTCATTTATAGTAACTTCTTCATTTATTTTTATTCCTGAGTAACTCCATATGTCTAAGTATTTTTAAGCAATCTTCTGTATTTCTAAAGTGAACTCCATCTAACTGGATTTCTTATTTTTCTTATTTGGTACTTTATGTCCTTATTTGATTCATAAGTAAACATCTTTAAATTTGTATCAAAACACTTTGTCTGTGAGTTTGTTCCTGATTCAACCCTGCCTGTGAATGGTCCCATAAAAGGATGCCAGTTTTCAGGTAACAGGGACATCTTGCCTCTGAAGTAATTTGTCCCTCCTCCATTGACTGTTAATTATCTATTTCTTTTCACTGCCATCAAGTTCCAGTGTTATATGCTGTTTTATTATTTAGAGGATGTTACCTTATTTATGGAGTTGTTGGGGTGTTTATAGCTGTATTTTGTTTTTATTAGGACTGTAAACTGCCCAGAGTAACATTCTTATTAGATGGATGATATATATGCGAAGTAAGTAAGAAAGTAATTACATAAACGCACAAATAAAAATTTAAACCCAATGTTGCCCTGCCTGAGGGAGACATGAGTTGGAGCAGATGTGCTACAATTTCCCTGCCCTCTTGTCACTTGCAAGTTAAGTGTGAAAGTCACTCCTTCCTTCTCTTGTTTGTCTCATGCTCCTTTCCACCTAACCCTGATGCAACTGACCCCCTTTGCTACAACGGGTGGTGATGGAGCCGGCGGTGGTGGTGTTAACTAGATAAATGCAATCTATTTCTTTTCTATTTGCATTTCTTCAACTGGTGTTTTAATTTTTGAATGTTCCTGCTCATTTTATGATGCAATTATATTTGTACTGTGCAACTATAAACTGACTCATGTCTAGTTTGTGGCATAAAGGTGGGGTATAAAATACAGTGCACAAATAATTCCTATGCTGTACTTTCTTTCCTCTCCCCTGAACAGACTTTAATTTAATTTGCACATAGGTTTATAAAAGGCAGAGACAAACGACTACTTTACCAAACAAGGACGATTCAGATTTGCAAGTGGGTTGTGTGTGTGGGGTGAAACAGATGGAGGAACAAACAGCTTTGGGGAATAGTAACTGAGCCAGGAGCAATTAAACAACAAAATGTGGGAACATATTTATCATAAACATTCAAAAGTCCTTCCCAAAGCGCACAACATAATTTGGATTCCTGTGATGACAGAAGGATGGATTTGATGGCCTCACAAGACCCTCCCAATTCCATTATTCTAGGGTCCTATGGTTGGGAATAGCGATCTCACAGCCTTAGGAAATGACATACAAATACAAATCTTCAGAACCTGTACAAAGAATCCTCCATGCATCATAAGAGCCTCATCGCAGATGAATTAATTCCTCAACTCCACGCATAGAACCAGAGAAAGGAACCAAAAATGCTCTCCACTGCAGATTTCACAAGGTTCTCCTGCTCCTTGGAGAACCTTATGAAATCTGGAGGGAGGTGGCAGGCTGTGTTTTGTCAGCCAATCGATCCAAAACAGTTTCTTTATCACAATTTCATCAGCTTCTATGATCACAACAACTGATGATAATTTGGCTTAGGTTATCTATGGGTTGGGATGCCTCAAAGCTACACCAGTTGAGAAAAAACGTATCTTCTTGTTGGCATTGCTCCACCTAAGATCAGGAGAGAAGAAGCAGTGGAGGCCAGGAGACCTAAGCAAAAGAGGGACCCTGGATATCCTCTGAACGGAGATTAGCCTCAAGACTGCCTGCTCAGATCCACAAAGAGCTGTATGGCACTTGAGGGTACACAACACTCTTGAGGATACACAAGAGCAGAACTTTAGTGTATGGGACCAAAGACAACAGAACAGCCGAAGGGTTGGCTTAACACAGGTTTATTGCATGATGATCCGGTGGAACATGAGGTAATGGCGGTGATACATCTCTATATATACAGTAGCATTGTACATTTGAATCTTGTAGCACGGTAGCTCATTGGCCGCTACCGGCGTGGCCTCGCCCAGGCACGCCTCTCTTCAGTAGTTCTTTCTCCTGCTGCTGAATGCGGGGAAGGTTTTCCCGCGGCTGTCCGTGATTGAGCAATGTGAACCATGTGAGACTGAACGCTCGCAGCTGCCCTCTATGGGCTGCTTGCTCGCGTTCTTTTACAGCTGAGATACATTGTATTTGGAGTGGTTACATTCTTATCAGTACGAGAACATGCATACATAACATCCCTCCCCCCTAGGATGGGACGAAGTCCCGCAACCATTGTGGCTTGCCACACGTGCGCTTGGGGCGCGCTTGTGCCTGACCTAGTACAGGAGAGCCTGTGATCCCTGACTCCGTGGGTGCTTGCCCTGCAACGGGAAACGGGGATTCGTTAGTGGCTCTGTGAGGCGTCCGTGCCTGCCTTGCGCTGGGGGATGGGAATGGAATGAACAGCTGGGAAGTGAACCCCTGCCTGTTGCTCTCAGACCCCGGGGACCCTCCTATTGTGAACCGCGAAACCGATGAGGATGCCCTAGTGGTTCTGCTACCTTCTGTTCCCCGCTCGGGGGACCTTGAGACTGTGGTGGGCGGACTCGCCGTCGCCTCCTGTCTTGGGGGTGTCGGTCTCCGGGAAATTGGTGCTATGTTGCATTCTAACTCACAGGGGCTACTGGGACTGGAAGTACCAGGGGCTGAACTGAAACCCCTCTTTTTGCTAGGACGGGTGGGGGACCACTCCGCTAACTCCCCCTGGTACTGTAAATCAAGGTCTAGACTTCTTGGGGAATCTGTGTTTTGGGGACACTTCCGAGGGATATGTGTGAGATCGGGGCTCTTCCTTTCCGCCGCAAACTCCCGCAAAACATCTCTGAGGATCGATTCCCTTTCCTCCCCCCTTGGTGGGGACCCATGTCCCCCTTTTTCTCCCCCTTGGGCTAAGCGGGTGGGGGAGTACCCTAACGCTGATTCGTGGCTATTTTCGTCTTCGTCCTGCTCTCCGGGGATTCTGCGCCTGAGTTGATCCACGTGCCGCCTCCACAGGAGGCCTGTATTGGTCTCTACGCGGTATGAAACGGGGCCGGTTTGTTCTATTACAATGCCGGGCACCCAGGCTGGTCCCGCGCTGGCGTAGTTCCTGCAATGTACGGGGGCACCTACGCTGAAGCTCTTTGTGGGATCCATCCCTACATTCCGCCCTTTGTCCTCTACCCTTGTGGGGTCTAGTTTGGAGATTACCGTGGCCAGCTTCCTGCGCATTAACAACTCCGCGGGGGAGTACCCTGACGCTAGTGGGGTGACCCTGTACCCTAGCAGGAATTGGCACACTTGTAATTCAAGATCTCCGGGGCCCATGCGCCGCAGCGCGTCCTTTGTGGTGCGCACGAGGCGCTCTACTTGGCCATTGGTGGCCGGGTGGAAAGGGGCGGAGGTGACGTGCCGAATGGCGTTGAGACCCATGAACGTCCTGAACTCGGTGGACGTGAAGCAACTAGCGTTGTCGCTAACGAGGGTGTCGGGTAAACCGAACGTGGAAAAGACCCTCTGTAGATGCTTAATTGTTGTGGCCGAGGAGGTGCTCGAGACTGGGATTACCTCCAGCCACTTGGAGTACGCATCCACAACAAGGAGGAAGAGCGCTCCTCTGAACGGGCCAGCAAAATCTACGTGTACCCGGGACCAGGGCCCCCTTGCTGCGTCCCATTCTCTATGTGGCAACCGAGCCTCTTCTGGCCTTGAGCTCTGGCACGCTTCGCAAGTGCCGACCATGTGCTCGATGTCGGCGTCTAGCTGGGGCCACCAGAAGTAACTGCGGGCTAGCGCCTTAGAGCGGACGATCCCCGGGTGGCTGACGTGCAGCAGCTTAAGCACCCTCGGCCGTAGGGACGTGGGGATCACTACCCGCTGTCCCCACAAAAGGCAACCCCTCTCTAGGGACAACTCTAATTTTTTTTTTGAAAAATGTGTCGAACTCCGCTGCTGGGGAAGACACGGGCCACCCTTTCTGTACCCAGGAACAAACTGTAGCTAACGTTTTGTCCTTGCCGGTCGCTTTGGCGATGTCGGCCGGTATTACTGGAGGGGAGTCTAGGACCTCTATCATTAAGACCTGGTGGTCCCTCTCTTCCTCGCCCACGTGGCAGCAATCCCGGGGAATGGGGGACCTCGACAGGGCATCCGCATGACTGATCTCCTTCCCGGGCCGGTACACCAACGCGTGCTGATACGCGTTGAGAAAGATGGCCCACCTGAGCATTCTCGGGGACAGGATTTGGGGTGTGGGCTTATCTGCGGTGAAAATGCCTAGCAATGGCTTATGGTCAGTCACTATGGTGAAGGGGCGGCCGTACACAAAATCATGAAATTTCTTGGTCCCCGCGATTATCGCTAGTGCTTCCCTGTCTGTCTGGGCGTAGTTTCTCTCCGCTTGGGACAAGGACCTAGAGTAGAACGCTATCGGGGCCTCCCTCCCGTCCTCCAGCACGTGGCATAACACCGCCCCCACCCCCACCGGGGATGCATCGCATATCAGGACCACTGGGCGTTTGGGATTGAAGTGGGTCAGTACAGCATCTGATGCCAGGAGTCGCTTCAGGTCATTGAAAGCCTTCTCATGGTCGTCGCCCCACTTCCATGCCTCGTCCTTTTTTAACAATTTGTGTAGCGGTTCCGCCACGGCTGCCTTCCGAGGAAGGAAGGAGTGGTAGAAGTTGAGCAGTCCGAGGAACGACTGCAGCTCGGGCTTGGAGGTGGGGCGAGGGGCCTTCTTGATGGCGGCCACCTTGGATTAGGATGGCCTTATTCCCTCGGGAGTAACACGGAACCCTAGGAACTCAACCTCAGTTGCGAAGAAAACGCATTTGTCTTTCCGCAACCGCAACCCCGCCTTTTCGAATATTGCCAGGACCTTTCCCAACCTGTTTGCTAATTTGGCCCGGCTCCCCCCTGTAATCAATACGTCATCAAAGTAGGGTAACACCCCCTCTAACCCCTTCAGGAGGCGTTCCACGAGTGACTGGAAGATCCCGGGCGCCGAATTCACGCCGAATTGGAGGCGCGTTACCTGGAACGCCCCTTTGTGGGTGACTATGGTCTGCGCAGCAGCTGCGGCGGGGGTCACCGGGAGTTGCTGGTAGGCTTGGGCCAGGTCGAGTTTAGCGAAACACCTCCCCCCGTGTAACCTGGCCAACAAGTGGCTGACTACCGGCACCGGATACGCATTAGGGCGGATCGCCTTATTGATGGTGCACTTGTAATCAGCGCATATGCGGACCTCCCCGTTGGCCTTGAGCGCTGTTACAATTGGAGTTTCCCACTCCGCAGAATCAACAGGAACAAGAATCCCCTGGCCCACCAATTTGTCCAACTCCGCCTCTATTTTGTCCTTGAGTGCGAAAGGCACTCTGCGCGGTTTAAGTCTGATTGGACGTACTCCAGGGTCCAGGTCGAAAGTCACTGGGGGGCCCTTGAATTTTCCGAGTCCCCTTTTGAAAACTTCGGGGTGCGCGTCGCACACGCTCTGTATTGGATCAGTCCCGGCGGCGTGTACTCCCATGGCGTACACCCCCCCAATGAACAACCCCAGGGGCTGGAACCATTGAGTCCCGAGGAGGCTGCATTTACCTCCCTTGAGGACGACTAGGGGAAGCATTGCGGCGTGCTTTTTAAACTGGACCTGGAACTTCCCAACCCCCAACACCGGGATGCGGTTCCCTTGCACGTCCTTCAGCGTGGACCTCAACGCTTTGAGCTTGGGCCGCACGTGGGGGGCGATTTTCAGGAACTCTCCCTGGGAAATGATAGAGTATGAGGAACCCGAGTCCACCTCCATCCTAACAGGGGCCCCTTGTATTACTACCTCAATGAAGTATCGGGGGTGCTCCGTGGATACGCTGAAAACCGGAGCATCGTCCTCGCTGTCGTCGGAGATGCGCCCTACTCCGTCCCGCTTCCTCGTGGTCCGGGTGCCGTCCTTGGGCCTCGTGGTGCGGTCCTGCCTCGCCGAGCGGTCTGGGGAACTCCTCTTGGCCTCGCGCCGTTTCCGGCAGACCTTGGTGATGTGCCTGCGCCGGCCGCAGTTGTGGCACTCGGCCTTGCGGAACGGGCATTTGGCGCGGGCGTGGGCGGCGCCGCAGCCGTCGCAGCGCCGGCCCTCCTTCTGGACCCTCCGGACGTCCTCGTCTTCGCCGCTCTCCGCGGACGAGTTCGAAACTCGCCATGCCGCGCGCACCGAGCTCTCTGCCTTGGCGGGTTTCGGGCGCCAGTCCTGGAGCTCTTGCACCCCGGCCGTCTTGGCTTCCGCGGCCTGTGCCGTGTCGAGGACTTGTTGCCACGTGGGAGGCGGCTCCTGTTTCATCAGCGCGCGCTGAGTTTCGGTGTCCCTCAGGCCGCAGAGCAGGCAGTCCCGGAGGGTGACTTCTGGGGTCTCCCACTTGCATGGGCCGGCGGCCAGTCGCAGGGCCGCTGCGAACTCGGCGACTGATTCCCCGGGCGCTTGGACTCGCCTCCAGAACGCGCTCCGAGCGGGGAACATGGCTATCGCGGGCCGGAGGTGGGTGCGCAGCACGGCCAGGAGCTCTTTGGCTTTGAAGTCGCTCACCCGCCTCGGCGCGATCAGGTCCACCAAGGTCCTCTTGGTCTCGTGTCCGAGCATGCGGACGAAGATGGCCCTCTTCTTGTCCTCATCTGAGACTTCGAGCTCCACCAGTGCTCCATTGAAGTCTATCTCAAACAGCTCCAAGTCTCCCGGCTTCTTGATCTCGTAGCCGGCGCATGTCTTGGTCCCGTGGGCAGCCATGATCCCACCTTCGTCGCCAGTTTAGTGTATGGGACCAAAGACAACAGAACAGCCGAAGGGTTGGCTTAACACAGGTTTATTGCATGATGATCCGGTGGAACATGAGGTAATGGCGGTGATACATCTCTATATATACAGTAGCATTGTACATTTGAATCTTGTAGCACGGTAGCTCATTGGCCGCTACCGGCGTGGCCTCGCCCAGGCACGCCTCTCTTCAGTAGTTCTTTCTCCTGCTGCTGAATGCGGGGAAGGTTTTCCCGCGGCTGTCCGTGATTGAGCAATGTGAACCATGTGAGACTGAACGCTCGTAGCTGCCCTCTATGGGCTGCTTGCTCGCGTTCCTTTACAGCTGAGATACATTGTATTTGGAGTGGTTACATTCTTATCAGTACGAGAACATGCATACATAACAAGAACCAAGTTAGAAGATGGAGGAAGAAGCTCACTGGACAAAGAATCCATTGGGTCATTTACTGGTCTCCCAATTACTGCCAGAGACATGCACCGATGAGGTCTTAAGTCTGGCCAATGACAAACCAAGAACTACGTCACTTGGAAGACCCTGAATAGGAGACTGAGGGTTGGCGTCCCTAAATGCAAGACCAACAGGCTCAAGTGGGGGCTGATGGCAGACAACAATATGCTGCGTGAATGGGGAAAGATATAGAATCTGCGCATTACTGCCGGAAACATGTATTGATGAGGATTTCAATTTGGCCAATGACGAAGCCAAGAAGGTGACTTCATATTGGCAGTCTAAGGTTTGACCTGGACACAAAAGAAGAAGAAGAATTTATGGGTCTCTCTCCTGTTATTCTCAGTTCAATTCAAGTTTTATTTGTACCCCGCCTTTCTCTACCCATGGGAGACTCAAGGCGGCAATAACAACAAAATATACAATAAAATAACAGGCAATACCAAGGAAGCAATACAGAAATAAATACAGGATACAATACAATAAGGTCAACAAAGTACAGTATCTTACAATATTATAGTTACAATTTCAAAATACTATACAGCAAAATAAATAAATACAATTACAATTTCTCTAACAACTGTTTCCATCACAAAGGAAAGGCCCTAGTTTTTTTGTAACGAGAATAAGTGTTCTAGCGCCTACAGATGCTATATTTGGGGTGCAAAGCTTACTCCGCTGAAACAAGAGCCAGTTTCTGCCCTTTCAAAAAGAGACTCTCCCAGCTTATCATTCTTCCTCCATTGAAAACCAGCTGCATTTCAAAAATGTAGTTCATAAAGCTACCAGGTGTGATACAGAGCAAAAGTTTGTACGCATAAAAATACCTTTTCAGAAGAAGAAGAGCCATTTTCAGGAACCTGTAAAAATCCACAGGAGTTTTAAAATCCAACATCAAGAAACAGAACCCCTTGAGGTATAGAAGGGATGAGATATTGATCCATTTTTCTTCATAATATATTGTTTGATGTACCAAGCCTGGTTCTTGTTACAGCAAACAGGCTATTCTATCAGGCTGAACTCGAGTGAATAAGAGCGTTCTCTTCCGGAGATTACAAGCTGATGGCAGAGATGTTTCTACTGTCCAATCTACAGCAGAATGCATTTTGTGATAGAATTGCCACACCAAAGGATGCTAGTGGTTGCCACAGAGAGTGAAACGTTCTCTTTAGAACAGGTGTGCCCAAACTTTTCGGGTCATGGGCCGGTCACGTGGTTCAGATTTTAGGCTGCCATTTGAGACAGATTTCAGGCTGCCATTTTCTCTGCTTAAACCAAGGGTGCCCAAAAATGTAGATTCATCGTGCAGTTAATGCACAGCCAGGCTTTCTGCAGAGCATCAAGGATTGGAAAGAGGAGAAGCGGGGGTGGGAAGGATTTTGATGGCTCTGCAGATTTACAGCACTTTACACACCCAGAAGCAAAAAATCTGCAACTCCTGCAGAAAAAGTTGCACCAAACAATTGGGCCATTTCGTCCAGAACTAACCAGCAAGAAGTCAGTCCTCAGAGTCTCAAGCGACTCTGCAGAATTCCTGTAAGATATTTAGTTAATGCCCACTCTTTGTTACTATACCTGTCAAGGATAAATGTTTTCAAATCGATCTGGAGAATATTTCCCCATGTTTAAGGGAGAAGCCACTAGAAACATAAATTCTTAGGTCACATTAGCTCAACCAGTATTTCAGGGAACCGTTGCTCTTGACTATTCATTCATTCATTCATTATTCGACTTTTTATGCCACCCCACTCACAAAGCGACTCTGGGCGGTTAACAAAGAGCAAAATAATTGCAATCACAACTACAAAGCATCAAATCACAAAAACATTCCAAAAAAATTGTATACATTTTTCTGGTTCTGTTCTAGGCAACAGCTGCTGCTTGTCTTTTGGTGCTGACAGCGAGTATGAAAAACAGAGGCTGTGTCGGGGAGCAAGGATGATGAATCAGCCAGGAGTTTCCAGCTACAACATCATTTCACTGAAAAGAATTAGGGAAATGAAATAAGCCATGCCACAGGGAACAAAAGAGCTTTAGAATTATGACTGACATTGACCACAGCGGCAGAGCCTATTTAATATCCTCTTGCATTATATTTATCTGCCGTCATAAAATATGAGCTCCTGAATCATCTGTATAGGATGAAATGACATAGCGAAACTCGGCATTGCAGAAGAAGAAGAAAACCCTGTTTGGATGCACTTCCAGGAAACGAGAAAAGTCAGCCACTCTCCTCATTTATGATGACATCCCAAATATTTAAGGACGTGGCTTTCCGAAATGACCAGAGAGAACCTAATGAGAGAGGCAATTCATCTCTCATGGAGGAGGAAGAAAGGGTTGGGGGAGATGATGGCAATAACCAACACACAGGAGGTGTGCAGATGTAGAAGTCTGTTGTGTATGTACAATGTTGCTTTATACGATGACAGTGTTGCTTTAAGAGATGTATGAATGTAACCTGGCCACAACCACAATGTAACCCAGCTGTTAAAGGAACGCGAGCAAGCTGCCCATAGAGGGCAGCTGCGAGTGTTCAACTCACATGGTTCTCATTCCCCAAATCACCTGCAGCCGCGGGAACTCACCGCAACAACAAACTACTACTGATCCACCACTGGAGATGGGCATGACCCGGATGACGTCACGCCAGTAGCGGCCAATGAGCTATTGTGTAGCAAGATTCAAACGTATTGTGCTACTGTATATAATGTGAGGTATCTCCGCCATTACCACATGTTCGTTCTGATCATCAACCAATAAACCTGTGTTAGTCCATACTGCGACTCCTCCATGTCTTCTGTTAAAGACACTAAAAAGTCTAACCAAGAAAAACCTTGTGCAAGAGCCGACTCTCCTTACAAAGATCCAAAATAGGGAGATGTTACGTATTCCCAGTGTGGCTCTATGGAGTCGAAGCTTGGACCTTGACTGAAGCATCTGAAAACAGGATCGAAGCTTTTGAATTGTGGATCTAGAGATGGCTGCTAAGGATATCATGGGTTGACCCTGTGACTAATGTGTTGTTCAGGGTGGAGAAAGAGCAAGAACTCTTTAAGACCATTAATCAAAGAAAGCTCCCATACCTTGGCCATATCATGAGGAATGACATGAAATATAGAATACTCCAACTCGCACTGCAAGGGAAGATCCCTGGGAAGAGAGGAAGCCCTGGACATAGATGGACTTCATGGCTGAAGAACCTGAGAGACTATTGTGGCAGGTCCTCGGAAGAACTGTTCTGAGGTGTTAAGAACAGGGAGAATATCGCCATTATGATAGCCAATATCTGGAATGGATACGGAATGGATGATAGCCAGGAGGAGGAGGAGAAATGATACCTATATGCCCCCATAGCGCTAAGTGCTCTCTCTGGGTGGTTCACAAGTTAATTAGTATTTGGCCCCCAACATCCTGGGTCCTAGCTTTACTGACTTCCGAAGAATGGAAAGCTGGGTCAACCTTGAGCCCTGGTCAAGATTGGACTCACAACCTTTTGGCTACAGTACAGCAGTTTAACCACTACACCACTTACAGAAGAAGAAGGCTATCCTGATTCCCAATTCCATTGAGCACCCATGGCCCCTCTCTGTCAAGCACGGTCATTCTCACTATTAGCCCTGGTTACCACAAAACTGACACCTATGGTGGTAGACATCTGGTCCATCCACTTGTCTGGCTGGCTTTCTATAGATTCCGATCAAGCTTTAGCCTGTGTGTGTGCGTGCGTGCGTGCATGTGCAAGAACGACCAGCACTGCTGGACAGTCTCATGCAAAGTATACTGGAAATAGGGGCAACCCTGACAGCAGAAGAGGAAATTCAAGCCTACACTTTCCTCCTTGTCTCTGGCACAACAGACTCATTCGGAAGTGCTGTTTACTCACATGGGGAGAATTTGTCTATGTCGACATAAAAACGCAACGTGATCGATCCCACGATGAATGCGACTGCCGGACCAATGGTAGTTGCAGCAAAGAGGATTCCTGTAAAGAGAAAGCAACATTTCTGTTCTGAGTTAGATGCCGACTAAGGATAAATCAACAGCTGCCACTGTTATTTAAGAAAAATGAGCAAGTTCTGCATCCATAAATCTTTCCAGGGTTTCCCCAACCAATTTCCTCATTTTCAACGAACCTGGTTTTCATCTGAATAAGTTTAGGATTCCTACTACATTAATTTCTTAATACATGAATGTCCAAACTTTTCGTGCCATGGGTCGGTCATGTGGCTCAGCGGGCCGGTCATGTGAGACAGATTTTAGGCTGCCATTTTCTCTGCTTAAACCAAGGGTGCCCAAACTATGGCCTGTGGGCCAGATCTGGCCCTGGACACCAATCTATCCATTCCCCGCAGCCTTCGTCACTCCCGGAAGTGGAAATAAAACGCACCCGCCTGGATGCCATCGCAAATGCATTTATGACAGCCACGGATGCATTTTACAGCAGCGTTCATGGCAGGGGGCCTCCAATCCAGCCCGCTCAGCTGCCTGAGGGGCCGTGATCCGGCCCGTGGCTACAAAAGTTTGAGAACCCATGGTTTAAGACAATATTGGAAAATTCTTGACCAGGTTGTTTGAAAAGCTGAGCATAGGCAGGAAATACAACTGGGAAGAGAGATACTGTGAATTCACCCGCAGCGGCACTGCGAAATGCAGTTTGTATTGTTTTATGCTCTTCCTTAAATTAAAGAAAACTAGAGCTGACAGTAAGTATATTTGGAGAGCAGTGATTGCTTTTAAAATTGTTGGCAGCCACTGCAGGGTGTGGGCGATTGTTGGCAGGGCTGGGGTTGTTGTGTACACACAGCGAAAACTGAAGGTCTCCCAGGAGCATGATTTATAGCGTCCATAGAGAAAGTACTCCGGACAGGAGGCACAAACCCCAGCTTTGCAGCTCCTGTTCTTAAAGTAAGAGGTGTCGTGATTAGACCAAATCCCATGCAGGTCTCTTCTCAGCCAGGGACAAACATGGACAATAGACTCTGAAATACAGAGGCAGGCACAAGACGCTGTTTTCCTGTGGACATGCTCTGTCTTTTCGGGGACATTAGGAAATGGGATATTGTTTTGTACCTATAATGCGTCCTGAGTCAACTGGAGGTTCCCCAGTAGTAACTGCTAACACTCCTGCTTTTTGTCAGCAGTGACTGCTACAAGTTTATGATCTTTCCTTGCCTCTCTGTTCCATCATAAATGTTCCAGAGGAACATAAAGAACCTGCTGCTCTATAAAGCAGGCCAGTTTGCAAAGCAGGACACGCTTAGAGCTACCGAAGCCTGCTGGTTCTTGCTAGGGACTATAGATCTCCCTTATGTAAAAGCCAGTCGTATCTGACTCTAGGGTTCAGTGCTCATCTCTGTTTACAGCCAAAGAGCCAGTACTGTACTGTCTGTGTCTGCAGGCATTTCCCTGGTCATGTGGCAGGCATGACTAGATGCCGGAGCGCATGGAACACCATGATCTTTTCCACTGAAGCAGTACCTATTTATCAACTTGCAGTTTCTTGCTTTCGAACTGCTAGGTTGGCAGGTGCTGGGACAGACGACAGGAGCTCACTCTGTCGTGCATCACTCGGGTCTCGAACTGCTGACCTGCTGACCTTCCAGTCATCAATCACTAAGCCACCACAGTCCCTAGCTAGCCAATATACTAAGGTCTTTTTTCTGGCTAAGGTAACAGTTTGGACATTCTACACTCCTTCTTACCTAGGTGTGCATAGTGAGCGTCTGTCCCCACTGGGCTCACCCATCAGTGCTATGGCAGCCGCGGCTTTTGGCTACAAAAGGGCGATGCCCAAGCCCCTTCGGCCAGCAAACAACCATGGGTCACCAGCAGGCATGAAATCCAGTGCAGAGATGTCGGAAAGTTGTTTCTTCAAAGTACCCTTCCCAGAATCCCACAGCCATTTGGGCAAATTTTGGTCCACAAATATAATTTCTCCCATTTTGGAGTAAACAATTAAGCTTTTTAAAAAGCTGGTTATAACTGTACTTCCCATGTTTCACCTGCATTTTTGTTGCCAATAAAACATTCAAGACAGTTGACACAAGAGTGAGCCACAACCTGTCTCCTTGTGGCTTCCAAATGCTACAGCCCACTAACGGCAGACCTAGCCCTGGGGGTGCTCACTACCCAAATCCATCTAACATTTCTCTAGTTCCACTTCCTTTGAAACAGCCTTAAGCAGAGGTGTGGGTACCATATCCGGAATGGGCTGCCGCACCCCTTAACCAAACCCTGTGAAATTAGGCACACACGTAACTTGCACACATGAGCAGGTCACTGTTGGGGTCTCAAAGCCCATGGGGGGGGGGGTGACAGGAGGGTTTGTGTCTGCCCCAGTGCTAGGCCAAGAAGGGGGGATAGAGATGCCATCACCAAGCCCACATCACAGGCCCACCCCTGGCCAGTGGGTTTCCTGGCAACACTGGCACTCAGCTAGCCGGGTCGAGACCACCCGGGCAAAGCCGGGCACCCCTGTTAGTTTAAAATATTTATACATTTACTCGATATTGATATTATATATTGTATTGCTGTATTTCTGCTTTATTATGTATTTATTTGTTTTGTATACTGGTACTTTTTGTATTTTCATTTTTGTTTCATTGTATTTGTATTTAAATATGTTGTGATGCCTCCCTGAGTCGGCCAGCACTGAGTAGGGCAGGGTATAAATCTAATAAACTAAACTAACTAAACTAACTAAGGATGAATTTTAAACAAAACAAATCTAAATCTTAAATCATCCAATATAAACCTTTGTTTACAATCAAGTTGGATGTGAACCTTGGAGCAGGAAGGCTGCAAGAAACTCATGGAGAAGCTGGCTTTGATGCGTCATTTCTGTATGTCAACAGGCTTAGACATTTGATAGGTCTACCTTGCTCGAAAGCCAGTCATATCTGACTCTAGGGTTTGGTGCTCATCTCCGTTTACAGCCAAAGAGACAGTGCTATCTGCAGATGTTTCTGTGGACATGTGGCAGGCATGACTAAACACTGGAGTGCACGGGATGTTGTTTACCAACGTGCTACCTATTTATCTACTTGCAATTTCTTGCTTTAGAACTGCTAGCTTGGCAGGAGCTAGGGCAGAGACAGGAGCTCATTCAGTCATGCACCACTCAAGCTACTGACCTGCCGACCTTCCAGTCATCAAGTTCAGCATCTTAACCACTAAGCCACTAAGCAGTCCCTAGAGACAACTGATACACAGGCATAATAAATGTTGAGTGTGTTTCTGGCTCCCGCAACTCAAGAAAGTTCACTACAAATCTTTCCGCTTGCCCTGAAGCCCCCACTTTTCTAAAATCTCCACCTGCCTGGGTGAGTGTTCAGAACCAGAGAATGCACGTCAAGGCAGCGACTCAGGCCTGGTGCCAGCTTGCAATGAAATCCACATGGCAGGAATCCTCTCGTTTACAGAGACCTTCTCTGCTCGCTCTGGTGAGTGATTCCGGGACGAAAAGGGTGAGGGCCATCTGCTCCATTTGGTAGCTCTTGCGCATCTCTGCTTTTGTTTCAGCTCTCAAGCTGCTATCAGAAATCTAGGCGCAAGCTCTTGTATTTCAGCATTGGTTTTCTCTTTTCCCCCACACACCAGCTTTCTGGCTCCAAATCATACCTGTCAAGTGCGGCTTCAAAAAATACGGGATCTGCGCAAAACCCTTCTGTGCAGAACCCTTCTGTGCATGCGTAAAAGGCTTCTGCACATGCGCAGAAGGGCTCTGTGCATGCGCAGAAGGCTTGTGCACATACGCACATATGCAGTAACTACTTTCCCCACCGGTCAAATTACAGGATGGCGGCGGGAAAGTGGAGGAAGTGGCGAGGAAATACAGGAAATCCGGCCAATCCTGGATACTTGACAGGTATGCTCCAAATTCATTCCTTGCTTTGATGGGTGGCACATTTTGGGGTGTGACGCACTCGGTATTCTGCAACTTTCTGCGGGGCTGGCCACACAGAAGGTTTGACTCGATTTGGATCCCTGCCTTGTGCAACCCCTGCATGCAATGACCAGAGAGACAGGAAAGACTAGCCTGGCCTAAAGGAAGTTGTATTGCATTGTTTGTCTGTAATTACTATTAGAAAATATTCTTTCCTGCCTCAGGGGTCACTTGACCCTATTTGCATGCATTAAGGCCTTTATTTGCTCTGACCATCTCTCCCGTCTGCCTTTAGAAGAGGAAAGATGTCCTTTTGAGCTCTTCCATCTTCAAGGCGACATGGTGTGATAAAATGGGTCACAAGTTATTCGACATGGAGTCTCTTTGGATTTTACACTGTCTTAGAATGTAGATTTGCTTCTTTGCAAACACCTCATAATTCTTTCTGCTGCGCTTATCTAGCAGGTGGGCTTAGAAGAAGCTTCTCAAAGCTCCAGGCCTGTTTTGTCTTCTCCTTCAGGACTGGAATGTCCACTTACATCAACATCCAGAGCCTGGGAACACCAGACCTTTGTTATGGGAACCAGGGTGTGTTTATACAATCCCTGGGCCCTACTTGGCTGCATGCTAATTAGGAGGGCCAAGCTCATGTTCTTTCTATTAGGCACATGGGTTTTGGGAAGAGATTCGACTTTGGGGTTTCTGAGGCTTACACCTCAGAAGGAAGAGAGGGAGACGCTATCACCGAGCTCTGACTCCAACCCAAGCTCAGCCATGATTACCTAGATTAGCCAGGTTTTCCTTTCATTTCTGGGGGAAGGCCTGAGTGCGGGTTTTCCTACCTGTACTTTTTGATCAGAGTTTCTTTCTGCTGTATTCGTGTATCCTGAACCAACGAGTGAACTGTTATTTCTACAATATGCTTCGAGAACAATAAACATCTGTAATTCATCAACAACGTTTGTTCTTTGGAAGAGGGGGTAGGACAAGAGTTAAGCCTTAAGCCACATGCTACCACACATACCACATGCTACTCTCCACGATACTTGCTGGGCTCTGCTAATACAGGTAAGCCCCAGGTTGCTGCAGGTTTTTGCAGGACGACATTTAGGCCTCCTGGACTCGGAGTCTTGGGCAGTTCCACAGAGCCGGCCGGTCTTGGAAGCTCGGAAGGAACGGGGAGAGTCCCAGGGCTTCCAGGGTCAGATCAAAGCCAATCTGTCACACATGGCTGGAAGAAAGATTTTACTTCTTTCTAAACCAGGGGTGCCTAAACTTTCCAGGCTGTGGGCCAGTCATTGTGGTTCAGTGGGCCGGTCATGTCGTTCCTCTCACCAGAAGCAGAAATAAAATGTGCATGGCAATCTGTTTTGCAACGGATATGATTTGCAACAGAATGAGATAGTTTTTAGGCTGTAATTTTCTCTGCTTAAACCAAGGGTGCCCAAACTACGGCCCATGGGCCAGATCCAGCCAAGACCAATTCATCCAGCCCAAGCTGCTCTCGTCGCTCCTGGAAGCAGAAGTAAGTGTTTTACTTCCGCTTCCTGGAGTGATGAGGGTGGTGTGGGCTGGATGAATTGGTCTTGGGGCTGGATCTGGTTCACGGGCCGTAGTTTGGGCACTCCTGTTCTAAACCCAACTTCATCAAGACTCCTGCACATATGTGTCCTCTGAACTCCTTTTTGTGAGTAAATGATATTTTTCTTTCTAGTCCAACAATGTTTATTAGCTGAGCTAAAAAAAGGGTGAACTGGGAGCCTTTCATTTGAACATAATATTGCCTAAAACCTGCCTTAATTTATGGTCCCATAAGCCCCTTCCAACCCAGTGATTCTATGATTCTAATGGTCCCTCCCCTGAAGAGGGTGATGTGGCTACATGCCACATCAGAGCATACCTGTCAAGTTTTGGATTTGGAAATAAGGGAATTTTCCCAGCCAATACGGGATACTTGACAGTTATGCTTATCCTATGCTGCCCTCCAATGGCGGCAATAGGGCATTGCAGTCTAATTAATAAGGGATGACGGCAGGAAAGAGGGTAAAATAAGGGGTTTCCCCGGCCAATAAGGGATACTTGACAGCTATGCTTATCCTTTGCTGCCCTCCAATGGCGGCAATAGGGCATTGCAGTCTAATTAATAAGGGATGACGGCAGGAAAGAGGGTAAAATAAGGGGTTTCCCCGGCCAATAAGGGATACTTGACAGCTATGCATCAGAGCCATAGTGTATGGGCAGCGGTGGGCATCAGCAGCTTCGCACCTGTTCACCAGAACCGGTAGCAGAAATTCTGGCTGGCCATGCCAATCCAAGTTTTGAAATAAAGTAATCCTAATTTGGGTGCAACGCAGGGCTTTCCCCCTGGCCACACCCACCATGCCACGCCCACAGTGTGGTGGTAGTAAACATTTTTGGAGCCCACCACTGTGCATGGAGCTCGAAACTCATTCCTCTTGCTGGATAGTCATTCATCAGGAGCTCTGGAAGGGGTCACTCTCTCCCATTACTTTCTGCCTGATCTTGGAAGCAACAGGTGCCCAGGGTTGAGCCAGGAAACCTTTGGCATGCTGTACCTTTGGGCAGTGGTGGGCATCAGCAGGTTCGCACCGGTTCACCAGAACTGAGAAATTCTGGCTGGCCCCTCTGCCCATCCAAGTTTTAAAATAAAGTAGTCCTAATTCGGGTGCAATGCAGGGCTTTCCCCCTGGCCATGCCCACCATATCACGCCCACAGTGGGGTAGTAAAAAAAAAAATTGTTGCCCATCACTGCCTTTGGTTTTGTCGAGGCGAAACGGGGGAAACAGCCTTATAGCCAAACAGACCCTTTGCTCATTAAGCTCTGTATTGCTAACTGGCAGGGGAAAAAAGTTTCCCCACCATTAACAGTTAGATTCCCCCCCCCCCCTTTTAACTAGAATGACGGGGAATGAGTTGGAATTTCTAGATGCAAAGCGTATATTATTAAAGAAACGTAGCAGTTTGTTTTGGGTACTAGAAGGATTCAGTTCGTCAAAACCTTATATCCGTCAGAGTGAGTAATGCAACAGATACAGGGGGTGCCTAAAAATCTATACACATTTTAAGAGATGTGATCTATGTCTTGCAACGAAATCGCTGAACTTGAAGACTAGAAGGCCGAGTGCTGCACATCGGAGTGAGCTCCCGCCTCTGCCCCAGCTCCTGCCAACCTAGCAGTTCGAAAGCAAGAAATTGCAAGTAGATAAATGGATACCACTTCAGCTTGAAAGGTAACAGTGTTCTGTGTCTAGTCATGCCTGCCACATGTAAACGGGGATGATAGATACAACTGGCTTTCGAGCCAGGGTGGCCTCGATCTTAACCTATTTCTTACTTTTCTTAAGTTGAATTGAATTACAGGAGCAATGTGTACTATGACATGCGCTCAAAACCGGCTACACGGGCGGGAAGAAATTGAACTGGCATGGGCAGGAGGAATACAAGTGGGCATTTTTACATTTTTTGGCACCCTCTGTATATTCAAATCTTTTGCTTCTGTATTATTTGTTTATTGCAATTGTATCTCGTGCTTCTGCTGCTCGCAGAAGGAAGCAATCTCGGCTGTCCCTTGTTTGAAGCATCTTCTCTTACCTATATAAAGCGGTGAGTTGCTTTTGCTGGCATAATCGTCAATATAGGATATGCCAAAGGGCTGGATGGGAACGGCACCCACCCCGAGCAGGGTCTGCCCAAGCAAGAGGAGGGCCAGGACCGTCTGGCTCTCCTTCTCGCCTTCTGTACACGTGTCAGGTGTGGAGGACGGGTCCTGCCTGTGGGGATAGCACATATCCGTACCATTACTTGACGAACCTGCAGGGACAAAAACCAAAGGCCATGATGCTCCTCTGCTTCCATATTCTGAAGGTTGGACCCTCCTCTCTTTGTTAGATTGGGAACAGGCACAGCAAAAATGGAGTCACACACACACACACACACACACACAAGGAGGAAACAGGCCAGTTGCTCCCAACCCGCCCCAGAACTGTGGGGGAAAAAAACCTGCTTCAGGTGAACATGTAGAAATTTGTTCAAGGGAGCTGAAGTTTTTGCAATGTTCGCCCTGTTAGTCTGTGTTTCAAGGACAGTGGATCCTTGGTTAACAAATTTAATGAGTTCTCCGGGACCTTTTGTAGTATGAAAAATTTGTAAAGCAGATTTCCCATAGGAATGCATTGAATGAAATTTCCCATAGGAATGCAATGAAAACCAAATTGTGTTAACCAAAACACAGTTTCCCATAGGAATGATGCAATGGAAACCAATTAATCCATTCTGGGGGGGGGGGGGATTGCTAACCGAGCCACTATTTTCTATGGAATTCCTTTTGTTATGCGTTGTTTTTTTGTGTGTGTGTTAAGTGAGCCATTTGTTAAAGCAATGTTCTACTATATATCAGAGAATAAACAAAACAAAAGGGAGAAAAAACATTGTGGCGTTTTGAAGACTAACTGCTGCATTTTAATCAGAGAGTAAACAAAACAAAACCAAAAAGACAAAGAAAAACATTGTGACATATTAAAGACTAACTGCTGTACAGTAAAACCCCTATTTACGTAAAAAGTCTGTTCCGTAAGCTTTTATGTAAATCAGTTTTTTACTTAACTCGAAGCAAACCTATAGGAAATTGTGTTATGTAAATCAGGAGATTTATGTAAATCGGGACATGGTTTTAGTGCAAAAATCATTATGTAAGTCCAATTTTATGTAACTCGAGGCATATGTAAGTCAGGGTTTTACTGCATTTTAGTGTCAGCTTCCGCGCATTGTTTGACAAAGTAGACTTGATCCACAAATGGTGTCCCCATCCAGCTCTTGCATATACTATATCCGTGATAGCGAACCTTGGGACTCCAGATGTTCTTGGACTTCAATTCGGGGAAGCCCAAGCCCCCTGTGAATCCACACGAATGGGTTTACTGCAATTCATCCAGCCCACGCCACCCTTGTCGCTCCCGGAAGCGGAAGTAAAATGTGCCCGTATGGAGGAAGGGTTAACCCAGAAGAGCCTTAACCATAGGGCGTGTTTTACTTCCGCTTCCGGGAGTGACAAGGGCAGTGCGGGCTGGATGAATCGTAGTAAACCCATTTGTGTGGATTCACAGGGGGGTTTGGGCTTCTGGGAATTGAAGTCCAAGAACATCCGGACTGCCAAGGTTCACCATCACGGTTCTATATTGACGATTAGGCCAGCAAAAGCAACGCACCATTTTATATAGGTAAGAAGATGCTTAAAATAAGGGACAGCCGAGGTTGCTGCCTTCTGTGAGCAGCATGAGCATGAGAT